>CM057006.1:92755285-93293892 GCA_029891345.1 Dryococelus australis | reverse complement strand
AGCCCAATCCCCAAAATGGAAGTTTAAAAAACGAAGAAAACCAAAAAAATCTTTTCCTATCCCAACCCAAGAATAAGTGTGCAAAAACCACCAGAAAAAACCTAAAAAATCTTACCAAAACCCATCCCAAAGGGGAATTTAAAGGACCTTTTAAAAAACCCAAAATAAACCCCAACCCAAACCCATGGGAAGGGGAAGTGGAAAGGGAAGTAAAAAAAAAAGAAAATCCTTTTAAACCATCCAAAAAAGTTGCAAGCGGATAAAAAACCCAAAAAAAATTCTCCCCTATACCATACCCAGAAAAGGGGAATTTGTCTAAAAACACGCAGTAAAAAAACCCATAATAATTTTCCCCCTATACCTACCCAAAAAAATTAAAGGGGAACAAACCATAGGAAAAAAAAATAAAATCCTAATCCATCAATAAAGGGGAAGTTTAAAAAGAAAAAAACCATATAAATCTCCCCTTGACCATACCCATAGGAAGAAGTGTCTAACAGCAAGTGGGGAAAAAAAATGAATCCACCTATGACCTCCCATAAAGTAATGTCTAAACCCATAAAAAAACCCAAAATAAATTCTCCCATGACCAACCAGGGGAAATTCTAAACACCAGAAAACCCATAATGACCCCTATAACCAAAAACCAAGAAAAGGGGCAAAGGACCAAAAAAAAAAAAAACCACCATACCATACCATAAAAAAAAAAGGGAAAAAACCAGAAGAAAAAAAAACCCCCACTCCTACCCCCTAAAAAATCCCCCCCACATAAAGGGAAAGGTTCAAAAACCCAAGATAGGAAGAAACCAAAAAAAAACCCCCCCCCTCCCCCCTAAAAAACCCCAAAATAACCCCCCCAAGGAATGAAGTGTAAAAAGCGGCATGGGAAAAAAACCATAAAAAACCCCACAAACCCATACCCTTTTTAAATAAGTTCAACCGGAAAATGAAAAACAAAATAAAATCTCCCTATACCAACCAAAATTAATGGGAAACACGCAAAAGGAAAAAAACCAAAAATAAATTCTCCTAACCATAACCCCAAGGGAAGGGGAATGTGCAAAGCCCAAAAAAGAAACCTAAAAAATCCACCATACCATACCATATGGTGCAAAACCCAAAAAAAACCAAATAAATTCAAAACCATACCCTAAAGTAATTCAACAACGATAAAAAACCCATAAAAAATCTCTACCTATACCTACCCCATAAAGGGGAAGTGGTAAAAAAAACGAAGAAAAAAACAAATAAAATTTTAACCTAACCAAAAACCAAGGAATTAAGTGTGCTAACCCCAAAAAAAACCAAATAAATTCCCCAAAACCCATACCATGGGGTTTAATGTGCAAAGCCCTAAAAACCCCTAATAAATTTCCCATAACCAACCCAGAAAAAGTAATTTTGTTTTAAACGACGCAAAAAAAACCTTAAATCTCTACCATACCATCCCATAAAATTAAGGTGCTAAACAAAAAAAAAAATAATGAAAATCCCAAACCAACCCAAGGAAAAAAGTTTTAAACACCGGGGAAAAACCAATTAAAAATCACATAAAAATAAAAGTTTTCAAAGAAAAAGGGAAAAAACCCAAAGAAATCTCTCCCAAAACATAACAATAGGAAGTAAGGTTTTTAAACGCCGCAAAAGAAACAATAATAAAATCTAAACCTAGGGGAAATAAGTAAAGGAAAAGTATTTAGGCAACATAAAAAAACCCAATAATTTAAACCACCATGACCTACCCAAAATTTGAAGGCAAACACCTAAAAAACAAATGAATCTCTACCTATGACCATACCATAAAGGAAGTTGCAAACAGGGGGGAAAAACCATTAAAAAAATTCTATAGACCATCCCCAAAAATTAAGGGAACACGCAAAAAAACAAAATGAAATCCTACCTATCCAACCCTAGGAAGTAATGTTAAAAACCGGGGTAAAGAAACCAAAAATAAAATCTCTTTAAAAACCATCCCCCAGTAAGTGGAATTTGGGAAAAGCGACAGAAAAAAAATAAAATTCTCTATGCCCCCCCAAAAGGGAAGGGGAATTTCTAAAAACCTAAAAAAAACAAAAAAAAACCCCTAGACCTCCAAAAAGGGTAAAGTGTGCTAAACCGATAAAGAAAAAATTAAAATTTTTTTTTCCATCCCATAAACCCCATTAAATGGATTGTGTAAACGACCCCTTTAGGAAAAACAATATGAATCTAAAAACCAAAAAACCCAAAAAATGAATTCAAAGGCACGAAAAAAACAATTAAATTCTCTATCCCATACCCCATAGGAAGGGAATGGCTAAAGGACGCAGTAGGAAGAAACATAATGAATTCTTACCTAATGACCATAACCAGAAGGAATTTAAGTGTGCTAAAGCGACGCAAAGGAAGAAACCATAAGAAATAAATCTCTATGACCATAACCAGTGGAAAAGTGGAAGTTTGCTAAAGCGACCAGAAGAAAAAAACCCAATAAGAAATTTCCTATGACCAAAAAAAACCGTAGGAAGTGAAGTGGGGCTAAAGGACGAAAGTAGGAAGAACCATAATGAAATCTCTACCCTAAACCATACCCATGGGAAAGTGGAAGTTGCTAAAGCGACGGTAGGAAGAAACCAATAATAAATCTCTACCTATGACCATAACCCAGTAGAAGTGAAGTGAAAGCGACCATAAGAAGAAACCATAATAATCTCCAAACCTATGACCATACCCAGTAGGAAGTGGAAGTGTGTAAAGCGACGCCATTAGGAAGAAACCATAATGAAATCCTACCTATGACCATACCCAAGTAAGTGGAAGTTGCTAAAGCGACGCATGAAGAAACCATAATAAAATCTCTACCTTTTAACCATACCCATAGGAAGTAAGTGGCTAAACGGAAAGTAGAAGGAAAACTAATGAAATCCTAAAAGACCATACCCATAGGAAGTGGAAGTGTGCTAAACGACGCATAGAAAAACCATAATGAAATCTCTACCTAGCCCATACCCATAAAGTGAAGGTGTAAAGCGACGCAATAGGAAGAAACCATAATGAAATCTCTCCTATGACCATACCGTAGGAAGTTGAAGTGCCTAAGCGACGCAATAGGAAGAAACAATAATGAAATCTCTACCATGACCATACCCAGTAGGAGTGAATGTGCTAAAAGCAACGCATAGAAAACCATAATGAAATCTCTACCTAAACCAACCCATAGGAAGTGGAAGTGTGCTAAGCGACCAGTAGAAGAAACCATAATGAAATCTCTACCTATGACCATACAAGTAGAATGGAAGTTGCTAAAGCACGAAATAGGAAGAACCATAATGAAATTCTCTACCTATGACCAAAACCCATGGGAAAGTGGAAGTGTGCTAAAGCACGCAGTAGAAGAAACAAAAATGAAATCTCTACCTATGACCATACCCAGTAGAAGTGGAAGTTGTAAAGACGCAGTAGGAAGAAACCATAATGAAATCAAAACCTATGACCATACCAAAGAAGTGGAAGTGTGCTAAAGCGACGCAGTAGAAGAAACCATAATAAATCTCTTCCTATGACCATCCCTTAGGAAGGGGAAAGTGTGCTAAAGCGATGCAGTAGAAAAAACCATAATGAAATCTCTATATGACCATACCCAGTAGAAGTGGAAGTGTGTAAAAAAAAAAAAAAAAAAAAAAAAAAAAAAAAAAAAAAAAAAAAAAAAAAAAAAAAAAAAAAAAAAAAAAAAAAAAAAAAAAAAAAAAAAAAAAAAAAAAAAAAAAAAAAAAAAAAAAAAAAAAAAAAAAAAAAAAAAAAAAAAAAAAAAAAAAAAAAAAAAAAAAAAAAAAAAAAAAAAAAAAAAAAAAAAAAAAAAAAAAAAAAAAAAAAAAAAAAAAAAAAAAAAAAAAAAAAAAAAAAAAAAAAAAAAAAAAATAGGAAAACCATAAAGTTTTTCAAACAGGTAAAACAAAAAAAATAACCTATAAACCCTTAATTAAGGGGGGTTAAAAGAAAGAGAAAAAATAGAAAATTTTCCATTCCCAAAACCCATAGGAATAATTTGCAAACGCCGGGGGGGAAAAAAAATAAATTTAAATTACCCCAAAAGGAATTTGAATTTAAAACAAGTAAAAAAACATAAAATCTCTACCTATACCATAAAAAAAAAGGGTTGTGAAAAATAAAAAAAAAATAAATCACCCCCCCCAAAAAGGGGGGGAATTCAAAGCAAAGCAAGAAAAAAAAAAAATTCAAACCAAACCCCCCCGTAAAGGGAATTAAAAAAACGACCAAAAAAAAAAAAAACTAAAAATCCCCCCCAGAATAACTTTAAAAAGGGCAAAACAAAATTTTGGAAAAAAATAAATAAAATTTTAACCTAAGACTAAGTTTTTTAAAATATTAAAACCAAAAAAAATTTAAAAACCCCATAAAAAAAGGGAATTTTCAAAACACCAAAAAAAAAATTTAAAAACCCCTTGATTCCCAAAAGAAAATTCTAAGGCAAAGAAAAAAAAATTTTTAAAAAACCCCGGGTAAAATAAAGATTTTTCAACGAGATAAAGCCAAAAATTTACCAGACCAAAAAATAAGGAAACCCTAAAAATTAAAAACCTTTAATTTTTTTTCCCTTACCCCGGGGAAGGGGGAAGGGTTGTTTAAAAGGGGTAAAAAAACCAAAAACCTCCCAAAACCTACCCAATAAGGGAAGTGGCAAACACCATAAAAAACAATAAAAACTTTCCCCATGCCAAAACCCATGGGAATGGAATGTCAAAACAAACCATAAAAAAACCATATAAACCTTTTCCTTGAAAAACCCAAAAAGGAATGAAACCGCAAAAAGAACCAAAAAATCTCCCTACCTAAAAAGGAATAATTTAAAGGCCCTTTTAAAAAAAAACCATTAAAAAATTTATTGAAATCGGGGCTAAAACCAATGAACCCCATAAAAACCCCTTCCCCCCTTTGGAAATGGAATGGAAAAAAATAAAAAATTTTTAATAAATCCTAATAATACCCATTAGGAAGTAATAAAACCCAAAAAAAACCCATATGAAATTCCCCTTACCTATGACCAACCCAGTAAGATTTAAGTGTGCTAAAGCGACGCAGAAGAAAAACCATAGTAGAAAGAAACCATAATGAAATCTCTACCTATGACCATACCCAGTAGGAAGTGGAATGTGCTAAAGCGACGCCCTAGGATGAAACCAATAATGAAATCTCTACCTATGACCATATCCCGTAGGAAGTGGAAGTGTGCAAAGCGACGCAGAAGAGGAAACCATAATGAAATCTCTACCTATGACCATACCCAGTAGGAAGTGGAAGTGTGCTAAAGCGACGCAGTAGGAAGAAACAATAATGAAATTCTCCTATGACCATACCCAGTAGAAGTGGAATTGTGCTAAAGCGACGCGTAGGAAGAAACCATAATGAAATCTCTACCTATGACCATACCCAGTAGGAAGTGGAAGTGTGCTAATGCGACGCAGTATGAAGAAACCATAATGAAATCTCTACCTATGACCATACCCAGAAGGAAGTGGAAGTGTGCTAAAGCGATGCAGTAGGAAGAGACCATTATCAAATATCTACCTATGACCGTACCCAGTAGGAAGTGGAATGTGCTAAAGCGATGCAGTAGGAAGAAATCATAAATAAATCTCTACCTATGACCATACCCAGTAGGAAGTGGAAGTGTGCTAATGCAACGCAGCAGGAAGATACAATAATGAAATCCCTACTTATGACCATACCCAGTAGGAAGTGGAAGTGTGCTAAAGCGACGCAGTAGGAAGAAACAATAATGAAATCTCTTCCTATGACCATACCCAGTATGAAGTGGAAGTGTGATAAAGCGACGCAGTAGGAAGAACCCATAATGAATTCTCTACCTATGACCATACCCAGTAGGAATTGGAAGTGTGCTAAAGCAACGCAGTATTAAGATACAATAATGAAATCCCTACTATGACCATACCCAGTAGGAAGTGGAATGTGCTAAGCGACGCAGTAGGAAGAAACAATAATGAAATCTCACATATGTCCACACCCAGTAGGAAGTGGAAGTGTTCTGAAGCGACGCAGTAGGAAGAAACCATAATGAAATCTCTACCTATGACCATACCCAGTAGAAGTGGAATTGTGCTAAAGCGACGCAGTAGAAGAAACCATAATGAAATCTCTACCTATGACACATACCCAGTTAGGAAGTGGAAGTGTGCTAAAGCGACGCAGTAGAAGAAACCATAATGAAATCTCTACCAAGACCATACCCAGTAGGAAGTGGAAGTGTGCTAAAGCGACGAAGTAGGAAGATACCATAATGAATCTCTACCTATGACCATAACCAGAGGAAGTGGAAGTGTGATAAAGCGACGCAGTAGGAAGAAACCAAAATGAATCTCTACCTATGACCATACCCAGTAGGAAGTGGAAGTGTGCTAAGCGACGCAGTAGGAAGAAAACCATAATGAAATCTCTACCTATGACCATACCCATAGGAAGTGGAATTGTGCTAAAGCGACGCAGTAGAAGAAACCATAATGAAATCTCTCCTATGACAATACCCAGTAGGAAGTGGAAGTGTGCTAAAGCGACGCAGTAGGAAGAAACACATAATGAAATCTCTACCAAGACAAACCCAGTAGGAAGTGGAAGTGTGCTAAAGCGACGCAGTAGAGAAGATACCATAATGAAATCTCTACCTATGACCATACCCAGAGGAAGTGGAATGTGATAAAGCGACGCATAGGAAGAAACAATAATGATAATCTCTACCTATGACCATACCCTGTAGGAAGTGGAAGTGTGCAAAGCGACGCAATGAGGATGAACCATAATGAAATCTCTTACCTATGACCATACCCAGTAGGAAGTGGAAGTGTGCTGAAGCGACGCAGTAGGAAGAAACCATAATGAAATTCTACCTATGACCATACCCAGTAGGAAGTGGAATTGTGCTAAAGCGACGCAGTAGGAAGAAACCATAATGAAATCTCTACCTATGACACATACCCAGTAGGAAGTGGAAGTGTGCTAATGCGACGCAGTATTAAGAAACCATAATGAAATCTCTACCTATGACCATACCCAGAAGGAAGTGGAAGTGTGCTAAAGCGATGCAGTAGGAAGAGACCATTAATCAAATATCTACCTATGACCGTACCTAGTAGGAAGTGGAAGTGTGCTAAAGCGATGCAGTAGGAAGAAATCATAAATAAATCTCTACCTATGACCATACCCAGTAGGAAGTGGAAGTGTGCTAATGCAACGCAGCAGGAAGATACAATAATGAAATCCCTACTTATGACCATACCCAGTAGGAAGTGGAAGTGTGCTAAAGCGACGCAGTAGGAAGAAACAATAATGAAATCTCTTCCTATGACCATACCCAGTATGAAGTGGAAGTGTGATAAAGCGACGCAGTAGGAAGAACCCATAATGAATTCTCTACCTATGACCATACCTAGTAGGAATTGGAAGTGTGCTAAAGCAACGCAGTATTAAGATACAATAATGAAATCCCTACTTATGACCATACCCAGTAGGAAGTGGAAGTGTTCTTAAGCGACGCAGTAGGAAGTAACAATAATGAAATTTCAACATATGTCCACACCCAGTAGGAAGTGGAAGTGTGCTGAAGCGACGCAGTAGGAAGAAACAATAATGAAATCTCTACCTATGACCATACCCAGTAGGAAGTGGAAGTGTGCTAAAGCGACGCAGTAGTAAGAAACCATAATGAAATCTCTTCCTATGACCATACCCAATAGGAAGTGGAAGTGTGCTAAAGCGACACACAAGGAAGAAACTATAATGAAATCTCTGCTTATGACCATACCCAGTAGGAAGTGGAAGTGTGCTAAAGAGACGCAGTAGGCAGTAACCATAATGAAATCTCTACCTATGACCATACCCAGAAGGAAGTGGAATGTGCTAAAGCGATGCAGTAGGAAGAAACCATTATGAAATCTCTACCTATTACCCTAACCAGTAGGAAGTGGAAGTGTGATAAAGCGACGCAATAGGAAGAAACAATAATAAAATCTCTACCTATGACCATACTCAGTAGGAAGTGGAAGTGTGCTTATCCGACGCATTAGGAAGAAAACATACTGAAATCTCTACCTATGACCATACCCAGGAGGAAGTGGAAGTGTGCTAAAGCGACGCAGTAGGAAGAAACCATAATGAAATCTCTTCCTGTGACCATACACAGTAGGAAGTGGAAGTGTGCTAAAGCGACGCAGTAGGAAGAAACAATAATGAAATTTCTTCCTATGACAATACCCAGTAGGAAGTGGAAGTGTGATAAAGCGACGCAGTAGGAAGAACCCATAATGAATTCTCTACCTATGACCATACCCAGTAGGAAGTGGAAGTGTGCTTAAGCGACGCAGTAGGAAGAAACCATAATGAAATCTCTACCTATGACCATACCCAGTAGGAAGTGGAAGTGTGCTAATGCAACGCAGCAGGAAGATACAATAATGAAATCCCTACTTATGACCATACCCAGTAGGAAGTGGAAGTGTGCTAAAGTGACGCATTAGGAAGAAACAATAATGAAATCTCTTCCTATGACCATACCCAGTATGAAGTGGAAGTGTGATAAAGCGACGCAGTAGGAAGAACCCATAATGAATTCTCTACCTATGACCATACCCAGTAGGAAGTGGAAGTGTGCTAAAGCTACGCAGTAGGATGAAACCATTATGAAATCTCTACCTATGACCATACACAGTAGGAAGTGGAAGTGTGATAAAGCGATGGAGTAAGAAGAAACAATAATGAAATCTCAACTTATGACCATATCCATTAGGAAGTGGAAATGTGCTTAGGCGACGCTGTAGGAAGAAACAATAATGAAATCTCTACCTATGACCAGACCCAGTAGGAAGTGGAAGTGTGCTAAAGCGAGGCAGTAGGAAGAAACCATAATGAAATCTCTACCTATGACCATAACCAGTAGGAAGTGGAAGTGTGATAAAGCGACGCAATAGGAAGAAACAATAATGAAATCACTACCTATGACCATACCCAGGAGGAAGTGGATGTGTGCTAAAGCGACGCAGTAGGAAGAAACCATAATGAAATATCTTCCTATTGCCATACCCAGTAGGAAGTGGAAGTGTGCTAAAGCGACGCAGTAGGAAGAAACAATAATGAAATTTCTTCCTATGACCATACCCAGGAGGAAGTGGAAGTGTGATAAAGCGACGCTCTAGGAAGAAAAAATAATGAAATCTCAACCTATGACCATACCCAGTAGGAAGTGGAAGTGTGCTAAAGCAACGCAGTAGGAAGTAACCATAATGAAATCTCTACCTATGACCACACGCAGTAGGTAGTGGAAGTGTGCTAAAGCGACGCAGTAGGAAGAAACCATATTGAAATCTCTACCTATGACCATACCCAGTAGGAAGTGGAAGTGTGCTAAAGCGACGCAGTAGAAGAAAACCATAATGAAATCTCTACCTATGACCATACCCAGTAGGAAGTGGAAGTGTGCTAAAGCGACGCAGTAGGAAGATACCATAATGAAATCTCAACCGAAACGAGCACTCATTAATGTGGATTTGGAACTGTTTACACACTAATTGAAAATATATAATTTTTCGTGAGCGTTTATGAGATATAGTTGCCCACTAAACTCAATAGAGAAGAATGTGCCATAATAAATATGGATACCACAGCAGGGCCCAGCACGCCCATGGGTAGCATACGTAAAAAAAAAAGGGTAAACACATAGACTATAAAAAAAGATCTCGAGGAAACCATCAATCATGTCTATAACGCTTACCTTGACAGGTCGTAGCTCCGAGATGCGTGCTGTACACTTTCTGCTACTCGACCTGGAGGGGGAATGGAGCAAAGTCATTGCCGATTTTCAAACTTACAATGAGATACCGAACATTGCTGAAAAAACTGCAAGCTGTACCTTGTAAAAAGTGGTAATTTTTCCCATGTAGTTTCGCTGCCCGTTGGCTCTTATAAAATATACGATATTGCCAGGTACATTGAAGATTCACTGCCGCCTACATTGAATGCAAACTACTTGGGAATTCCAATGCTCTGATGAGTGTTATCAGATGTAACAAAGATATCTACTTTACGAAACCAGATACTATAGGAACGATACTGTGGTTCGAGCCATGAATCTATGAAGCTGGTAAAACACACGTGTCGTCGCAGCCTGCAAATATTTTGCCATTCAATGTGATAAGGATAACCTGCAATTTGGCGAGCAGCACATACCTCAACAGCAGGCCAAGCAATACACTGCACGAATTTTCGCCTATGGTCCCTCTCGGTTATAAACTGGTTGTGGCATCACAATGCATCATTTACCTTCCGGTCGTCGTAAAGAGAGCACACGAAGTGGTCGGACAGTCATCTTCCAGCGCGGAGCGTTGGTGAACTTTCGAAACGAATAAATCGCCCTATGCCTGCATTTGAGAAGATTTGCGTAAGATTTACGCCGACCAGAAGCTATAAAAGCATGTGTCTTGGAAAACCTACCATCAATACGTCACAGGTCTCCAAGGAGTTAACATGTGCTAGTGAGATTATCCTCTGCAGTCTCGGCTACGAGGTAGATCGCCATGGAAGATTTCCGGAACTTCGAAGAGCTAACCGTTTCCGAAGACAGTATAACGAAGGTGGAACTTCATGCGTACCAGCCGTTCTTGATCGGGCTGTACACACTACCTTCGGAAGTTCGAATAGTGGTCCAACACCAAGATATCTGCACTCTTCCTTGTCAGTCTTTCCTGCGAATCAGGGGGACTTTGGCGAAAGAAGATGGGACTAATCCAGCATCGACGAAAATAATGAGCAATGAAATTCTTCACCTGATCGATCGCATAGCCTGCTTTCTCAATGGTGCCGAGATGAACCAGTCTCGTGATGTACGCATAATCTCAACGATCAAAAATTACCTTTCGTTCAAGCCGAATGAGCTGACTGCAGCCAAGATGGCAAACTGAGGAATCGAAGATGGCTACAGTGTTGCAATTTATGCAGAAGGATGGTTCGAAGTATGTGTTCTGCTCTCTATGCTATTGGGATTTGCTGAAGACTACAAACTAATTATCTTCCATTCGAAGCAGGAGCTGGTAATAATGTTCACAAATTCACATTTGGATACCATAGTGGGCACAGGAAAAAACCTGGAGGCAGTGGACCTGAATATACAGTCTATCGAATGGGCGCTGCCTCATGTGCAATTGAGCATTGCAGAATACGGAAGAAGATAAAATCATCGATGTGGCTTTCAGGTCATGAAGTCTGGAGACATACCTCGGACTGCCAGCAAGCCAGCGCATTAACTGGATGGTGAAGACCAGCTTTGCTTCTGATAAACCGAGGTACATCATTGTTGAGCTACAGTTCGGAAGACAGCACAATGTAAGAGTGAGCCATTCGCAGTTCGACACATGCCAAATAGAAATAGGTCAAAATATTTTTGAATAAGGACAGCTACCCGTACGTAGACATGAACATGAAATGTAAATGGCCAGTACCTACTGGCATACCAGATGTATTCTCAATTCCAAACTACATATTACAGACGCACTCAATCCCCGATATTGCCCTCTAATAAGTTCAAGAGTTTGGCTCCGCTTATAGTATTCGATGTGAGTAAACAGGACGAGTGTATTACCTCCAACATGATTGACTGCAGGATTGAATTCACTGCACATGGAAATATTCCTGGCAGCATGTACACATTCTGCCTGATACTTCACGACTGGTTTATATCGTACAATTGTAGAGACAAGACCGTCAAAATACTGTCGTGAGTGCAGCTGACTGTTCACACACTACAACTGTTTAGTCGTCTTCGAGCATTTCCAGATTCAAGTGGTGTTGTTTCCCTGCCTGCTTCAATTCCTGGGTCGTCGAGGCAGACTTTGAGCGGTGAACGTTGAAGAAAATTAATAAAACCGTACATTTTACTATGTGTAAAATAAGTTTTATGTAAAAAAGATATTCTGAGTTTTATTTTTAAAAAAATGCCCCCCACTTTATATATAACATTAAAAATATAATAATTATGGCAATTTAAGCACTTTGCAGAAGTAATCAATATCACCATTCAGTACAGGCCTATATCAGGTGGCATAATCGATACTATATATGTGTGTTGAAAAATATAATCTAACGAGGGAGTCGAACTAAAGTGAGTAATTGATGGAACGAAGGTGGTGGATGCTTGTCGACTAAAAACACGACGGTGAGAAGTATACTATAAAACAAATGACAATTAAAACAAACAACATGGAGGATTGCATTTAGCAATATGGCTGCTTCCCAACATGACAGATTCCCGTAACATATATAAACAAATTATGTATGAAATAACAAAACAAATACAGCTGTCTCCAGTAACTTATACACAAATATGGCAGCCTCCAGTAACATATAAACAAATGGCGAACGAAAAAAACTAATATGGCAGCCTCCAGTAACATATCAACAAAGAAGGGAGTCGAGCGAATCCGAGTCAATCTCCAATAGTATGTAAACGAATGACGAACGAAAAAATAAAAATGGCGGAGTGATTATAGATTAGGGGGGGGGGTGACAAGGGAGGCAGTCATCTGATGGATTCTAACAGAGGCAAGTAATTGGTGTTGGCGGGGGTGACCTCCGAAATGCAATTATTTAAAATTTAAATTGCTTTTATAAACATTTTTAAAGAGAAATTTAAAAAGAAAAAAAAGGATATTTTGAGGGAATAAAGAGAAATTTGGAGGAATGAAGGGAAATTTCGAGAGACAGAAGGAAAATTTTGTGGGAAAATAAAATAAAATTCTGTAAATGTAAATTTTTTAAAAGATTTTTCACTTTTTAAATGATTTTTTACTTTAATTTTTAATTGCAATTTTTTATAAAGTTCTAAAACCTTTTTTTTAAATCCATTTATTAATTACATTTTCCATTGTAAATTCTTTAAGAATTTTGATAGCTTTTTTAACAATTTTTAACGTTTTTGGGATCAGAAATCACGGGTGAAAGGTCACGGTCGGCTGTATGACATCCAAAATGGCGGACGGGTGATGTAACAACATGGCGGCCAGGTGTCTCCGCCTCCGACGACCCATGCCCTTGTGCGTCAATGCTCTAATATTGTTTAAAATACGTGAATATGAACAGTGCATCATTTTATGAAATGTTCAAATATAGAAGCTTAAAGCTACGGAAATAGTTTAACGTAACATACTCAAGTAATTTATTATTAACACAATAGCAAGAGCGTGCATATCTTGAAGTCGTTTTAGCTACAAATTCTATAATTTTATAATATGCTGCATTGATAAAGCAATTTAAATACAGGAAGCTGTCTGTGTGAGTTTCATAAGAGTTTTGGAATGTAAATAAAACATTTAATGCAAAACATAAACATATCAGTTAGTAGAATTACAGGCCAGAGCTATAATATTGATCAAACGATATAAATTAAATAATAAAACGTATTCTGCTCATAGTTTTAACATTATATAAGTACACATAGAGGTGGGCTAAGAACAAAGTCAACTATATTGTTTAAAATGTTGTAGAGTAATAGAGGACTATACAGTACTGAATAATGTAAGTCAAAGCATACACTTGCGTAACACAAGGAGCGCAGCCAGTTGCAAATGACGTGGCAAAACGCTGCGACTTCATTACAGATTGTGGCAGCGAAATTTCTTCATGTCTCCTCAACACCCTCCCACCTCTCTGCATTTCCGCGAGACCACCCGCTGTGGTAACGTGTCAGCGAGACACTATGCCAACACACCGCGTGTTCGATGCTCACCGCATTGTTTTGTAAATACGCACCTGGGTGCGCAATCACTTTACTACACACTGCTGTTGTTATAATAAGTGAAAACTTTATTATAAATAAAAAAGCCATGAATAATATTTTGTAGTCAAAATCATTCAAATAACATAAACTGAGAATTCAGAGAGAAATGCAATTACTGTATTATAATTAAGTGTAATACGTACATGAATTTTTATATATTATAAACTGCAAGTTCGCCAATACGGTATCCGTATTTTAACTAGTATGAAAGTTAAAATGTTTTCATATGTAATATGAATTAAATACATAATGAAACGTACACGGCAGTACAACACCACAAAGCAGTATAACATTATGACAATTTAAATCACGAATTATTTACTAAATGAAATTATGATATATGAGTTGTGACACTTGTAATACAATTTAAACACAGCTTTTGCGAAAACCTCCCATTACATAAATATTATGTGTAACTATAATACATTATAACATCTCTAAAATATAAATAAAAGGGCACATATCTAAAATAAAATTGTTATGTCTGAATGCTTAGCCATCCTGAAAGTATTTCAGGACAAATGAACGGCAGCTGAAATACCAACACGGCGTCACACCCTCCGAAAGGGTTACATGGAAAAAGGACCATAACGCCGAAACAGAGTATCAGAGCAGAGTGAGCAGTCACCCTTACGCCCGTTATTACAATGCGCGCGCACGATGTGAACATAGTAAAGCGCAGCATGGCAACACAGCGCGCTGCAGTGTAAACATTAATTTTTTACCACAAGGTAATGTAGCAGCATTTCTTTTTCAATACACCATACAGCCAAGCACGCCAGCCGGCTAGAAAACGAACACCAAAATAGGCACTCCGACATATTAAAATTACGTACGATATGCAGCAAAAATAACTCAAAGGTGCATAGTAAAGCTAGAAAAATATCAATAAAAGGTTTTACACATATTCGACAAACGAGTTAACAGATATAAGGCACTTATTTCAGCAAAAATCCAAGATGATGAATTGTGTGATTTATACATACACACATGCACAGAGTGTGCAGTAATAATCAATCTAGTTGTAAAGGAAAGGTAATAAATTATTACAAAAAAATGTCATTCTGATCACAAGTATAACACTCAAGCAAGCATACCTTACATAAATCTCAAAATAAACGAAACCTATTTTGTCACAATTCCCACTTACCTTATTTTAGAAGTAAAAGTGTTTTGGTATCCTAATAGCCAGTTAAGTAAACTCAGTCCTACATAGGAAATAACGGGGGAATAGTGTAGTTCACTAATATATTTTTGTAAAATACACAAATGTTAGATTGAGTATAAATATAAGTTAGGGTACACATTCTCTTGGCACCTTTCCTGAGTAAAGAAACTAGCGGGGTTAATGAAATGACTATGTTAAGGATTTCCACTCAAGTAAATAATCAATTACAAAGTAGGGAATACTAAATGTCTTCGCAAAACTCCTGTCGACTCCTTACAATTGAGCTCAATGGAAATAGTTTATATTCATAGACGTAAAAAAGTATTGATTATATGATGAGCTTGCTCTATATAAAATATAATAACTTATTGGGAAGTAGTTCCATTTTAATATTCACAAAATATTAAATTACCAGTTGCAAAAATACAAAGTGTTCACTAATCGATGTCATTAACCGACACACTGATTCATTGTATATGACACATTAGTGTCTAATCATTTTCTTTTCAGGTAAATAATATTGTCGATAACATTTCCAAAGCGTAAAATTAAATATATAATGTATCAAACTTAATACATATTTTAACGGGAGGTTACTTTATGTTTCAAATATCTAAAAGTGAAGCTTAATATAAATATTGTTACATTATCAAACATTCACATGTCAGTTGCATCTTAATAATTAGAAAAGCACATAGAGGAAGGCTAGGACATGAAGTAGGCTGACGTGTTTCAAATCCACACTTCGATTGCGTCAGCTGTGTCCACCGAGAGGAAGCCTGTGAGCAGGTAAACAAGACCAAGTTTAAGGCCATGGCTACACATATTAGTGCTCAAGAGACAGCACGCTCTATTTATAAAGCTTTCCAGTCAATAAATAAGGCAATGCTGCTCCTTCGCCCAGCTCTCCTTGCATCGCCACGCCACCCTACCTTAAACTCCTCTCCGTATTGAATATAAGTTCAACTGCCCTTATTCACACTACCATGAAGCAGACGTGGGTTTCATTGCAAGCCGGACCCAGTACGGTAGACCATTCATAGCACTGGGACAGCTCTTTATTTTGGAAAAAGAGAGTAGTGTTATGGTGGGCAACCAATGTCCATAACATTGGCTAGAATGGACACCCCACGCACGAGAAGCGACACACTGCCGCTATCAGGACAAGGCCACAAGCTGAGCGAAAATTTGGAAACAGAGTTAAATTTGTATAATAATGTGGCCTCTGCATATCCGCAGAGAGTATTTAGCTCTGGTAGGGACATGAAACAAGGCCTGACTCCAGCCAGCTACCATGGGGTCAAGATAACCTCAGAAGGGCATACCATAGACCGCTGTCGCCGAGACGCGATACAAAGCAGCCTTCGGCATCAAGATTAAAGTGAACAAGTTCCGATGTTTTCAGACATATTTATCTAATTAATAATAATGTGGCCTCTGCATAATCGGTTAGCAGATATCTTAATTAACTACCCCACTTTAACTCAACGATTCCAGAGGATTATGTTAGTTGTCATTTATTTGGGTTTTATATAAAGACGTTTAATTTAACCCAATCTTTACCTTGAGCTAAACATAACAAATATGTTAGCTTTAAAAAAATTAAACAACCTCAGATTATTAAAACTTAACAATAAGCAATAGCTTTCTAGTAACGTAGAACCAAAATTAGCTAACATGGTAAATTCTTCAAAGTACTAGTTCGCCAGTTTCAAAATTATATTCCTTGCTTGTCTTTTAGTACTTCATCCAGCTCTCGGCCACATGGAATAAACGTCTTCTTACATGCTTCGTTCCTCTGCTTTTCATAATGACCAGCTGTTGGTCTACCTGCTGCAATATAGTAATGGCTGCTCCAATAAAGTAGTGGCTGCTGCAATATAGTAGTGGCTGCTGCAATATAGTAGTGGCTGCTGCAATATAGTAATGGCTGCTCCAATATAGTAGTGGCTGCTGCAATATAGTAGTGGCTGTGGTAATATAGTAGTGGCTGCTGCAATATAGTAATGGCTGCTCCAATATAGTAGTGGCTGCTGCTATATAGTAGTGGCTGTGGGAATATAGTAGTGGCGGCTGCAATATAGTAATGGCTGCTCCAATATAGTAGTGGCTGCTGCAAAATAGTAGTGGCTGTGGCAATATAGTAGTGGCTGCTGCAATATAGTAGTGGCTGCTGCAATATAGTAATGGATGCTCCAATATAGTAGTGGCTGCTGCAATATAGTAGTGGCAGCTGCAATATAGTAGTGGCTGTGGCAATATAGTAATGGTTGCACCAATATAGTAGCGGCTGCTGCAATATAGTAGTGGCTGCTGCAATATAGTAGTGGCTGCTGCAATATAGTAATGGATGCTCCAATATAGTAGCGGCTGCTGCAATATAGTAGTGGCTGCTGCAATATAGTAGTGGCTACTGCAATATAGTAGTGGCTGTGGCAATATAGTAATGGCTGCTCCAATATAGTAGTGTCTGCTGCAATATAGTAGTGGCTGCTGCAATATAGTAGTGGCTGCTGCAATATAGTAATGGCTGCTACAATATAGTAGTGGCTGTTGCAATATAGTACTGGCTGCTGCAATATAGTACTGGCTGCTGCAATATAGTACTGGCTGCTGCAATATAGTAGTGGCTGCTGCAATATAGTAATTGCTGCTGCAATATAGTAGTGGCTGCTGCAATATAGTAATTGCTGCTGCAATATAGTAGTGGCTGTTGCAGAAGAAACAACACGTGTATCTTCTACGGCAGTTAAACGTGTTTCCAACTCTAAAATCTGCAAATATAGTAAATTTGGATACTTTCGATAGACTGTTGTAACTGCTGATTCTTGTTCTGTAGGTCTGTAGCTAGTTCACTCCTGACGTCAGTTAACTGGATTTATTTTCGTTCAACTCTGACCTCTAAATGACAAAAACTGTTGCCCAGTTTTTCAATCCTTATAGACTGTTCCTGATGTTTGTCAACTATACAATCTATCTGTGTATTTAATTTCTTTACTATATTTTGCATGTCGGTGATATTTGTTTTCAAAACCTGCATATCAGTTTGTAATTCAGCTATGAAAATATGTGTAATATAATTTAGATTTTCTCCATTTTGTTGTATTAAGGCAGTTAATCTAACTTCCTGTAATTCTAAATCTTGTTTCATTTCGGAATCCTCTATTTTTTAATTATCTTTGCTTACTTTCAGCTCTTGCAAATCAGCTCTTACGTCACATGAACTGGTTTCCCACTGAGTTGTTAACTCAGGTGAAATGGTTTCCAACTTAGTTGTCAATTCACAATAATTGGTTTCCAACATAGTTATTAATGCCTGTTTTAGTCCAGAATTAATTTTACGCATCATCAATTCTCTTTTTTTTTCATCGAGAGCATGTGTTAAGAATCAATGAACTCAGTCTGAGATGTTATTGTATTTACATTTTTAGCCTGAACAGTTACAGTTATATTTCATTACATTGTATTTCATAACATTGTACATGTATTTATATTCTCATGGATAGCCATATTTCCCATTTATAGTAGGTCAGATACAAGTTTGCAAGTTGGGGTGTTTGGAAAACTAGCAGCATTTGGATGTTCTCTAATGTTATGATGGTGATCAGGGTATATTATTATGGTGTTCAGGGTATATTTGTTCATACATTGCACTACAAAGAAAATAAGATTCTCGATCTTTGCTCATTAATACAAACTATTCTCAGTTTAAATTGCTTTCAGAATTATTCATGGGCCCACAATTTGGGCTGCCAAAATTGTGTGAGTGTTAAACTCAGCTCTGGTTTCGTGTACCACACTTCCTAGTATGTGAGTAGGACGGTGTTACAATGGGAGTTTATGCATATATTTTCATGAAAATAAAATAATTAGCATGTGCTATGTGCACTCCTGTGACAAACACAATTATTAAACATGACAGAAATGAAATGAAATCGACAGATGTATTTGCATACCATATGAACTATGCATCATATCACCAAGCTGGCTTCCACACTACATAAAAATGACAACAATTGATTGTACACCAAGAAATCGTTCATTTTACAAGTAGTGTAAAATCCTGTCGTCAATACAACACAAATAATACTTCACACGATAGACATAGAATCTATTAAATTATTCCTTTCCCAGAATCTCTCAACAGGATACAAGGTGTATATATATATATATATATATATATATACATATATATATATATATATATATATATATATATAATTACAGTTTAGTTTACCTTCGTCTTCTGTAGGATTAAATATTCTCTTCCAGTAATCATTTAAACTATGCAGAACTTATGTATAATGGTAAAGGCCTCTTCGGACGTTTATTTATAATAACTTGTTCTGCACGTTCATTCGATAAATACCATTGCCTGTAATGGTATATCTGAATAAGAATAATATTCAATTCTACGAAAAGTTAGTACTTAAAAATCAGATCTTTTCGAAACATAAAATGGAGAATTAATCCTTCTTTTACAAAAATTTTTTGTACATAGCCACAAGTCACATTGAGTATTTATTATGTTAAAATAACATGTTTTTATACTCCTAGCGGAACAATTCTTAAAAGAAATATATCAGCTACAAATATAAATTAATGGCACAGTTTGCATTTCACTCTGCATTGATATGATAACTCAAACTAATTTGTTAATTTTTTTTTACATATACACATAACCAAAATCTGGTACTGATTTAAATAGCAACGTTCTGAGGTTACTTTGTAAACATGAAAAAAACATAATGTTTAAAGAGAGGGTGGGATCTGTAGCAGATAAAATATTCAATTTTATTTCATTCCTTACAGAATGAAGAGTAATTAAAATAAACTTTTTGGATATATAAATATTATTGAAGTTGTATTTTATATTATATATAGCTACTATGAGTTATATTTTTTATAAATTACTCTTAAGAGACGAAGTACACCCATAATAGATAACACCCACGGTTAAAACACTCTTTTACTGGTTGATAAGATCGCACTTCTTATATTACTACCCTAATAATGGGCAATGATGTCAACTGCTGAGTGTCCACAGGTTGCAGTTATCAAATCAGGCTATTCATGAATTTGTTTCTTCATCTCATGCAGTTTCTGAAAATTTCTAATAACTTATTGTAATTCCCATTGTTGAGAAAGGTGTGTCTCCTTTTCCTAATTACATTCCAGCATACGTCGTATAATGTGTTCCATAACAGATAATTTAAAATTAGTTCGTGCCTGTAGTTCATGATAATCCATCATAGAGTATGTTGAGGCTGTGTTAGGAAAGCTTGATGTTACTGTAAATCCTAGGTTATATTTATTATATGTAAGTAAATAACAGATAAAATGTTATACGGAGTAAACGTATCGAAAATGTAGTTAAAATAGCCAAATCCTTCAAAATTTATTTTTTTGGTTTTATGACGCAGGACGGTGAAAGATGGAATTTAATACATGCACGTGCCCGAAGCCATACGAGTACAAGTGTTTAGAAGACTCTTAGTTATAATAACACTCTTTAAAAATAAATTGTTAAATATATTTCAATGCAATTTAAAATTGTATAATAAATGATATCTAACAAATTTTCCGTCATAAGTTGTGAAAACATTTGACCATGCTATGAAACTGCTTTATATTATTAACATCATTTTAATATAATTTAATTACGGGCAAACTCTTGTAATGTTTGATTTTGTAGATTACCTGCAACATCTGTCATATCGCTGCCCCGTCCCAAATTACCCTTTTCCATTTGCAAGCGTGCGCACATATACTCGAAAGAACGGTAGATAAGAGAGAGTAGTTTTGACATCACGTTTATGTATTCAATTTTAATTGGCTGTATGTTTTACTTTAGCTTTAAAGCAACAAATTGTATTTCTGTAAAGACGTTCCCTTTAAAGAGATTAGTACTTAGTGAATATCTTCACAATGTAAAATTTATATAAATTAAATACAAATGAAAAGAAAAGTTTTGAATTCATTTAAGTATATATAAGTAAATGAATAATGAGAGAGCTAGCACGCCTCATATTTTTATCGAAAAATCGAAGTTTATTGCTCCAAAATCCAGGTTTTTGAGGATAAATTAAAGCTCAAAAATCAAGCAAATTTACCACTTTTTTTTTCTTTCAAAAATGGCTGCAGGCCTGTACCACCTTAAAGCACTTCATTTTAAGCTACAACCATGCAAATGTCTTGATTTTCAGGTCATTTTCCATGTTTTATAGAAATGATAATTTTGCAAGCGAGCAATCTTAATCTAGCAAATTAAGCTAAATATCAATACAAAAATATACACATTAATATAATTGGTAAATTTATTTTACGTAAGTAAAACACCAATAAGACATTTTAAAGTCTAAAAATAATTAAATATCTAAAGCATAGCCATTACTGATTCCATAATCCCAACCATCATAGCAACCCAAATCATAAACATTGTCTTTAAAATTGGAAAATTTATCTGGTCTTTGATCATATTTATTGATTTTTAAAACAATTTCGAAATGAACAATGTCCAATTCTTTACCAATGGAAGTTGCTGTTTTTATAATTCCATATCCAGTACCCCAATGTTCTAAAAGATCTATAATTTGATCCATGTATAATATTGAATAATTTATACATGTTTTATAAAAAGTGATATTATGAGAAAATTTTAATTAGAATAACGATTTTTTTAACTCAAATAATTCATCTATATTTCTTAAAAATTCGCAAAAGTTTTAAATTTAACCACTTAACTATAAGTCTAAGATATTGTATTATAATATCGAACCAATTTGTTGATTCTTCCATTTGATAAAATAAAAAAATAAATTTTTTTCAGTAATCCTCTCTTTCAAATAATCATAAGTTAAATTCCGTTGGCTAATTAAAAAAAATTTACAAATTGTATGTACTTCAACAGCTTTATTAAAATCAACACAAATCTTATGTTTGTTTATCTCTAACTATAGTTGTTTCTCTATTAGAACAATCAATAACATATAATGACCTTCGCCCCTAAAGTGAATAAAAATTGGTTTTACCATCATAGTTCACAGTAGGTTTATGATAAAGTTCGTTATTTGTAAAGTCGGAATCTAGTTTTGTTTTGAATTACTAAAATCAGTATAAGCAAGAAACTGTTAACTGTAAAGACCATATTCAATATCTAGATTCCAATTTTCCTTTGGAAAAATCTCATTTCGTTCATTTTAACATAAATATTTCTCATATTACAATGATGAAACATATAAGCATGGACATACTGTTCAGTACGATTGTTCTGTTATTTTGAAAGCCTACAATTACAAAATCAGGCATTACAAACTGTAAATTATCAAACTGATCTTTTATATCAAAGATAAAAGTTGTTGCTTCAAGTACTTCTTTTTTCTAAAAATTGGCAATAATTAAAGCTAATAGGAATTTTAGGCTCTTTTTTTTTTCTTCAATTGCAATTGATGTGTAAGATTCATGTTCCACATTATTCCAGATAGTTTATAATTTTTGAATATCTATTTTACCTGGATCGGCATTACTTGGTGGATGTGTGACAACTGCATCCTTATATACATATAAACAATTGTTATCAGATGAATTATGGTAAAAAGTGATTTTATATCCTCCTTTCCAGTAAATTTCAGCTTTATATCTGATAAAGCCAAACGTATATCTCAATGGGCAAATTACTTCCTTTAGTTTATCACTATGTGCAGATTTTGCTCACTATTTACTATCTAAACTAGTAGCCTCTAAATAATTTTGCTCACCTGGGGATCTCAACAAAGCATCCATCATTGTCGATTTAATCTAGGATTATCAATAGCTTCAAAAATATTACCATGTTTTGAAACTTCTACTCTAGAAAATGGAAAAAGAAAAATTTACAACAAACATCAATGTTATATAATTTTTCGTATTTTGCTGCTTTAGCATCTGCTCATTTAAATTCCTCATAAACATATGTGTAATTTGGAAAAGAAAAACCATCTCCTATAGGAATATCAAACTCGTGTCTATTATTGTAAACATTTAAATTCCCCCTAGTTTGATCAGTTTAGGGAAAAGTTTGTCTCGAAACTCTCGATACATTTATAACTCTTTTAAAAGAAAAAAATATAAAAATAAAATAAACAAACAATGTTTCTCTAGTTAAATTACTCATCGAGAGGTACAGAAATGATAAAAAAAAAACACCATGAAGTGGAATATGAAAGAAATAAGAAAAAAAGAGCTACGAAAGTATAAAATGTAAGAGAAGAAAATAAAAATTTTACAATAACACTAGTTCCTGCTGTAGCAGAAAATTTAGATTATCCAGCAAAACCAGAAGAAACATATTTTAAAAGAGAATTATTTGCAGAACAATAGTCTCCTAATTTTGAAGAGCAACTGGATTAAAAGATTTGCCACCTATAGCAGGTGTTTCTACTATAAATCTTGGAAACGAAGTTTCAACAAGAATAAATGTTATTGATATAAAATATGGTTTATGTGCAGAAGGACAACATTTTTTTACATAGGTAATATACAAACAAAGATAGACGATGATAAAATAACTGTTAAAATAAATAATATAAGTAAACAGAAGGACTTTCTAATTTTTTAAACATAAAAAAAGAAGTCTTAAGGACATTTTCACTGTTAATGACTATGAAAACTACACGAAAATTGTTTTAGATACCATTGTTGCATTCCAATAATATAATCCAATAAAGAAAATAAACTCGAATAGAAGTTGGAAATACAAAAATATAATCAAATCAATTTACGATAACTATATAAAAATATCGCGTTCAAGAACAGCACCAAACACACCAGAAAAATCAAGTTCTACAAATTCTCCTAGAACTGGTGATGGCACAAAAAAAATACAATAGTTTGCCTAAACAATATGTTTAGATAGATTTAGTTAGAAATTTAATTAACAGATTGTTAATTATTCGTGGTGAAGTAATTGCTGTAAATAAAAATTATTACAATGAAAAGGTAAGCATAATGAATATGTTGAACCATAAATTTTCTGATTTAGTTATTAATATTCCGAAATGAATTTCAAACCTAATACGAGTTTTAAATGTAACTCCACACACATTTTGGAGCTCTGAACACCATGGAAAAGGCATTATAAAATAGGCAATAAATAATTTAAATTTGCCTGAAATGCATTTGCCTGATTGTAACTATTGTGGGCCATTTAAAAATTAAATGAAAGATTATAAAGAGGAGACACATGAATAAATAAACAAAATTAAGCATGCAAATATAATGATATTGCTTATAGATATCATAAAGATTTAGAATGTAGACACGAAGCTGAAATTTATTCCAAAAGGAAGCTAAATAGATTATATAAAAAAGAATATTCCAACTGGAGAAAAAATTGCATCTGCTACAGTTGCCTCAACTATGTTTACAAAAAGAAAACTTGTTTGGGAAATAAAATGTTTTATTGATTATATATATATATATATATATATATATATATATATATATATATATATATATATATATATATATATATATATAACTTACAAATTACCACAACAAATATAACTTTCCATAGTCCCTTTGATAAATGAAAAGATTTAAGTATAGACAAACTTCAACAAAAGATCAAATTGAGAGAAAAAATAAAAAAATTGAAAGAAAGTAAGAGTTTCAAATTAACTTTATCATTTCCAACAGTAAAAAAAATGGGGAAAAAAATTATGACAAAGGTTTACATCATGGAGGTTTTCTGCTAATTTTATTGTCTTCTTTAGGCGCACTTGGTGGTTTAGCTGGAAGAGCTAGTGCAATTTTTAAATTCTGCTGAACAAACTAGAAAAAATAAAAAATAATTAGAAGAACAACAAAGTCATAATTTAGCAATGGAAAATAAATCAGTGAGTAGATTAAAAAGAGGAAGACAAAATAATCTGAATATATAGCCACTATATTTTATCGATATTGAAAAACATGTAAAAAAAAAAAAAGTATTAAACATCTTAGAAATATGTATAAGATTGATGAATTACGAAAAATAATGCACAAAAATTAATGTGCAGTATTTAATTTTAACATTTCAAAAAAATTCCGTTACTCATTGGGTTTGCTATTTTAAAGAAAATAATGATGTTTATTATTTCGATTCATTTGGAGGTAATATGCCTAATAATTAAATTCATTATTTCAAAAATAGCAATGTTTATAAAAATGATGATCGAATTCAAAATTCTAATTCAGTCATCTGGGGACATTTATGTTTAATCGTATTATATCTTTTTTTCTAAATGTTTTAAGATTCACAATATCATTTCTTTATTATTAAATAACAGATATATTTGGAAAACCACTAATCAAATATTTAAATGAAGACATTGACAATTTTACTGAAGATTTAAAAACATATGTAGATTCAAAATGCAATTCATTGTTTCTACTTTACAAAGTAAACTAAGCACATGTTTTGATTTTACAAAATCTTATATTTCTTTCTAGGATGTAGACTTGTCAATGTAGGTGAAGCTGTAGATAATAAAGACGTGGTCAACAAAAGATAGTTCAATTTATTTATATATATATATAAATTGAACTATCTTTTTATTACATTCTTATATATATATATATATATATATATATATATATATATATATATATATTATAATATATATAAGAATGTAATAAAAAGATAGTTCAATTTATATATATATATATTTATATATTTATAGAGCAGAGTAACCATTAAAAAAGGATGTCGATTCGAAATACAGTAATATTGTTTCTGATTATACTGTGAAAAAGGTACGAATTTATTATTCAGTAATACTATTGCTGATTGTATAAAACGAATAAATAATGCGAAACAGGCATTAAAAAATGATGTAGATTCGAAATATAAAACTACTGTTTCTGATTATGCATTAAAAACCAATGTCGAATCAAAATATAATGTTAGTGTTTCTGATTTTAAAACATATGTATATTCAAAATATAATATCATTGCTTCTCCTTTATGAGATAAACTTAGTAAAGTTTTTGTTTATACAACAGACTATGTTTCTATACAAAATCGTAGAATTTATAATATGGCTGATCCGGTAGAAGGGAAAGATGGAGTCAATTAAAGATATTTCGATAAATAAATAGCTGTTAAATTGTAAATTGAAACCAATTAGTTTTGAAATATTGTGATACACTTGTTTACTCAAACCCTGAAAAAACTAAAGAAGCTGTTGATAAATAGTTAGATGTTGAATTACAAAATTTAAACCAGTCTGTTTTGAATTATTGTGATACACTTGTTAACTTGAAAATTGAAAAAAAAAAATAAAATAAAAAATTTTCATATAATTTATTTACCTGTAAAGTGGAATAAAAAACCTTTTAATTTTCCCTTAGATAACCTTATTTTCTTTTCTTTTTTTATGGATTGTACCTTTTATAAATTAATTTCTTATAATTTACCTGATGACTCTCTAACTGTTATTAAGGAATCTAAAAAAAATATATATTATAACAAGTCTTTTGATGTTAAAAAAAGGTGATAGACTGGTTTTTAAAATAGAAAGAAATAAAATATCAGAATATTCTGATGGGTTTATGACTATGATAGAAATCTTCGTACAATGTAAAGATAAGCCATATGGAGAATACATGGTGTTTGAAGTGCAATAAAGTCACTGAAAATTATAATATAATAACAGAAAATACAAAATAAGCAATACTAATAAATCAACATTAAAAAATACAATTTACCCGAATAAGAGAAGCAATAATTAATAAATTATGTAAGCCAGATACAAGAAATTTTTCAAGAATAAAAGTAATTTCGTATGTTATTGATATATGGCACATTGATCTTGTAGAGATGAATACTGGTAATTTAAAAGGAATATCTCATGTGAATAATGTCTCGTGGAGTAATACATTATGACAATTATCGATGTTTTTCAAAGTTTACATTAGCTTTAGCTATTAAAGGTAAAACAGGCAAAAATGTAGTTAATGCTTTAGAATATATCTTCATGAAAAGAAAACGATAAAGTTTTAGAATTTTATAATACATTTTTTTAATAACTTATGCAAAAAATAATATCAATGATTATTCTACATTTTGCGAATCAAAAGCTAGTGTTAAAGATTTAATCGAACTTGGAATAATAAAATGTGGAAGAAATTAGTTTTGAATGACAATTATAAATGGGTAAATGTATTAGATGAATTAGTTAATGAATATATCAACACAAAACACAGAACTATTGGTATGAAGCCAAATGAAAAAAAATAATTTTATTATATAGCATGATTACTAAACCAAAATATAACAATTGCGATGTACCAACTTACAAACTAAAGATATTATTGAAGAAGAAATAATGGGTACTTTTTATGAACATGAAATTATGAAAACCGTCTTACCAAATGGATATTTGGTTCGAAAAAGTGTTAGAAATGAAACGTAATAAAATTTATGTAAAAAGGTTAGAGTTTGATAACTCACATAAGTCTTGGATTAATAAAACATATGATTTGTAAATTTGAAATAAAAATTAGATTCCTACTCAATTTAACAAAGATTATTTATTTCATCAATCAATTGTTGTTGGGTATAATTATTTACAGCAATATAAAAATAGTTACGAAAACACTCAATGTGGTCATTCAATGTTTCTTTCATTCTTTGATATAAATAGACAGAATTTGTATATAATAAAATCTAAATAACTGTTCGCAAATTGAATGTCTATATTATATCCAATAAAATTGTCTTTTAATATATTTTCTTTGAGTTCTTATGACATAGTATTCATATTCAAAAACAACATTAAATTATTTTAACAGAACGAAAGTTGGATTATATTTTGATCTTGTGTTTGTTGTAGAACATGAGAGGTAATTTCTCTGTTTAATTAATCTCTGTAAGCTTTTCCACCTAATGCCATAAGAAGTGATTCTCTTAAATGTTCAATAGCATCATCTTTACTTGTATTTATATGTTTTAAGTTACTAATTTTAATTTTGTTCATTAATTTTGTATGCTCTAAATGATTTCATTTTATATATTTTTGTTTGATTACTTAATGTAATTTATATCCACCATATTTACGAATTGAAGGAATAGGATCCTAAAATATCCATGTTTTAAAAGCTTTAGTAATTTCAAAATATTAACTAAAAATATGTTCATATAAACCAGGCTCACGAATATAAACTGCATTACCTTCGTCGTAACCAAGTTATGATGAATTTTTCATCACAACTGTTTCCGTTAAATGTTTCTTATACTTTAATGAAATTGGTTTTTCTAATGCATCATATGGATTAGAATATTCTAAAATTTCAGCTACATTCTTTCCTTTAAAACATCTATTATTTTCCTTATCAATATTCATAGAAACACATTTACAATTATAAATAAGTTTGTTATTATTTATGTCTAGAATTGACTCCATTTTATATGGGAAATTATGTCAAGAGAAATTGGTGAGATGTAATAAGTCTTTTTATTAATAGTCATTTTTATAAAGGAAATGAAAAATATAAGAATGCAAATTTATATAATAATGACGAAATTGATTAATAAATATTAAATTTTATTTATGTGCAATACAAAACGATTAACCACATTGGCCATATCAGAATCTATTTCATCTGGATAAAGTCTTACGAATTTGCCATTTTATTGGAATTCTACATCGTTTTGCCTCTTTATTGCATAATAAATATTTATATCTTTATGATTAAATTCATTACATTCAATAGCTAATTTTAAATCTGGAAAATATAATTATATTCTACAATTATCTATAGCGTATTGTTGTTTATAATTTAAATGTTAAAAACCTTTAATAATATTAGAGATATATTTTGTTTCTTTTGTTTCTCCAAAAATGTTCTTGTTTATGGTAAGCAGCTTATAAATTTGTTTTATCAATGATATATTACCCTTTTCTAGATTTTACCAACGGTTGTGTTAATCCTTCTTTATTAATATAAATGGTACTGGTAGTAACTTAATTATTAATAATTTTAAGACATGTTTTATCTTTACTACCAGCATACTTAATCTAATTTATGTTTTTATAAATATTTTGCAGTTATTGTTAACATACTCGTGTATTGTTTTCTAGATCTTTTATAACCAATTACTTCAGCAATTTGATTGGCATAAAACCATGGTTCATTATTTTCATCCAACACAACAGTTATCTTCTTATCATTAAAAGTTAAGATATTTATATCAAATAATGTAGTCAATTCGTTTTAATTTCTTAGTTTTAAGTCTTTTAATGGTTTTTCTAATTATTTGAACATCTTGTAAACAATAGACAAGTGTACAGTAGATGAGTGTTTTTGTAAGTTACTTATAAGAACACAAATTTATAGAGAAGATGAATTATCATACATTAATTATTTCGATATGTATAAAATTGGCATGCCAACATAAATTGTTTTAGTAAATTCTAAATTTGTTTTATTCATATATAAGGCCGCAACATTCTCATTAAAAATAGTACTTCTTTTGAAATTTGGTTTTTCTATAATTTTTTTACATTTTTCTTCATCTGATACTAGTTCTATATCAACTCTGTTTCGTATATTCACCATTGTTTTACTAAACAGAAAATTATTCATCAGTTATTAAAAATCTTTTTCAAAGTTACTTTCAGCATTAGTTCTCATCTCTGTATTTAAATCTATATACTTCTTTAACCAATCAGACTGATCAATCATTAATATCGCATGAATTTTAGTAAGTTTTAAACGATTATTTAGACAATGTTTTCAATTACAATAGTGAATTATATTCTTTTCTTTTTTATGTAAAGATGTTAATAATTTAGATTGTTTTGTTCCTGGAACTACCATATTTTCTGGACCAAATTGTGAATTTTTATGTAAATTATGCAGTTCTTGTGGGTATTATAAATTAACTTCTATTATATAACCATACTCAGAATAATCCTCTACATCTAATATTTTTTTCACTCTGATAATCTAGTCATTTAATGAATAATAAACCCAATCGAAACCACCGTATTGTAAATATTGAGACATTGCCCAACCATATAAATGATTAGCATCAAGATAAGCTAAATAATTTGATTATTAACATGAGTTAAAATCATCTAAATATTTATTTTCTCTAAAATATTGCTTACGCCACTGCGATATTCCACCTCTAATTCCATTTTCGATCATTAAAATCATATCATTATAATTTATTATTCTAGTGGTTGATAAGTAACATTGCATCCCTAAAATTTGGTGCTGTAAAATACCATGCAGGATCTAAACCATATTCATTTATACATGTTTGTCTAAAATTTTCAAATATATCTGTTAATGATAATACAAAACTATTTAAATATTAATCGCGATATTCGTCAAGATTTTCTATATTAAATTGATCCCTTACACGTTTTGCATGTTCATGATTGTCGTCAGTTATATCAGATTCATTAAATTTATTCTAAAATACATTTTTTTTTGTGGAAGATCAGTTTCTTCAATTTTTTTTCCAATAATTCATATAATCATATGGATAAACATCCTTTCTAAAAACTTAATGAACTTTATCTTTTGGAAAATATTTTCGTATTTGTTTCATTTGATCTTTAATTAAATTAGATAATAATCTCTGTAAACTACTGGCCATAATTTTAAATGTGTCTATAACTCGCATTTCTAAATTTTCTGTTTGTTTCCCAAAACTAATAAACTTCTCTTTATTATTTGTTATTAAATCAATATTTTTATCACCTTATCCTAACTCTTTAACAAATAAATAGACATCATATTCAGCTGAATTATTAAAATAAATTATTACAAAATTGAGCAGTTTTAATTGTATGTTAGAATTATTTCATACAGGATTAATGAATTTTCCAGTTAAATGATCATGATGACGTATTTTTTATTCTTTTCTGCATATATGTATTTGCATACAGTAAATTATTTTTGATTTACTATATAACACTTATTCTTCTTTAATTAGTGAATGCATTGGTTCAATTTGCGAATATATTTCACCAATTTCTTCTACTTCTCTTTTAATTGATTGTGTAAATTTTTATGTTCATTTGGGCCACGATATACTACTTGAGGCTAATAATCACCATAATTAGGTACATTATAATAACAAAAACCAGATGCTTCATGTAATTGATATTTATTGTATGTGATTAAAAATTTAACTTTAAATCAATAGTATTTATTTGTTCAATGGCAAGTTTATATCTTTCCTTAAGTATTTTTTTATAGATCCCATTATCTATATCATCCTCTGTTAAAATTGGTTATTTTTTATTAATAACATTTTTTATTTTGGATTTGGTTAAGGTGTTGATATTTTCTTTAATAATGATTCAAAATCTGCATATATTGGGAAATGAACCTTCGTTATATGTTTATAATTTTAAAATTTTATTTGCTCTCCTTTAGGAGATAATGTGATTTTTAATGCTTAAATTTTTATAACAGTGTTTTGTATGTTTATTTAAATTGTCTTCAGAATAAAATAATTGAAGACATGAATTATATATGAAAGTTTTACCATTATCATAAATTTTTGTACTGAAAGCAGCTTCGATAAGCCTTTAATCCAACAGTAATGTAAGTTATCACCTCATAAATAAAGACAATTTATATGTTTATCCTTTTTGTTTTTTGTAAGATTTAGTGGATATACTGTAGACTTATCTTCAATAGAGTATTTGTTTATAGATTTATTAATTTTATTTTCTTTTTTTAGGCATATTATCAATTTTTATAGGATATTCAATTTTATTTATTACTTTATCGATATCAAGCCCCACATATTTATATTTCGTTACTCTATCAGAATTTTTGTCGGCTGGAAACAACGCATATTTTATTGCTCAAAGAAAGAATTTTGATCGTTATTCTTTACATTTATGCATACATTTTTATTTTTAATCACTTCTGGTAGTTCAATATATGATGCTGCATTTATTTGATCATACTTATTTATTGCTAATTGTTTCCCAATTATTCTATCTAATGTCAAGCCTGAACCTCTTTTTTGAAATTCACATAATTTTGTAAGTAATTCCTCTGTTGAAATGTTGTAAAACTTAGTAAATTCTCCTTTTTAAATATTCTACGGTTAAATTATTGAAATGTAAATAATTCTACTTAATTACTTTACAGATTGTGACACTTAATATATAATTTAATACTGGTTTTCAACACTCTAAATATTTTAAGTTTATTATGTATTTTTTCGAAAATTTTATTCTTTACTGATCTTAAAAAATGATTAGGCTCTACTAAATTTAAGTTATTTTGAATGTTATAAATTGATATCTTACATTCAAAAACTTAATTAACAATGCAATTTTTATTACTTCTCCTACTCTTCTATTAACAAATAAATTATTATAAAATGGAATTATTTTCATTAAAACTTTTTTATCTATAGGATATAATTAATCTATATTTATGTCAGCTAAAGGTAAATTTTAAAAATATGCTTGGTTTTCCCTTATCTTATTCGCTGACTTTTATTTCTAAGTTATAGAAATACATTATTAGAAAGTGCGAATATATCTTTTAATTCCATTTTTTCTTGTTTACATATATATTTGACTTTGAAAAGTGTAAATTGCTATAATTCTTGTTTATTTTATAATATACTATTCTTAGTGCAATTAATTTAATTAAATCAGGTTTCCTAAGATTATAATTATATGGAATTTATAATTTTTTTACTAAAACGTCTCAACTGTGAAGTGTTATTCTGCTCAACACACTAGTTACCTTAAAAGCCTCCATATTGGTTTATTTAAAAGAAATAATAATTTAAAAATGTTCTAAAAGTAAAGAAATGTGTAATATAATGAAAATACTGGCATGAAGAGCTTAAACTTTAGATAATATATTTTTTTAAATTTAACTTCTTCTGTGGTAATATTTCTCACTACAGCATTTTTTACATATTGTTGAATGCTTGCCTTTAGTGTTGTTATTAATAAAAATAATTTTATAGATTTATTCTCATCACAAAGTGTGCATGTTTTTATTGGTTAATTTGCATTTTGATTTTCATTAATAATATATATTGATGTATTGTGTGATTTAGTTTATTTATGCTCTTTGATGTATATAATACAAATGTATCATACACATAATATTTTCTCATTAAAATATTCTTCACATTTTGTTGTATGTTTGTCTATAGTCGCTTTATGAGGAGAAAATGAATTTATAGATTTATTCTCATTAAATACTACACATGCCTTAGTTGAATTATGAAGTCGAATTTCATTGGTATTGTGCGGTTTACTGTTTTTATGCTTTTTGAGATATAGTTTAGAAACATATTTTCCACATTCTCATACTACTTGCTATTTTCTTAACTCATATGAATTTTTGGCATATTTAGCAGAAAATTATAACAGGTGTTAATATGTTTATATTTTGTGTGCTTATTTGATGCAAAACATTCGATGTTAATAACTGTCAAATTCTGTACATTGCTTAGCTATGGTGTTATTTTCCATTTGGAGCAAAGTTTTCATTATGATTATTAAGAAAAATAATTTATTAAGCGAATGAAAAAAAAATTATTTAATAGTTTGTTTCTTCATAAATTACACAAAGCAAAATATGTAATCTCTCCTCAAGAAGTTGAACAATTCGTATATGATACTAAACTACAAGATCTTGAAAAAATAAGTGGTTTACTGCTACGGATTTTGAAATTTATGAATCTAATTTTGGTAAAAAATTTATAGTAATCTAGATGGCAAGTTTAAAATTTCAGTACAAGAGCGCTATATGAAGATACTTGATACAAATTTTTTTAAAGTAATAAATGAGAAGGAAGTTTTTTATAGCATATAAAGGCTTAAAAGAACTGAAAAATGGAAAGTCTGTGCATGATTTTCTCTTTAAAAATATACAAATTTCTATTAATTTGAATCTTTTAACTATATTTCATTTGATTTGCTTTATTTAACTTGCATATTTAGTATAAATTTGCTGATTAAGATTGCCCTCTTGCAATATTATCGTTTCTAAAAAACGTGGAAAATTGCTTGGAAATCAAGAAGTTTGCTTGATTTTAGCTTAAAATTTAAGCTGGTACAAAGCCTTCACGCCGTTTTTGAAAGAAAAGACAAATTTGCTTGATTTTAGCTTAAATTTACACGATTTTCGAGGAAAACTGCTGGTTTTAAAAATTTTTGAGCTTAAATTTAGCCTCAAAAACCTTGATTTTGAAGCAAAACACCTCGATATTTCAATGAAAATATTAGGTGAGTCAGCTTTCTCATTATACATCTACTTATATATCCAGTCTGCGATAAATGTGTTGAGTGCTCTAAAACGTTTCGTTTTACGATGAACGTCTGAATCATCTTGCTCTCAAATTCTTTGATTTTCACAAGCATGCCAAGTTTTTCCTTGATATGTGGCTTCTTGATGTAGAAATACTAGCTATTGAGTAATGGTTGATAGTTTGTAGTTTTGCTGTATTTTGTACATTGAAGTAATTATTTTTGATTCACGCTTTAAAAAATAGAGTGAAGACAGAACTGGAATGATAAATTAACTGCGTTTTTTTACAGATAGAGTACGCATGTTCATTAAATAATAACTTGTAAGTTTTGTCTTATTTCTCAGGTATCAGAGACTGTGCCTTCAATCGTAAGTCTGCTGATGATGAGCAGTATTTAAAGGAGGCGAGTTAGTTTGCTTCTTCTGCAGAAGGGGACTTTTCTGAACCTCCCTCCCCCCCTCCCCACAAAAACCTCTTCCTTCTCCGCTCGAGCTAATCCTGAATGGCTGCTAATTGAAAATACCTCGTTTCTCTACCTTTTTATAGGAACTCTCTCCATGAAGAACACCAACAGAGAGCTATCTCCTTACTGAGGAGAAACTTGAAATGTGTCTGCATGGGAGTGTCTTGTAGAACGTTTCTCCCATTCTATCCTGTTCATTGAACACATTTGGAATCTAGCAGTGAGAATTGTATATGACCACCTTACCTGCGTGCATACTGATAAGCATACAGCTAGCAAAGTTTGTAACAACAGAGGGAACCTAGTTCTATTACTTATTGTCTAATATAAAATACTAGGGAAACTTAAGTAAATAATGAAATCAATTATTTTACTATCTGTATTTTAATGCTTACATGTGTAATATATTCCTAAGACGTTTACTTTCTCTAATAATTTCACAAGTTTACTTAACTGACTCATGTATAAAGAAATTAGGTTTATGGCAATGTTAATTCTACGTTTGGATGAAAAATACACAAAGTGCATCCTATTACATACTAATCAGGGCATTCAAATGTTCTCATTATACCGTGAACAGACTGTATTACAAAATCATTAGTTGTCAAATAGTCGGACGATAATTAAAAAAAAAAAACCTGCTATTATAACATATTTTCATTTAATCAGAAACACGTAATGTACTTTGGAGGTTATTTCATAGTAATTCTAGAGTTCTTGATATGTATATAAAACGTATTATTAAACACTAGATTATTGATATGTTATTTTGAATTGATTAATACACAGGTATATAATTTTATTTAGCGATAATAAAGAAAACTAGTACAATACTACATAACAAATTATACAACATCAGAATATTTGTTCCAAATTATCGTTTCTTTTTCGACATTCACATAAGAATTCATTACATGAACAATTCTCTATCACACTGGTAATATCACAACATGAAAGGCCAAATATATTGGATTTAATGGGTTTCCGATCTGCTGTGAATAGGTCACATTCAATCTCTTTATTAAGATAACATGATAAAATGTAAGAAAAGGTGTTTTGACTTAAATTCCCCAAGTAAAACTAAGAGTTCAATAAGAGAGTCCCTTTGAAAAAATAGCTGGGAAAATTTTATGTGTGCACAGAAGTTGGAAAGCTTCATAATTGTGGCTCAAAAATGTCGTTACAAAATGATCCAACAGAAAACAGGAGATAAAGCATCGACAACGAAATATTGTGACATTTTAAATGTAATGAACATCCTATGGCCTCAAAACATGACTAGCATTAAATATAAATAAGTACATTTGTTTGCTATGCCTAACAATTTGTGTCCATTATTTATATATAAAAGGAAATTTGCAATTTTCGTGAGAGTAAACCCAACAAACACGAAAAATTCGGGCCGGAATCGGGCCATTAAAAGATAGCCGACAAACTCCGGCCAGATAATGTCGGCCCACTGTCTTATGACGGAAGCGGCCCGATGGACGTATGGTCTGGCGGCTGACTGTTTTCTGAATGTGTAAAAAATACGCCATCCCGCTAAGGGCAAGATACAAGATTTATTTTGGTCAAGCATAGACGAAAAGTACGGGCCAGTAAAAGTTAGCCGACAAGTATCGGAATCTGCAGCTGCTGGATGGTGGCAAGATTCCAGGTCTTCGGCGGATGGATGGCGGCAAGATGCTGGGCGTACGGCGGCTGGATGTTGTTACGATGCCGGGCCTGCAGCGACATGATGTCCAGAAATATGCAGTATAACCAAGAAAAATATTAAATTTTTGATTTAAAAATTCAGTGATTGTTATCTCCTCTTTACATATATTACTTCTCAACACATTTTATGATATGAAAATAGTTTGTTTGTCAAGTGGGGGATTCGAATCTAAGATGATTGAGTTGACTGTCCAGCATGCTAATCAATATACCATGGGGTAAGTTGCTGATACTCTACATAATTATCAATTTTATCATGACACAAGTTATTAAAAATGATTTTATCAATTCCATGACAATGAAACAAATAATTTTAATACACCAATTATTTAAAAATTGTTTATTTGTTTCTTCCAAGACTTACAGATAATATTTTTTGATCATTATTATTATATCTTTAGGATGGTTGTTCAATTGAAAAAAATTTATAAGTAAAAAATGCAATGGGCTACCACATGACACATATATAATCATGAGAAAAATATGGTCTCAAAAATTCATCATCCCATTAACAGATAGCTTACATCTTGCCTACTCGAAAAACACTTTACAAAAGTTCGTCGGCAAAAATACATCATTACTGTGATAAAGAGCCATGTATTTAAAACGTTAGCAGGACGGACTAAATAAGAAGGCCAGCTTACTGAAAAAACAAATATGCTATATCGGAATCGGCCCAGAATATTCTTTTCGCTATTGGCGACATGTTAGCTGTGAGATATCACGCCGACATAATTTAGGTGATATCCGTCTGTTTTCCAAAAAAATACAGCAGGCAATTCTCTTTTTTCTAACGGCAAACATACTGTCTCAAAAAAGACGTCATGCCGTTAACAGCATGCTAACATCTTGCCTATTCAAAAAAACTCTTTACAAAAGTTTGTCTGCAATAAACATAATATTTGAATCATTATTATCATAAAGAGCCATGTCTGGAAAATGTTAGCATGCCGGAATAAATAAGATGATAGCCAGATTACGGAAAAAATAAAAATGTTGTATCGGAATTGGGCCAGAATATTATTTTTGGTATTGTCGACATGTTGGCTGTGACATATCATGCCGACATAATTTAGGTGATATCCATCTGTTATCCTAAAAAAATACACTGGGCCATTGTCTTATTTTTAATGGCAAACATACTGTCTCAAAAAATATGTAATGCCGTTATCAGCATGCTAACGTCTTGCCTATTCAAAAAACTTTACCAATGTTTGTCGGCAAAAAGACATATTTGTATCTTTATTGTGATAAAGAGCCATGTCTGGAAAATGTTAGCGTGCCGGAATAAATAAGATGATGGCCAGATTACCGAATCACCCAATCACCCAATTATACAGTATTGAATGAAGGAGATATTAAAAGCATTTATAAATTCATAATACAAGAAATAACTACATAATTATATAAATTCCAAATAATGGGTGCAGGCTGGACATTAGATATAGTATTTGGTATACAATTAGCAATAAATGAGTGTAATCCATTAAATATAGCTATACATAAGTGTAATCCATCATATATAGAATTACCTGAAGTTATTAAGAATAAGAAAGCATGCAATAATGTTAAAACTGATGATCAAAACTGCTTTCTTTGGGCCGTACAGTCTGCATTGTTTCCAGCATAAAAAGGTACACAGGCAGTGACCAAATATAAAAATGTAGGCCATAATATTGACTAAATAATAGATAAATATGAATATCCTTTTAAAATTTACTATATATCAAAAATCGAACAGCAAATTGGTGTATCTATAAATGATACACTGTTGAAGATGAGTACTCCACAGTTTATCCACTTAAGCTTACAAAAAGTAAAAAAGGATAAGCACATAAATTTACTTTATTTCAATGAATATAAAGCAGACACAGATGCACAAAATTCACATAACTCTTTGATATAAGACTTAATGAGACTCCTTTCAATGCAAAAAGATAATCATAAACGTAAAACTTATACATGTGATATGTGTCTTCGATTCTCTTATTTTCAAGAGAAATTAAGCAAACACTTAGAAGACTGCTCTAAAAATGAAGCAGTATTAGTCAAAATATGTTAGAAAGCAGAAAAAAAAATTAAAAAAATTGTAAACATACAATGAATATTCAATTCCCAAGATATGCCAATTATGAATCAATATTGAAGAAAATATGAACAGTTAAGCCAAACCAAAGAAAATTAAGTAAATTTAACCTTTTCATAAATACTCAGTTTTGACCAAAGATGATATAAGGAGGTACTTAAAGAATGATACAATCTTAGTAATGAACAAATAAATAACATTGATTTGAAGCTAAATTACGAATCATGCACAATGAAATATCAATTACACAAGGTATCTAGTTTCTGCTATTATATTGTATCTGCTTATGGTGATTATAAGCCACCAGTTGTGTATAGAGGTCCACATGCAAATCAAATTTCTATACGATCAATTAAAAGAGAAGTAGAAGAAATTGGTGAAAGATGTTCGCAAATTGAACCAATGCATCCACTAACAAAATAAGAAAAAATATTATATAGGATATCTAAAAGATGTACTATATGAGTATGTGGATATACAGAGCCAAATAAAAAAGTAAGTCATGACTTAAAAATTCATTAATCCTGTATGTAATAATTGTTACTTACAATTAAAATTGCCCAACTTTGTACCAATATATGTCCACAATTTAGTTGGATATGATCAACATTTATTTATTACAGAGTTAGACTATAATGGGAGAAAAATAGATTTAGTATCAAATTATGAGGGAAAGTATGTAACTTTTGGGAAAGAAATAGGAATTTTAAAAATAAATTTATACACATTTAAATTTATGGCTAGTAGTTTAGCTAAATTATCATCGAATTTAAGCAAAGGTAAAATATAATACACACACGCACATTTTCCTAAAGATAAAGTAGATTTAGTTATGAGAAAGGGTGCTTATCCATACAATTATATGGACAGTTGGGAAAAATTTTACTAACTGATCTTACACCAAAGAGTGAATTTTGCAATAAATTAAAAAAATCTGACATAACTGATGCAGATTTTTAGCATGCAAGTTTCTTGTATGGTATCAATTTTATATTAAGAATCTTGGAAAATGGAAAGATTTATATTTAAAAAATGATGTGTTATTATTAGCAGATGTAGTACAAAAATTTAGAAATGCATGTATAAATACGTATGATTTAGATCTGTCATGGTATTTGGCAGCACCGGGAATATCTTGGGATGCAATTTTAAAAATTTTAAAAACAGCCACTAGATTTATTACATAATTATGAGACAATTTTAATAATAGAAAAAGGAATTAGTGGCAGAATATCGCAATGTTGAAAACAATATGTTAATGCAAATAATAAATATTTTGTTGATTTTGATTATAATCAAGAGTTCAACTATTTAGCATATCTTGATGATAATAATTTATATGGCTGTTCAATGTCTCAATATTTACCATATGGTGGTTTCGAATGGGAGAATTATACAGCTGTTAATTTTACAATGAACATATATTAAATTTGGATGATGATTCTAATTATGGTTTTATATTAGAAGTTGATTTGGAATATCCTAAGAAACGACATAAATTACATAAAGATCTGCCTTTTCACCCAGAAAATAAGATAGTTCCAAGAACAAATAGATCCAAATTGCTTACAACTTTGCTTAAAACAAAGTATTTAATTTACTACCATAATATTAATATTAAAGTTTAATCAGTTTGATTGGTTGAAGAAATATGTAGATTTAAATACAGAAATGCGAACTAATGCTAAAAATTACTGAAAAATATTTTTATAAGCTCATGAATATCTCTGTTTGGCAAAACAATGGAAAATATAAGAAACAGGATGGATTTAAAACTAATAACAAACAAAGAAAATCTGAAAAAAAAAAAAAAAAACAAATTTTAAGAAAAGTGCTATATTTAGTGAAAACCTAGCAGCTATACATATGAATAAAAAAATGTAAAATTTAATAAATCTACTTTGTTGGCATGTCAATTTTAGACAACATATGACTATAAAATAGAATTATGTTATCAAGACACCGATACGAACATCTATAACATAAAACAAGAGTTTTACGAAGATATGAAGACAATCTAAGATAAACTCGCCTTAAGGGATTATCCAAATGGCTATATATATATATCACAAAAAAATATAAAAGTTTTATGTTAAATGAAATATGATTGCAACGACAAAATAATGAATTAATTTGTTGGTTTACAAGCAAAACTGTGCTTATAGAGTTTACAACAAAGAAAATAAAAGATCAAAAGGAGTGAAGAGATGTGTAGTAAATAAGCGAATATCATTTGATGATTTGCATGTTTAACAAGAAAATACAATATAGAACAATGAAGAGGCCAAAAGCATGAGATATACATTGTGGTGGTAAATAATATAGCATTTAGCCTCTGTGACAACAATATAATTATACTAGAAAATTAAATAGATACATTACATTATGGATATGGAAGAATAATATCTTAAACATCTTTAATTTCTAAATGATTTCGATATCAGAAATATCAAAATCAATCAGTTTAACATTTGCGTCTCTCATTTCTAACTAAATATAATTAAAATGTTCATTGTTTGGTCTATGAAAATCGGGTATGTGAGATCACAAATTATATAACCTCCAAAAACAAAAATAGTTTTTGGTGGAAAACATGCTCTAATACTAGTCTCCAAATGGTTATATTCATCATATTTTATAAACATAACATATGCTAAATTACAGTGGACATTTAATGTCTTAAACTGAATAAAATTAGGTAATTTAGTGCCTACAGTAATTATGCATTTTTCAATAAAAATATTTCTTTCAAACCCAAGAATATTACATAATCGAACATTAAATTCAATATCAAACTTAGATTTAAGAGTTCTTCTATTTATTATATTATCTGCTGTTAATTAAATAGTGTTTCTTGAAAACGGATCAATTCATATTATAGTTTCCTTTAATGATTGGATCTCGTATTGACCTCTAGGAATAGTTGTAACTTCATTTTTATTAATGACAGCACTAATTTATCAATGGTTGTTATAGTATTATTGTGTATATTTGGAAACAAAAATTTTGTATGAAAACTAACTAATGCAATCTACTAATTTTTATGAATGATGTCATAGTGAAGTTAGTTCTTCAGTCCAGAAGTATTATTTAACTTGAATACTTTATTATCCATTTAATACTAAAACATGTTGTTATTAAATAGATAAGCGGCAACCAAAACAGTGCCAGCAGCCTATGCTGCGTAAAGTTCATTGGCATGTCAGTGTTTTGATTACTGAAGAAAAATCTAAACATTAGAGGTATAATCATAGGCCCGAGCTCTTGTAAGAAAACCAATTTAATGACCAATTTTATATATAAGAGAGGTTATTTAGTTTTTAGTAAACTGTTTGTTTGCTCAAAAAGTTTGAATCATTCCAAATATATACCGATACAAAATAATTTTGATGAGGTATTTCAAAATTAACAGTTAAAGAAAGAATGGCATACTTTTTTTATACCACTAATGAAATGGTCCATTTAGATCAATGTGAAGACGAATTTCTAATTGTGTTTGATGATGTTATTTTAGACATTTATGACATAGTTCGTGAGTACTTTCCTATGGGAAGGCATGAAAATATGGATGTATTTTATTTAGCACAATAATATTCGAAAATTCCAAAACAGTTGGTACGAGATAACACTTATTCCCTGTGTATATTTAAACAAGATTGTAAGAATATAAACCCATTTATAATTATTTTATTGCAGAAGACATGCCTTATGATAAATTTAAAGTTATGTATGCCAAATGTTGGGAGGAAGACAATGGAATTATCACTCTAGATTTAAGTCGATTGATTAAATTTCAAAAATTTCTATAAGGTATACATTAAAGCGAACTTTAAAACGAACATAAAAATGAACATTGAGACAAATGTTGAAACGATTGTCAAAAACGAATGCTAAAATGTACATTAAAAACAAATTTTAAAACTACTGATAAAACAATCTGGATTATTATCTTTTTTCATTTAAATTAGATAATTATTAAAAAAATTAAATTTTACAAAGCATTGGTTTTATCAATCCAAGAGCTATGTGAATTATCGAATCCTAACTATTTTACATAAATTTTATCGCATTTAGGTTTTAAGACTTTTTCGACCAAATATACATTGGAATAGTCTGTTTTCATAATTTCGAATTCATAAAAACTGCTTTCTATTTCTTCTCCTTTAGTATATTCTAATTTGGAAGTAGGCACATCATAATTTAAAACTCTCCAAATAGTAAACAACTCTGTTAACCAATTAACAGTATAGCCCTGCTCAAAAACATTTTTAGTTTGTTCTCACAGATGACGTCTCCAACTTTGTATTTTGGTTTAGTAAGCATGTGTAGAAATTTTTTCGCAATGCATTTTTTTCATTGGCCTTATTAACATCAGTGGGTTTCATGCCGATAGTTCTGTGTTTTGTGTTGTATTATTTCACTATATTGTCTAGTATATTTGTCCATTTATAGTTTCCATTCACTGCAAATTTCTTCCACATTATATTTTTCAAAGTTCGATTAAATATTTCTATTGGTCTCAATTCGCTAAAGGAAGAATAATGATTGATATTATTGTTCGGATAATTCTATAAATATTTAATTACGAAATTCGGACCCATTGTCGCTTTGATAATTGTGTGGTTTCCTTTTCATTAATATAGATTCTAAAGCATTTACTACATATTCTGCTGTTTTGTCTTTCATTAGTATAGCAAATGCAAATTTTGAAAAAAGATCGATAATTGTCATAATATACTTGTATCCATTATTTATATGCTATATTCCTTTCAAATCTCCAGTATCGATTTCAACAAGTTCAATTTGCTAAATATGGTCGATTCAATATCATATTACTTTTCGTCTTGGCAAGTTTCTTCTCGTGGCTTTTATAATTCATTAATTATTTCCTCTCTCGCAGTGAGGGAAAAAAAATTTTGTTTTGATTTATTAGATTTGCATATAGAACACTTACTTTTATGATCTAATTGGCCATTTTTAGTATTTTCCGAATATATATTATTATTTTTCATGACCTTACACTTCAAGCACCAAGTATTCTCCACTTAATAATAAAAAATTAATTAAAATTTATATTTTACGAATACTCCTATTGTGGTCATCAAGCCATCATCATATTCATATATTTTATCTTAATTTTTATTTTAAAAGTTAAAATATCAGCTATGTTAACAAAAAAATGCTTTCTATAATATATTGTTGTGAATCACTTAATAACAGTCACATAATCATTAGGTAAATTTATATTACCAGTAATGATTTTAAAGTAAAAAATTTCTTTATTATATGAGTAAAAAAAAACATTTTTTAAATCCCTCTTTGCAGGTAAAGAAAATATATGGGACTTTTCTTTCTTGCTTTTATCAACTTTTGAGTAAACAAGTGTATCACTGTAATTCAAAACTGATTGGTTTAAATTAGGCAATTTTGTAGCTATTTCTATGTTAAAATATCTTTCATTGACATCATCTTTTCCATCTACAAGATCAGCCGCATTATTGATTCTACGATTTTGAAAAGAAATATACTCTGTTGTATAAACAAAACTTTGCTTATTTGGTCTCGTAAAGTGGAAGCAATCATATTATATTTGACTCTAGGTATGTTCTTAAATCAGAAACAACATTATTGTATTTTGAATCTACGTAATTTTTGAAAGCATACTCTGCTATACTTTGATCAAAAAATCTTTTATTGACAGCATCTTTTCCTTCAATGAGATCAGCTATCTTAACAACTCTACGTTAAAAAAAAAACGTGAGATTTTGTATAATCAAAATAAGTGCTTAGTTAACTTTGTAAAGAAGATACACCTAAATTGCATTTTGAATCTACATATGATTTTAGAGCACAAGCATTAGTGTAAAGATTTTTATTTTATTATTCGATCAATGGTTTCCCGAATATACCTGCAATTTAATAACATAGAAAATATATCATGAAAATTGAAACCTCTCGAAAAAAGGTGTAATACTATTAAGCATAGATGCCCACATATAATTTAATTAAAATTCTGAATTTGGTCATTATTGTAATAAATAATTTATATCATTGAAATAATTAACTAAATAACTAACTCCAAATGAGTCAAAATAGAAAACTTCGTAATTTTCTTTAAAATAACAAACCCAGTGAGTGTTTGGATTTTTTGAAATGTCTAAACTAAACATGGCACATTCATTTTTGTGAATACTTTTCGGTAATTCGTCAATCGTATAAACATTTCTGAAATGCTTAGTATTGAATAGTTTTGCATATTTTTCGATATCAATATTATATAATGCAGCTAATTTATTTTTTTGGCTTTACTCTTTTTGCAACTAATCCTTTTCCAGCCTTGTTTTCCATAGCTAAATTATGTCTTTTTTGTTCTTCTAGTTATTTTTCATTTTTCTAACTAAATCAACAGTACCGTAAATTGCGCTACCTGCTCCTATTAAACTACTGAGTTTCCCTAAAGCAGCATGTACAATGGTAATAATTCCTCCACGATGTAAACCACTTCCAGACATTTTTTGAAACTTCTGCCTTCTTTCAATTTTTTATTTTTTCTCGCAATTTGATTATCTGCGAAAAATTTATCTACACCCAAATGTTTTAATTCCTCAAAGAGAATATCGAAAGTTATGTTTGTTATCTTCATTTATAAGTTAAAAAAATATATATTATCAAAACATTTTAATTCTCCAAACTAATTTTATTTTTGTAAATATAGTTTAAGCAACAGCAGCAGAGTCTTTTTCTCCAATTGGTGTATTTTATCGAACATAATTTCTTTTGCTTCTTTTTGTAAAAATGTTTCATCATTACATCTAGATTCTAAATCTTTATGGTCTCTATATGCAATGTCGTGATATTTGCATGCTTCGTCTAATTTATTTATCCCTGTGTCTCCTCTTTCTAGTGTTTCGTTTAATTTTGTGAATGGTCCACAATAATTATAACGTGGCATTACATTTCCGGAAAATTTAAATTATCTAATGCCCAATTCATAATTCCTTTGCGATGATGTTCAGAATTTCAAAACGAGTGTGGAATTACATTTAAAACTATTTTAAGATAAGTAATTCTTTTGGATTATTAACAACAAAATCAGAACATTTATTGTTTAGCATAATAATTATGCTCACATTTTCATTGTTATAACTGTTATTTCCAGCATTTTCTTCGCCGAGAATAATTAACAATCCGTCGACCAATTTTCTAACATCAGTTACCCAATCAAGTTCTTTAGGCAGTGTGTTGTATTTTTTTATGCATTCTCCAGAACTAGGAGTCCTTAGAGAAATTATTATTTTGGGTGTGTTTGACTCTTGTATTGATGCTCTTATATAATGATCATAAGTTTGTTTAATTATATTATTGTAATTCCAACCTCCATTCGAAGCTACCTTTTTATTAGGATAATATTCTTGTAATGCAGCATTGGTTGTTTTAACAATTTCTACATAAATTTCATAATCCTCATCATATAATTTATTCTCAAGGACTTCTTGTGAATTTTCTGTTACCAAATTACAAAGTCCTGGTGTTAATTTATATTCTTTATCCTTAGCAAATAGTGTATAATTATTTATCGTTACTCTTGTATCGCCAATGTAAAAAATTTGCCCAACTCCACGTAAACCAAACTTCTCATTAAGAATATTCATTCTTTTTGCAGTTTCTTTTCCGGGCTTCGTAGTAGACGCTGCATGTGGTAAATTTTCCAATGGTACAATTCCCATTTGCTCTTTCAAATTAGGAAAATTTTGTTCTGAGAATAATTCTCTTTCCAATGTTCGTTCTTCTGGTATTGGTGAATAATCTAAATTTTTTGCTGCTACTGGAACTAATGTGTTTACTAAATTTCAGTTTTCTTCAATTACTTTTGTTGCTTTTTTACGAATATTTCGTAATTCGCCAATTAATGGTAGTTCTTTCTTCTTATATTTTGCTATTCTCTTTCATGACACATTTTATATTTTTTACATATTTTAATGAGTAATTTAACTCGAGAAACTCCATTTGATTCTGCCATTTATATATAAATATTTACTTATAAATGAGATATAAAAATATTAAGAGTTTCGAGAGGCAGACTTTCCTCCAACTGATCAAACTAAGGGGAATTTAAACGTTTACGATAGCATAATTGAATTTGTTATCCTTATAGGATATCAAATAATCGTATAATCCTTATAGGATATCAAATAATCCTATAATCCTTATAGGATATCAAATAATCCTATAATCCTTATAGGACTGTTATATATCCTTATAGTTTCTTTTCCAAATGACGCTTAAGTTTATGAACGATTTAGTTTACTAAAGAGAGATAAGGTTGGATGTACTGTAAACCATACTGAATCTGATAATATTGATGTTTGTTTAAAAAATTTTTCTTTCTAATTTTATAGAGTAGAAATCTCAAAACATGGAAATATTATTGAAGCTGTTGATAATTCGGGTATAACAACAACAATGATGAATGCTTTATTAATATCACCAAGTGAACAAAATTATTTAGCATTTCTGGTGTTAATAATATATATCGGGATAAATCTCTTTCTAGTAAGATCAAAAAAAATATTAAAACAGTTTCTAGTAATAAAACAAATGAAATAATCTACCCTCTTAGATATCTGTTTGGTTTTATTTGTGATAACAAAGAAGTTTATTGGAAAGGTGGTTATAGAATTTTTTTTTTTTTCATAATTCATCTGATCTCGACTGCTTATTTCTTTATGAAACTTTAGATAAAGATGATAAAGTTACGAATCATTTTCCCGATCCTGGTAAATTCGTTATTGAAAAATGAGAAATTATCTGGGCTTTTATTGAATATGAATTTAATGCAGCCCTTGCAAGTAAAGAAAAAATACACAAAGATCCAAATGTACCTATTAGTACTAATTATTGGCAATTTTCAGAAAAATAAGTTCCTGCTGGAACAACTGATTTTAACATAGATATAAATTATCAGTTTAATAATTTACAATTTGATATGCCTGATTTTGTAAATGTAGGTTTTCAATTTTGTAGAAAAAATCGTGCTGAACAGCACAAACATGTTACTATGTTTGATAATTGTTGTTAAAAAAATATTTATGTAAAAATGGCAGAAATGAAATCTTTCCTAAAGAAAACTGGAATCTAGACAGTGAAAACATTGTTTATCTTAAACAATATCTTGCTTTTAACGATCTTAGAACTCAAAAACCACCCTAGACACCGGTTATAGAAATGATGAACTTATTAAAACCAAATTTAAACTTTGATGGTGACATTAATTACTATTCATTTTGGGGACGAAACCTTTATTTGTTATTGATTGTTCATACCGAAAACAAATGTTGATAAAGAAAAACAAATGTAAAAATGAGTGTTAATGTTAATAAAAATGTTGAAGTACCAGGTACCATTTGTAATATTGTTTTAATTATTCGAAGGAACCATTCTGACGATTATTTGAAAGAAAGAATTACTGGAGATTTATGATTTATAATATTATTAATTGGAGGATGAAAACGATTTTACAGAAACAAGAAACTGTATCTATATTTTAATACAATTTTTTAGATGTATTATAAAGTAGTTTGATCAAATAAGAAATATTGATGTTAATGCTGAATGAGCTTTATTCTTTGCGACCATGTGTCTCGTGTCATCGATTATCGTCTGCTACGACCTTCCCCCCCCCCCCCCCCCTTCCATCAATCAAACTGCTGATTTCCCACTCGACTGCATTGACCATCTGTGTGCCCTGTCCACTTGTACGATGCAAAATTCAACTGGAATTGCCAAATATGTACATAAGAGAAAATTAAATCATACTTATATATTGTGTGCTACGTGATACGCATTTCAAAATAATGACATTTTACCCTGTAATGGAATTCATATTATATATGGTATGATATTTGTGTACGGGAGCTAGAGTCTCTGTAGACCGCCATGTTATGTCTGTGGTTAATCTGAGTGGCACTGGAAGCCTAGTTATCATACTCTCCGTCGCTGTTGGACAAGTAAGAATTACGTTTGTTTCTCCATCTATTATTTTATTATATATACCGCCAGTAGCAAGTTGATCGCCATAGACTCAGATGCTGGGGTTCAGGACAGATAAGTATTTTCGCAGTGGTTCGTAGGGCCTTATTGGCAAATTCTAATGGTAGATTGTATTGATGTAGCTGGTAACATAAGTTACTTGTGTAGGCACGACATATTTTTTGAGATGGCTATTCATTTTCACCACTGAAATTAATTTTTGCTTGAATGGCTGCTGGTTTCTCAAATTATTCATGTTTTCTGCCTCTGTAATTTGTTTTGCAATTATTCATGTCAAGCGCTGAGCCTTCAAGATGCAGTATATTTTGAAAGAATAGAAATATTCTAGTAAGAAATATTTTAGCTCTGTTTAGAGAAAAATGAGTAAAACATGTTATGATTGATAACCCCAGAATACGGTACTTTTGTAAACCATGTAAGACGTTTACGGAAGGATAATATCACTGGTAAAGCTCTAGTTTTAAAGGAGTTATGTAAAACGTTCTGTTTAAAGGGCTTGTTTTTAGCGTTATCTTGTTTCAAGCAAATAGCCATTTTGAAATTATAATACCAAATGGTGTGGATCTATTGTGTGATAGTTTATGCATAACATTTGCACGTTGATGTCAAATACAAGCTTTTCCATATATATATATATATATATATATATATATATATATATATATATATATATATATATATATATATATAAATTCTTTTGTTATTTTTCATAAGTTTCATGTGTTTTAAACCCATTCAAGTAATTTACTGCTGTTTTCTTGTGGCATTTGAAATTACCGTTTCCTCTATTGGTTGCATTGCGATGGTCGTGTCGTCTTGTGTACAGGATGTAGCGAGAGTCATATATTTATTTTAATAAATTTTTCTTTTATAAATAAAAGTGCCTGTGTTACCTTGCAGTATGACAAAGCTTTTTTAAGATGCTTGTAAATCAACTATGTTTCTTATAAATTAGGTAATGTTTCTGATGAACACAGAGAATAAGTTAACAGATTTAATCGAAAACAACAAATTTTACAATTAACACTCTTCGAAAACATTAACGAAAAATATGAACTTCATAAAATAGGGGACGACTTTGAGAAGATAGAAGAAGTTTTTAAAAGATTAGTAGAGCTTCGAATTTAAACTATGTATTGTCTTTTCAATATTTCACTTAACTTTAGCTTACTTTGCTTGATTTTGGCTTAAATTTGCTTGCTTCCATGTACATAAGCATTTCAAGAAAATGTGAAAATTTGCTTGAAAAGCGAGATATTTACATTTTTTGTGCTTAAATTTTGCTGTTTTTTAGTTGATACAAATTCTGCACGACGAGTTTGATAAATTGCAATTTTTTGCTTTATTTTGGCTGAGATTTTCGCGTTTTGAAGAGATCCTTTTCAAAAAAATTTAGCACCTTAATTTAGTAAAAAACCATTTTGAAGCAAAAACCCTCGATATTTCGTTGAAAGTAAGTGCTGAGCAAGCTCTCTCATTGTACATCTACTCCAAACCTGTTATCACATGTGCATAACAAAACAGGCAAGGGCGTACAATACGAGGCTAAGAGCATCTTAAAAACACATGAAACTTGCACAGTTTATTCTAAATATATTGCACAAATACAGTTAGTTATAAAAAAAATTTTATTATGTCATAAGCAGATTCGTGTGCAGAAAGTCAAATAAAGACTGGAACACCAAATATAGAAAGTATAATGACGACAGAAACATCATGTACAGGAAGTCGAACGACGACTGAAACGCAAGGACAGGGGAAATGAGAGATCCCCTAGAAAATCCACTGACCAGCGGTATCGTCCTCCACTATTCCCACGTGCGAGAATATGGGAGCGACCCCGCCAGGAATCGCTCCTCGTTAGATTAAAAAGGATATAACTTAACACAACAAACGAAATGTCAGCAGACAAAGCCAATTGTTAAATCAGGCGAGGAATTATATAGTGAAAGAGTTTCAAAAATATGGCAGCACAGGTGTAATGATCTGAGCAATGAGATCAATTCATGGTAGGGCAAACGTGGTGAACTGGCGGACACTGCTACTAATTGAAAGGATTTCTTGCAAATACTCTCTTTCCCCGCACACATTCATTACTTCGCTGCTTCATATTCTCATCATTTTCCGAATAGACACTTAAATTCAGCTGCTTCATATGCACTTCAGTTTCCGCCAGTAGATACTAAAACTTACATGATTCATCTGCACCAAACATTCACACAGTAGACACTAAACATTCTCTGTTTCATCTAAACCTCCCTCACTGTCCCTCAGTAGACGCTAAACCTTCCCTGCTTCATCTGCACCTCACTTCTCCTAGTAGACACTAAACATTCTCTGATTCATCTAAACCTCCCTCACTGTCCCTCAGTAGACGCTAAACCTTCCCTGCTTCATCTGCACCTCACTTCTCCTAGTAGACACTAAACATTCTCTGATTCATCTAAACCTCCCTCACTGTCCCTCAGTAGACGCTAAACCTTCCCTGCTTCATCTGCACCTCACTTCTCCTAGTAGACACTAAACATTCTCTGATTCATCTAAACCTCCCTCACTGTCCCTCAGTAGACGCTAAACCTTCCCTGCTTCATCTGCACCTCACTTCTCCTAGTAGACACTAAACATTCTCTGATTCATCTAAACCTCCCTCACTGTCCCTCAGTAGACGCTAAACCTTCCCTGCTTCATCTGCACCTCACTTCTCCTAGTAGACACTAAACATTCTCTGATTCATCTGCAAACTAACATTCCTCCAGCAGACACTAAACATCAGTAGTTTCATCTGCACCTCACTTCCCCCCAGTAGACAGTAAACTTTCGCTACATCTTCTGCACCTCACCTTCGCACAGTAAAAAATAAATATTTGTTGCTTTAACTGAACCTCACTTTCCCCAGTAGAATCTGAACCTTCGCGGCTTTGTCTGCACCTCATTTCCCCTAATAGACATTAATCCTTTGCTGCTTTATCTGCACCTCACAATCCCCAAGAGACACTAAACATTCGCTGCTTCATCTACACCTCACTTTCCCCCAGTAGACAGGAAACCTCTCCTGCTTCATATTCACCTCACTTTTCTACAGTAGGCAAAAAACCTTCAGTTATTATTCGTACACGACTTTTCCCTCGTAGACACTAAACCTTAGTTCCATCATCTGCACGTCACTTTCTCCCAGTAGACAAAAAAGTCACTGCTTCATATTCACCTCACATTCTCCAGTAGAAATTAAATATCAGAAGCTTCATCTGTGCCTTACTTTCTCCCAGTAGACACTAAATATTCGGTTCTTTACCTGTACCTCACTTTCCCCATCGAAGATACTAAACATTCGCTTCTTAATCTGCACCTCACTTTCCCCAGTAGAGACAAAACATTCACAGTTTTTTCTGCTCCTCACATTCCCCCACTATACACTAAATCTTCACTTTATTATTAGCACCCCACTTTACCCCAATATACAATAACCTTCGCTACATATTCTGCACCTCAATTTTCCTAGTAGACACTAAACATTCGCTGCTTCATCTTCGCCTCACTTTCCCCCAGTAGTCACCAAATTTCTGCTGCTTCTTGTGCACCTCACTTTCCCTCAGTAGACACTAAAATTTCGGTGCTTAATCGCACATAATTTTCCCTTTGTAGACACTAAACCTTCGCTGCTTCATCTGCACCTCACTTTCACCCAGTAGACACTAAACCTTGACTGCTTCCTAGCACCTCACATTCTCCCAGTGGACTCTAAACCTCCCTACTGCTTATAATATACGAGTGTGCAAGCCCTATGGCGTCTTATAATATACAAGTGTGCAAGTCTTATGGCGTCTTATATGCTTTGAACTAATCGTACTGCACTATTAACACATTGTGCAGACACCGACAAAGCCAATCACCAAGTTACCACATGATTGCAACTGACCAATCACATGTAGGCACTGAGACATCACACACGCATAGGTAGGTAGGCTTTAGATGCTAGTTCTTCGATCGCATTAACATGCAGACATATCTTCAACAGTTTCTTTCAAACATGTTCTTCGCTCACATATCAATTATGGTTAAACTTGAAGTATAAATCTGACCCCTGCTGTCGGACCGACTCCTCACAAGACTGGCCTATTGACCCATCACTCATGAGCCATTATAACCCCTGATTGAGATCCTGACCCATAATGACTGCAAAAAAAATCCCCTAAATGACATTAAATTACCCCTAATGACCATAAATGACACCTGATTGCGGTGCTTCGGAGCAAATTGTGGTGCTAATGGCAGTGCTGTAGTGTTAATTGCAGTGCTGTCGTTCTAATTGTGGTGCTAATTGCGGCTCTAATTGTGATTGTGGTGCTGATTGTGCGGTGCTGCTTGTGATTGCAGTGCTTATTGCAATGCTGATTGCATTGCTAATTGCGGTGCTGTTTGTGATTATGGGGCTGATTGCAATTGCAGTTCTATGTGGAGTGCTGTTTGTGATTGTGGTGCTAATGGAAGTGCTGTAGTGTTAATTGCAGTGCTGTCGTTCTAATTGTGGTGCTAATTGCGGCTCTAATTGTGATTGTGGTGCTGAATGTGCGGTGCTGCTTGTGATTATGGGGCTGATTGCAATTGCAGTACTATGTGGAGTGATGTTTGTGATTGTGATGATAAGTGATGGTAAGTGCGGTGTGTGTGTGGTTCGTAAGTGAAAAAAATCACTTATTTTAAGAGAAAATTATTTAGTCCTATTGACAAAATCTTAAATGAGAACAATTTATTTTATAATCTCCTTTAACAATGCATATATACATGCCCCTCGGTATTTTAATAGTTTCTGGGATAAACTGTGTTTACACTTTGCAATAAAAATTCCCAGAACTAGAGCAGGCTTTACCATTGAACGATGAGCAACATGGACTTTGTACTGAACAACGCCGGACCACGACAGGCCACCATTATGCTTCCCAATTGGCCATCGTCGCGTGAATAGGACCCTTCGTACGGACTGCGCTCTCTAGCTGATATACATATCTGGATATAGGTGAAAACTCGATTACAGAAAATGCACTGGCTGTAACCAGTAAGCGATGATGCAGGTTTATGGGCCCATGATCGTCGAGGTCTTAACAAAGACCTACATATTCGAAATTTATTTTCCAGCTATGGGAGCAATCTGACAACACCCAAATACTTGTTCGCGCCAGAAGAAAACACACAGCTGCTATCATTTCTATAATATTATTTATGTAATATAGGAATATTAATAATCTTATATAATAATATAATTAATATCTATATAAATATGTAAATATATAATTATGTATAGGTATTTGTATATTACTATGTATATATACATGCAAGTATGAATCATACATTTATTCTCAATTTAATTTATTTGTAGTTCTCTACATATAACTATGTATATATAAAATCATTATCAACTTAATTTACATGTATAGGTATATGTATTTAAGTATATGTATATATACTTATTTTCAATTATGTCATACACATAATTATGTACGTATAAATATGAGAAAATAAAATGAGTTCTACTGTATTTTTATAAGTGAATATCAAATAAATTTAAATGTCTATATATAAGTATGTCATATAAATATTGTAGAATAATTTCATTTTAATGTCTATATAAAAGTATGTAAAAATTATTATGTCAATATAAAATTGGTTTTGATGTCTATATAGAAGTATTAACATATAAATATCGGATTATGATATTAATTTTAATATTTTTGAAAAAAGTGTACATATAAATATGGGAATATAAAATGAATTAAAATGTCTGTATTTGGATATATTCATACACCTACAAGCATGTTTAAATAACATATTGTTATGTAAGTATGTGCATGTTTTCTTCTGTGCCGAACAAGAATTTGGGTTTTGTCACAGTGCTCCCATATCTAGAAGATGAATTACTAATAGCTAGGGCTTCGTTTTGATCTCAAAGATCATGAGCCCATGAACATTCATCATCGCTTACTTGTTGCCGCCAGTGGCATTTCTGCAATCGAGTTTTCACCTATATCCAGATATGTATATCAGCTAGAGAGCGCAGTCCGTACGAAGGGTCCTATTCACGCGACGATGGCCAATTGTGAAGCATAATGGTGGCCTGTCGTGGTCGGGCATTGTTCAGTACAAAGTCCATGTTGCACATCGACCAATGGCGAATTTTGATGGGGGGGGGGGGGCTACTCTAGCTCTGGGCACTTTTATTGCAAAGTGTAAATACAGTTGATGCAGGAAACTATTAAAGTTACTGAGGGTCCTGGATATACGGATTTTTAGAGCGAGATTATTAAGTAAATTGTTCGCATTTAAGATTTTGTCAATATGACTGTATATTTTCTAATGAAATACATGGGATTATTTTTCACTTGCGACCCACACCCACACACTAGACTTAACACCACATTTTTCATCACAATCATAATCAGCACAACACTTAGCACTTGCCACAGTCACAATCAGTGCCACAATTAGCAAGGCAATTGTCACTGCAGCACCTCAATTAGCACCACAATCCGCACCACAATTAGCACCGAAGCACCACAATATGCACCACCATTAGCAAAGCAATCAGGGGTCATTGTGGGGTATTTATGGGTCATTTAGGAGTCATTTAGGGATCGTTATAGGGTCATTAGAGGTCAGCACCATAATAAGGGGCTATAACGGGTCAATGAGTCAATAAGTGAGTCATGTGATGGGTTGGTCGGTCAACAGGAATCAGTTGTCTACGTTACGTGTGACTGTAATTAATAGGTGAGCGAAAAACTTGTCTGGAAGGAACTGTTGACAATATATCTTCATGGTAATAAGATTAAAGAACTAGCATCTAAAGCCTGCCTACCTGTCTGTGTGTGATGTCTCAGTGCTTGCATGTTATTGGTCAGTGGCAATCATGTGGTAAGTTGGTGATTGGTAGGTCATTGTTTGCACAATATGATAATGGTGCAGTATGGCTGGTTCAAAGACAATATGACGCCATAGGGCTTGCACACTCGTATATAATAATCATTAGTGAGGTAAGCTGAGAGGTTTAATTTGACAGCAGCTGTGTGGAAGCTGGATTGTCTCGGCTAGATTATGTCTCTTCACATAGATAGTTTATCTCAGTTTTTTTAGGTCATTTAATGTCACGGGGCCAAGGTCAAGGTAGTCTGGATCTTATATGATTGTAGTAGTCTGTAATGTATTATGCTAGCAAACTTTTATGTTTTTTTTTTGTTTGTTTTTGATTTGGAGGTCATTTATGGCCGTGGGGTCAAGGTCGAAGTATTCAGCTTCTAAAATGGTGGTAGTAGACTTTATTTTTTCGCGAGTTCTTATTTTCAATGTTTTTCAAAGTTATGGGGTTAATGTTGAGGTAGTCGGCATCTTATGTGGCAGTGGTAGCCTGCAATATATTTCGCTTGCTGACTTTTAAAAAATTTTCGCGATTTTTTGAGGCAACTCAAGGTCATGGGGTCAATGTCAAACTGGTCTAAATCTAATATTGTAGTGGTAATCTGTAAGGTATTTGGCTTGTCGACTTCTCTGTATTTTTTTCAGGTTATTTATTTTCAAGTTTATTCAAGGTCATGGGTTCAAGTTATAGTTAGTCAGCATGTAACTTTTGGTGGTGGACTGTAATGTGTTATGCTTGTTGACTTTTAAGTATTTTTTCTCAAGATTTTTATATTCAAGGTAATTCAAGTTCATGGATCATGGTCGAGTTAGTCTGCATTCAATATGGTGGTGGTAGACTGTAATGTATTATGCTTGTTGACTTTTATGTCTTTTTCTCAAATTTGTAAATGCAAGATTATTGAAGTTGTAATGGGGTTAAGGCTGATGTAGTCTGAATTTAATATGGAGGATGGCTGTTGTCTACCAAGATGGAGGCCTCCATTTACATATAAAAATATAATGAACAAAACATTTATATACCGGAATGAGTATAGAATGTGTATCAATCGTCCTCTGAAGTCGAACAGAGGTGACTTATGGTGGTGCTGAGGGGACCTTCGGAAATGTTAGTTATCTAAAACTAAATATTATGGTGATGAAAAGATTTATAATTTTTATATATTTTAATAATTTTTTAAAATTTAAATCAGTTTTTATAATACAAATAATTTTTTGATAATTCTAATAACTGTTTGATAATTTTTAATAAACATTTTTTGGAATATATGTGAATTTTTTTTCTAAATTTTTCGGAATTTTTTTGTCAAATTTTCTTACATTCTTGAATGTTTTAAATTTTTTGGATAAAAATTCAAAGGTCATGCTCTCCTGACTCCTGGGTCACTGATCACTGTCTCCTGTCTGGCTCGGAGTCACTAATCCCTCTCGCCCGCTTCGGAAAAATTGGAAACAATTAGAGATTTGTTAAGGAAAAGAAGTGATATTTCTAGGGAAAAACTGAAAATTTAGGGTATATTGTTTGATTTTGAAAGAAAAAAGGGTAATTTTCAAGGGGAAAAGGGAAAAAAAGATGGCTGATGTTTGATGTAACAACATTGTAGCGGCCGAATGCTGCCATCGTGTGCACGATGGTCTTGCAAGTCAGCCTACTCACTCCTACTACTTATGATTGTATGCATATGTAAGTATAAATATATAAAATTAAATTAATTGCATATTACCATATATATATGAACATAATTATTAATATTTTCAATTCAAATAACCTTATATACCCATATTTATATACCTATAACAACACATAATTTTGTATAATATAATATAAAATGAATTTATATTTACATATTTATACACCTGCACCTAATTATGTATAAATTAAAATGAAAATAATATTTAATCTCATATTTTCACGAATAAGATAAATTTTGAGTTATTTATATAACTATGTTTAAAAATAATTAGAAATAATTTTTATATTCCCAAATTTTTATGTAAATTCATATATATATATATATATATATATATATATATATATACATACATATATATACATATATATATATATAGTAATTGAAATGAATTATTTATATTCCTATCTTATATATACTGGTACCTGAATGTTTTCTTGGGCGAACGAGTATTTGGGTTTTTATAGAATGCTCCCTTAACTTGAAGATGAATTGCGAATATGAATCAATCATCGCTAAGTGACTGAGATCATTGCGATTGATCGAGTTTTCACCTATGTTAAAAATGTTCATCAGCTTGAGAGTATGGTCTGTACGAAGGGTCATTTTTCACGTGGCAACAGATTAGGAAGTATAGTGGCGGCCTGCCATGGTACTGCGATTTTTCAGTACAAAGTCTAAGGTGTGCTATGGATTAATGGGTCAGTGAGTCATGGGTCAATGGGTCAAGGGTAAATGAGAAATGGGTAACAGTGTCAATGGGTATTTGGGTTATGTAGGTCTCAGCGTGGTGGTGTTAGTGGCAGCAGTGGTGGTGGTAGAGTCATTTACGGGTCATTTAATGGTCATTTCGGATACATTATGAGTCATTTTGGGGTCAGAGACTGACACCCGCATGCGATTGGTTAGCTGCAATCAAGTAGCAGCTCGGTGATTGGCTGGTCGGTGTCTGCACAACGTATTAATGGTGCCGTACGATTGGTTCCGAGTAAATATGATGACATAGGGCTTGTGTACATGTATATTATAAGCAGTAGGGAGGTAATCTGAGAGGTTTAGATTGACAGCAGCTGGTGGGAAAGTTGGATTGCCTTGGCTAATCTCTTCGCATAGATTTTTTCTCGAGTTCTTGTTTTCTAGGTCATTCAAGACCATGGGGTCAAGGTCAAGGTAGTCTACATCTAATATGGTTGTAGTAGTTTCTAATGAAAAATACTTTTTGACTTTATGTATTTTTGTCGAATTTTTTCAAGGACATTGAAGGTCACGTGATCAAATGCGATGCCTGCATTCAATATGTTGCCAAATAATCTGTAATATAGTATGTTTGATGAATGTTACGTATTTTTTCAGTTCATTTTGTTTCCAATATCATTCAAGGTCATGGGGTCAACGTCGAGGTATTCTGCTTCTAATGCGATGGCGGTAGTCTGTAATGTATTATGCTTGTTGACTTTTATGTATTTGTTAAAAGTTTTTCTTTTCAACATAATTTTACGTCATGGATTTAAGATCATTGTTGTGTGGATCTAATATGGCAGTGATAGACTGTAATGTATTACACTTGCTCAATTTTATTTATTTATTTTTTCCAGTATTAATTTTTAAGCTTATTCTATGCCATGGGGTCATCGTCCAGGTAGTCTCCATATTACAAGATTGTGGCTGTCTGTAATGTATTACGCTTGTTGGACTTTATGAATTTTCTCACGAGTTTTTGTTTTCAAAAACGTTCATGGCAATTGGGTCAATATCAAGTTAGTCTGCATCTAAAATGATGTAGGGTTGATTTATACCAAGATGGTGGTCGTTTACCAATATGGTTGAATTGATATGGCGAGGGGCAAACTCTAGTAAATTTGAGTATTAAAACAATTATTTTTATAATAATTAATTACAAATATTTTAATAATTTTTAACATTTTTTTTTAAGAATTATTTTGTGAATTTTTGAAAAAATATTTTGTAATTTTCTTCGATTATAACGGTCAAAGGTCGAGGTCAAATATCAAGGTTAAATGTCCTCAGTTTTGGGTATGGTGAATGATTATCTGTATACAGTATGTATGCAATGTCCGCTGGTGGTTAGGTCTGACTCCGATCCAGTATCCCTTTAATCGATTTTGCATGGGCATGCCTATAAAACCAATATGACCACAACTGCTCTGTCGGTCATAAGAAAACACTTCAACTTACTGAAACTGGAGAAAATTGGATTTGGGTGGCTTCTACCATTTTTGAGGAAAATACAGGGATTTTTCACAGATTTTAGGGAAGAAGGAAAATGTTTTAAATTATTTAACCCATTTTAAAAGAAAAGAGGGAAATTTTGAGGCAAAATAGAGAAAAGATGGTGGACAGGTGATGTAACAACATGGCGGCCGGCTGAATCTTAATCATATTCCCACAATCCCATGCACTCACCTTCCCCAAATCCTGCTACTAACCTAAATTTGTCCAAGTAGATACTAAACATTCGGTGCTTCATCTGCACCTCACGTTCACCCAGTAGACACTAAACATTTATTGCTTCATCTGCACTTTACTTTCCCCCCGTAGACATTAAACTTTTACTACTTCATCTGCACATCCTTTTCCTTCTGCGGACACTAAACCTTGGGTGCATCACTTGCACATCGCTTTCCCCTAGTAGACGCTAAATCTTTGCTGGTTCATCTGCACTTCACCTTCTTCCAGTAGACACTTGACCTTCCCTGCTTCATCAAAACCTCACTTTCCCCCAGCAGACTCTAACCATTCACTTCTTCATTTGCACCTCACTTTCCCGCAGTATAAACTAAAATTATGCTGCTTCATCTGCACCTCACTTTCCCCAGAATAACTAAACCTTCACTGCTACATCTGACCCTCACTTTTTTCCAGTAGACAATTAACATTCCCTGCTTCATAAGCACCTCGTGTCCCCCAGCAGAAAATAAAACATTGCTGCTTCATTTGCACCACACTTTCCCCCAGTAGGCCCTTAAAAATCGCTGCTTACTCTGAACCTCACTTACCCCAGTTGACACTAAACCTTTGCTGCTTCATCTGCTTCTCACTTCCCCCCAGTAGTCACTAAACTTTTGCTATTTAATCTGCACCTCTTTTTAGTAGGCTCTAAGTCTTTGCTGCTTCATCTGCATCTGTCTTTGGCATAGTTAACATTAATCATTCAAAGATTTATCTTCACCTTACTTTCCCCCAGTAGACACTAAACTTTTCCTGCTTTTCTGTACCTCACTATCCTCCAATAAATAATACACCGTCACTGCTTCATCAGCACCTCAATTTCCTCCCAATATACACTAATTCTATCCTACTTTATCTGCACCTCACTTACCCTCAGCAGAAAATAAACATTCACTGCTTCATCTGCACCTCACTCTTTCCCAGTAGACAATAAACTTTTGCTGCTTCATTTGTAACTCACTTTTCCACAGCATACGCTAATTTTTCACTGCTTCATCTTCACCTCACTTTCCCCAGGCGATAATGAACCATCGCTGCTACAACTGCACTTCATTTCCCCCAATAGACACTAATTCTTTGCTATTTTATCTGTACCTCACATTCCTCCAGTAGACATTATATTGTGCGTGACAGATACGAGTGGTCCTGTTAGAGGAGAGGTAGATCTGGGCTGAGGCTGGAGAATTCCTGGGAAACCCGATCTAAGAAGCAGTCATTTACCTGTTGCCATACAGTAGTAAAGTCGTGCGCGCAAACATCAGTACTGTTTTCTAAGGTTACTGAGGTTTTATTGAAAAGTGACTCATCTGGACATTAGCAAATCTTGCTTGCATAATTGTAAATACTTTTTTCTTTAGAAAATTAAACAAATTTTATGGATTAATTGATTATTCGGACCATGGCTTCAAGTAAAGTGATGAAAGTTATGTACAGTGAGGAACGTGAAATTATAAATACTGTAATAGAGGAATGTGATGAAGACAAACAACAAACTCATCGCGCTACTTTTTACACGGGGGTTGATGTAACGAGCATAAAACTGATCCGAAAATAAAATAAAATTAGAATTGAAACTGACCCCAACATATTATTATCTACACCTGGAAAAATCTATCCCACTGATAAATGACACACTTCTTTGAAGTGGATGATTCCGGTAATTGTGTTATTAGAAACTCTATCCACGATTTCTATGTGCGCGAGAAGAATTTTCCAATTATTCCATAACTGTTGCCAATCATGGGGAGCAAGAACACTTCACTGTTTAATGAGAAGTATGGAATTTAAGTGGAGAATGTGTATGTCAAAAAGGAAAATACTTGTTGAAAGAGCTGACATCGTGACATGGCGTAAAGATTGCATACATAAGATAGGACACTAACATGAAGTTAGTACAGAGATATTTTACCCTGATGAATGTTGGGTTGATAGTTATTGGACGTTTTCTAAGTGTTGGCGGAACAACGAATGATTTTGAATGCAAGCAAATTCGAGTGCAGGCAGAAGACTAATATTGTTCCACGCAGGTAGTCGGGATGGATTAGTTTCCTAATGCACTACTTCTGTATAGCGCCGGAACAGTCGCTAGAGACTACCATGGCCAGATGAACCATGTCAACTTCGAAAAAATGGATTGATGAGAAATTACTACCTAACTTCTCACAATATTACATTGTTGTAATAGATAATGCACTTTACCTTACTGTGGGACTCAATAAAACCTCCTCAAAATATTCCGTAAAAACGACATGTTATTGTAGCTTAAAACAATGGGCTAGAGTACAATGAGAGCATGTGCAAAGTTGATCTGTTCAAGCTTATATTGATGAATAAGCCGAAGGAAAAAACTTTTAGAATAGATCAGAAACTCTCTCGTTTTGGACACACAGTTCACAGATTTCCACCTTATATGTGTGGTTTAAATTAAATCCAAATAGCATGAAGTAAAATCAAGCAGGTTGTTAGGGACAGAAACGTTACGGGTGACTTGTCCCTTACGAAAATGAAGAAAATTACTGAAACTTTTAACTTACCAGTTACAAAGAATACTGGGCAGGATATTGTAGCCATGTTCAAAACTTAGAAGACGAATACTGGCGAAAGGATGGAATTATTCCTGATGTGATAAACAGCATAATAATTAACTTGGAAAACGACAACACTGTAACTGACTATGAATGTGATGTGTTATCAAATGGTGCAGCATCAATAATTAACAACAGTGATTCTGACTCAGAACTTGCTTGGACATTATGAAGGTTTTGCAGACAGACATTTGTGTGACTTAATCCAGTGAATGTTTAGTATGGTTAATTTGATTAATTCTTAGATTAAATTTATTGCTTGAAGATAAAAATTTAGGCCTTTGACACAATTGTTGTTCATGTTCCTGTTTACGGTCCGGCAGTCTAAAGGACCTTGGACAACTATATATTTAAATGCATGTTTATCTATTTGTGTGTCCATACCGATTAGATTATTTTAGCTGATTTTTAGAGATGAAATTTATTTCTACTTCTGTATGAAACTGTAAATTACTTTTACTGGACAATTAATCTATTGAGCGCAAAAATCCCAAAGTCTTTTTGTAATCATTATACAAAAATAAAAAATTTACTAACCCCATATTTTTAGTGATGGTGTAGAATAATGAGTATATTTATATTTGCATGATATGATGCTCTCGACCGCCGGCCCAGACACCATGCCGCCTCCTCACCTCGGCACGTCCGGATACGCTCGTTTTGTCACGCACATTACCTTCGCTGCTTCATCTGCACCTCACATTTCCATAGTAGGCCCTAAATCTCCACTGCTTGATCTGGACCAGTAGATGCAAAGGACCACCGCACATTTTTATCAAAAAATTAAAATTTACCCCAAAATTAAACAAAAATTAAGTTAATGTACTTCTTTCTAAATAGCGTGCAGGTTTTTCTGCTACCTTAAAATCAAGCAAATTTCTTGAATTTCAAGCAAATTTTCAAATTTTTTTTTATTATAGACAATTTCGCAAGCAAGTAATCTAAATCAAGCAAATTAAGCTAAAAATCATGTGATAATATACAAATTAATAGAATTTAAATATTATAACAGAATACAATATCATTCTTCATATATTTGAAAGCTTTTTACATAATAAAAACTTGTTTACCATTTATTAATTTTAAAGAATTTTTGTCAAAAAGCTGTACACATCGATCAGGCAAATAATTTTACACATACAATTTAGAATGCAAGTAAATATATTACCAAACTTAGATTAATGAATTTGGAAATCCATGTCTTCATTCAATTAAACAATAAATAAATCCTGTAGTTTAATGTATTCAAACGAATTATTCAACATCTTGTGAAGTGATTCCATTTTTGTGTTATTTACAAAGAATCGAATTATTAAAGGAAAATATTTTTTTCTTTCTCTCAATAAATTTTATTTCTTAATAAACACAACGGAAACTAATACCATATCTAAGCAATGTAAACATGTGGCAAAGTATTAGATATTGAAAGTTTTCACATTCATAAATACACAAAAGATAAGCACACATAAAAAAGTTGTGCTGAATATGACAAAAATCAATATGACTTAAAAAAAAAGAGAAACTACTATCCGAATGTTGAAAATATGTTTCTTAACTATCTCTTAAAAATCATAAATATAATAAATCACGCAATGAAAATTAAATTCAACATGAAAATTCAACTAAGACATGTGTAGTATGTAATGAGAATAAATCTATCGATTAATTTTATCCATATAAAGCAACTATAGACAAACTTTCAACAAATTGCAAAAAAATGTATGAATGAATATAACAAAAATTATTATAAGTCAAAGAAAGAGAAAGTACTATGTGAATGTGGAAAATATATTTATAACCTAAAGCTTAAAAATTATAAAAATAGTAAATCACACAGTACAATAGTAGGTATTTTAAATGAAATTCAGCATGACAATTATCCAACAAAAACATGTAAATAGGTTATGAGATTAAATCTATACAATTATTTTCTTATAATAAAGCTTGTAAGGATCAACATATGAAAAAAATGTTTTAGTGAATATCTTAAGAATGATCGTTTTAACAAGAAGTTAAATATGATTTCCCAATAATTTTACACCTTTTCGTTGCCATTCCACTATATAAATTATTCTTATTTTTCATGTTTTAATAAAATCTGTTTTCCACTTAAATTAACAAATAGATAACTAGTATGTTGAGCAGAATGACAATTAGCAAGTTGAGGAGTTTCGGTAAAAAATAAAAAATTCCATATTATTGTAATCTAAGCAAAGCTTATTTAATTTCATTAATTGTATCAAGAACATTAAACTATGAAACAAAAACGAATTTCAGCAATTTGCACTTTTCAAAAGTCAAAAATATATGTTAACAAGAGAACAGGGAATTAAAAGAAATTTTCCCATTTTCAACTAATGTTTTCGCACAACCTAATAAAGAGGTTAGAAAGGAATTAAACGAAATATTCCCTGTTTTCTAATAATGTATACATTATAAAATAAATAGAGAAATAAATAAAAGTTTCTTAGTTAATATATCTTTTAAAAATAGGATAACAACATATAATTTTAAAATAGCTTTAATTAAGTACAGCTTTATCATTTTCTGACTTCAATAAAAATAAGGTATTTGAGAAAATACACAATCATATTTTAAAATTAAGATGTCTGAAAACCAGCAATATACAATACATAAATTGTCGTAAGCAAGAAAATAATCAAGTTGAATTATTTACATTTCTATAACCAAATAATACAACATTGAATGAAGGGAATATTAAAAGGATTTATAGATGCAATAAAGAATTACACAATATTCTGAATACCAAAAAAAAGGTTTAGGATGGACTTTAGATAGAATAATGAGAATACAGTTAGCTGTAAAATGTATTATCCATGAATGCTGCATCATATTTTGAACTACCTGAATTTATAAAGTATAATAAAGCATCCATTAATGTAAAAATAATTATCAAAAATGCTTCCTTCGGGACGGTATAATCTGCATTATTTCCAGCAGACAGCCATTCAGATAGAGTAACCAAATATACAAAATGCTTGATATCGCTAAAGTAATAGATACATTTCAATGTCGTATTAAAATTGATGATATACCTAAAATAGAAAATGAAATTGATACATCTGTAAATGTAATCCATGGTATATCCACTAAAACTTACAAAAAATTAAAAGGATAAGCATATAAATTTAATTTTTTTCAAAAATGATACAAACTCACATTACTGTTGGATTAAAGATTTATCGAAATGCTTGCAGCTCAAAAAATATTAAGAAATTGAAATATATGTATGCGATATGTGCCTTCAATTCTTTTATTATCAAGAGAAATGAAATATGCACTCAGAAGACTGTTCAAAAATGAACCAGTAAAAATGCAATTACCTTCGAAAGGAGAGCAGATATTTTTCAAAAATTATAAACATGCAATAAAGGTTCCAGTCGCAATAAATGCAGATTTTTAATTCTAAAGAAAATATCAACAACTAAAAAAAAATATAAAAAAATTACAAATTTAAATTAATCAAAAAATATTCAGTTTTTAACAGAGGATGGCGTTCATAATGGTCTTTACAAAGAAATACTCAAAGAAAAGTATAAACTTACAAATGCACAAATAAGTAACATTTATTTAAAATTGAATGACTGATTATATACAATGAAATATCAATTACATGAAGCATCTGGTTTTTGCTATTATATTGTGTCTGCGTATGGCGAGTATAAACCACCAGTTGTATATCGAGGTCCAAATGCACATAAAATTTTTATACAATCAACAAAAAGAGAAGTAGAAGAAATTGGTGTAATATATTCACAAATTTAATCAATGCATCCATTAACAAAAGAAGAAAAAATATTATATAGGAAATCAAAAAATGAATTGTATGCGATTATGAATGTAACGAATACAGTAAAAAAGTGCGCCATCGTGATCATATAACTGCAAAATTCATCAATCCAATATGTAATAATTGTAATTTATTATAAAAATACCCGATTTTGTACCAATTTATTTCCATAATTTAACTGAATATGATGCTCATGTATTTATTAAAGAGTTAGGATATGGTGATAAAATATATATTTACTAGCAAATAACGAAAAAATGTTAATAACTATTTGCAAAAACACAGAAAATTAAAAAAAAAAAAAAAAGAACTTTATGGACACGGTTAATTATGGCTATCAGTTTAGATAAATTATCATCTAATTTAATTAAAGATAAAATGAAACACACCCAAAAACATTTCCCAGAAGATCAAGTTGATTTAGTTATAAGAAAGGGTGTTTATCTATATGATTATATGGATAGTTGACAAAAATTTGAAGAAACTGAACTTCCACCAAAGAGTTAATTTTATAGTAAATTAAACGAGTCTGCTACAACTGTCGATGATTATGAACATGCAAAATATGTATGGAATCAATTTAATATTAAAAATATTGGTGGATATACTGATTTATATTTTAAAAAGTGATGCATTATTGTTTCCAGATAAATTCGAAAATTTTAGAAACACATGTATAAATTTATATGGTCTTGACCCTGCATGGTATTTTACAGCACCAGGTTTATCGTGGGAAGCGATGTTAAAAACGACTAAACAACCATTAGATTTATTACATTATTAAGATATGATTTTAATGATTGAATACAGAATTAGAGGTGGAATATCGCAATGTTGTAAGCGATATGTTAAAGCTAATAATAAATATTTAGGTGATTTTAACTGTAATAAAGAATGAAATTATTTAGCATATATCGATACAAATTATCTTTATGGTTGGGAGATGTCTCAATATTTACCATATGGTGGTTAGCATTGGGTTTATTATACATTAAATGATAAAATAAATATTAGATTTGGAGTATTCACAACAACTACATAATTTACATAAAGATCTTCCATTTTGCCCAGAAAATCGGGTAGTTCCAAAGACAAATCAATCTAAATTATTAACAACTTGCATAACAAACAGAAGTTTGTAATTCACTATCGTAATTTAAGAGTGTCTGAATAATGGATTGAAGCTTACAAAAATACATCGAATATTGTCGTTTGATCAGACTAATTGGATGAAAAAGGTATATAGATTTGAATACGGAGATAAGAACTAATGCAAAAAATTATTCCGAAGAATATTTTTATAAGCTGGTGAATAATTCTGTGTTTGGCAAAACTATGAAAAATATATGAAACAGAGTAGATATAAGATTAATATCAGATGCATAAAAATGTGAAATATTATATCAAAAGCATATTTCAAAAGAAGTACTATAGTTAATGAGAATATTGCGGCTCTACATATAAATAAAACAACTGTAAAATTAAATAAGCCTTTTTATGTGGGCATGTCAATTTTGGACATATCGAAAGAATTAATTCATTGTTTTCCATTATAAAATGATTAAACAGAAACATGGTGATAAATTTGAGTTCTGTTATGAAGATACCGATTCATGCCGAAACATAAAAACAGAAGATTTTTGCGAAGACATGCAGACAGTGTTAGAAAATTTTGATACAAGTTGTTATAATGTCAATATCTATAACATGCCACAAATAAATAAGAAAGATATAGGCAAAATGAAAGATGAATGTAATGGGAAAATGATGAAAGAATTTATTGATTTAAGAGCAAAAATTTATTTATATAAGGTTGATGGTAAAGAAAGCTAAAAAATCAAAAATTGTAAAAAAATTTGTTTTTAATAAGAGAATTACATTTGAAGACAATACGAATTGTTTCTTTAATGATACAATAGAATATAGAACAATGATCTAATAAGGAATTAAAATATAAAATAATAAAATTGCACTAAGTTAATCGAAGTTAATAAAATTGCACTAAGTCCTTATGATAACCAGAGAGATATACTAGAAAATAAAATAGATGCACTGTCATATGGGTATCAAAATTTATAATTTTATAAATGAGAGGTGGTATGCATTTGCATAACACCTATTTTTGAAAGAAAAGTTTTATATTTTAATCTTCTTAATCTCCAAAACAATGTCAATTTAGAACCATCAAATTCAATTAATTTACCATGTCCGTCCCTAATTTCTAAAACAATGTGGGTAAATCGCTCATTCTTAATTTTATAAAAAATTGACTATGGAGGCTCATAAATTATATAATCTCAAAACCTATGAATAGTTTTTGGTTTGAAAAATAGCATTTATATCAGTTTCTAAATTATTAGATTTGTTGTACTTTATAAATATTCCATAAGCGAAATGACAGTGAATACTTCTTTTATTGGGGCAAAATTTGTTAATTTAGTACATACAACAATCTTGTCTTTTTCAAAAGTTATATTCCTCTCAAAGCCAAGCATATCAGATAAATTATCAAGTATAATATCAAACTAAGATTTAATAATTATTATATTTTTCGCATTATATGTTGATAATTCAATGTTGTTTGTGAAAAATGGATCAATAGAATATATAGTATATTTCAAAGGGTCTATATAGTATTGACCTCTAGGAATAGTTGTAACTTCATTTTAATCAATATTAGGATTCATGTATTCAATTGTTATCATATTGTTTATATTTGGTGATAAAATGTTGTATGAAAACTAACTAATATAATTCATTTTACATTATGAATGATATAATAGTGAAGTTCCTTGTTTAGTATACAACTATTATTTGTTAATTTAAAATATTTTATTACCATTTATTACAAAAATTTTATTATTTAATGAAGACAGTCGTTTGGGATGTTGGTGTTTTAATTTCCGAAGAAAACTCTAAATATAAAAAAAAATTGCGAAATTTTGCCCCATGATATTGCAGGTATAATAGTTGGTACTAGTAATGCGCGAAAACAAATTTAATGAATAATTTTATTTATAAGACCGGTTGATTAAATTTTAATAAATTGCATGTTTGTTCAAAAAGTTTGAATCAACTAAAATACATTCAGTAACAAGATTACTTTGACATGATATACCAAAAGTTTAATGAAAATATTGCTTATTTTTAAAATAATGCTGAGGAATGATGCCACTAGACCAATGTGAAAATAATTATTTAGTTATTTTCGATGATGTAAATTTAGGCGAACAAATTTTCGTGTGGGAGTACTTTACTAGAGGTCGGCATTAAAATATTGATGTATTTTATCTTGCACAGACATATTCGAGAGTTCCCAAACAATTGGTACAAGAGAATGCAAATTTCATATGTATATTTTGACAAGACAGCACTAACTTAAAACAAATTTATAATGGTTTTTTTGGTGGTGATATGCCTTATGAGAAATTTAACAAAATTTGTTCAAAAATTTGGGACAAATATTATGGATTTCTTTCAATATATTTAGGTTGAAAAATGAGAAATGGGAAGTATAGGGCTTTAATTAACGACATTATTAAAATTTAAAAAAATATTGATGAAGATTTAACTAGCAGGGAAACACCACTACATGAGAATACACAAAATATTACTAAATGTTTTAATGAACTTGGTCTGTATTTTATAAAATCATATTCCTAAATTTTTCTTTTTCTCTATAAAACTAATATTAATAAAAATACATATTACAACTCACCAATAATACTTATGCATAATTTCGCATATAAAGTGGATTCAATTCTAGACATAATTAACAACCTATTTACAAAGTTTTTAGGATTTTTGATGAGAATAATAATATTTGGTTTAAGGCTAAAGAAGTTGCTGAAATATTACAGTATAAAGATTCTGATGATGCCATAAGAAAACATGTAGATGTTGAAAATAAAGTTATACTAGAAGCAAGTAGTATACCTGGCAAAATACCAGGTCTAACATATAATGAAAGAAATACAATTTTTATAACAGAATATAATCCTTATGATATAGCTATGAGCTCAAAATTACCAATCACTAAAAATTTAAAAAAAGGTGTTACACAAAAAGTTAGTCCATCAGTTAGAAAACATGGCGAACATAAGATTCAAAAAGACATAATGCAAATATATAAAGGTCAAATAGAGCACACAAAAAAATTTAACGATATTAAAGATCTCCACTTGATAATTTAAGAGAAGGATTAAAAGGAATAGCTCACAGAAATGAGGTAATCAGAGAATTGACCCCTCATGTTGTACAACAAACACAGGATCGAAATTTAAATCCAAATTTGTAATTTTAAAATTACTTGATGATTTTGAATATCATAACTATGTCATAAGAACTCAAAGAAAATATGTTCAAAGAAAATTTTATAGAATTGAAAATAGACATCCAAATTGAGAAGAATTATTGAGATTTGATTATATTCCAAATTCTATGAATTTGTACGAAATAATGAAAGAAACATTGAATGCTCGCATTGAGTGTTTTCGTAACTATTTTATATTTTTGGAAATAATTATACTCAGCAACAATTGATATATGATATAAATAATATTCGTCAAATTGAGTAAGAAGCTAATTTTAAATAAAATATAAAGCATTTTTATCAGAACCAGGTGTCGCTAAAACACTGACACTTAGTGCTAGGTCCCAACTCGACTATCATAGTGGTAGAGCAATTTACAAAACATATATTTTATTAATCCAAGAGTTATGACAATTATCAAAACACAACCATTTTACATACATTTTGCCACCCTTCGATTTAAAGACTTTTTTTTAAGCCAATTATTCATTTAGATAGTCAGTTTTACATAATATCATATTCATAAAAACTGCCCATTATTTCTTCTTCTTCGGTGTCTTTCAGCTTGTTAGTTGGTATTTGATAATTTTAAATTTTCTTTAGTTTGCTTACACGAACACCACCTTCAAATTTGTATTTCAGTTTAGTAATCATGTGTACAAAATTTTTTTGCATCAAATTTTTTCATGTTTTTTGTCAACTTCAAATGGCTTTGTACCAATAGTTCTGTGTTTTGTGTTGTTTTCTTTCACTTATTCATCCACTATATTTACCCATTTAAAGTTTCCATTCAAAGCAAATTTCTTCCATATTTTATTTTTCAAAGTTCGATTAAATTTTCAAAAACACTAGCTTTTAGTTCGCTGAATGTAGAATAATGCCTGACGTTATATTTTTACATAAGTTCTTTAAGTATTTTATTATAAAAATCTGTACCATTATCACTTTGTAAATTATTTGGTTTTCTTTTCATCAAAATATCGCCTAAATAATTCGTTACATTCTTTGGCATTTTATCTTAGAATGGTAATGGAAATGCATATTTTGAGAAAACATCGATAATTGTCATAATATATTTGTAACCATTATTCACATCAGATATTTAGTTAAAATTTCTAGTATTCACCTCTAGAAGATCAATTTGCCATGAATCGTCAATTTCATACGAAATTACTTTACTTCTTGGAAAAAATTTTCGAGCATTTTTATAATTCATAATTTATGCCTGCTCTCACACAAAGCAATATTTTTAATGTTGATTTATTAGAATTGCATATAGAACATTTACTTTTCTGAAGTAATCGCCCATTTTTGAAATTTTCAGTTTGTATAATATTATTCCTAGTGACTTTCTTGTACTTCAAATACCAAGCAGTCTCCATTTAATAGTAAAAAACGAATTTATAGTTAATCTGTATATTTCACGAATATTCACATTGATGTCACTATACCATCAGAATATTCAGATATTTTACCTTTTTTTAAATTAAAAGATAAATATTAAAGCTTTGTTAAGATCAAAAGGCTTAATGTGATCTATTTTTGTACTTCCCTTAATAACAGACATATCATTTTTTATTAATTTATATTAACAGTAAAAACAATTTTGTAAACAGTGCAATTCATTAAAAAAGTAAAGAAATTTTGATTATTATCTAAGTGGAACATATTATTAGATTTAACCCACCTTGCATGCAAATAAAATATATGAGATTTTTCTTCCATGTTTTTTTCAGCTCCTTTCTCAACTACTTCCTTAACAAATGTACCACAATAATCCCCGACTGATTGACGTTAATTTTGTATTAACATCTCTTTCTTGATCAATAGCTTCTTCGCATTTTTCAACTTGCAAATCAACATGTTTGTCACAATAATCAAAAACTGATTGGCTTAAACTTTGTAATTTACCATCGAAATATATTTTATTGACAGCATCTTTACCATCTACAAGATCTGCCATATTATTAATACTACGATTTTGAATAGAAACATATTCTGTTGTGTAAACAAAAACTTTACTAAGTTGATCTCGTAAAGGAGAAGCAATGGCAATATATTTGGAACCTACATATATTTTTAAATCACAAACAGTAGTATTGTATTTTGATTCAACATCTGTTTTTAATGCATAATCAGCTATTTTCTTATCGAAATATCTTTTATTGAGTGCATCATCTTCATCTATAGGATCAGTGAGACTAGCAATTCTACAATGCCGAAAAGAAATATAAATATTTGTATAAGTAAAAACTTTACTTTTTTGATCTTGTAAAGCAGCATAAATAATATTATATATTGAGTCTACGACCTTTTTTAATGTCTGTTTGGCATAATTTATTCGTTTTATATAATCAGCACAAGTATTACTGAACTGCAAATTAATATCTTCTTTTAGAGCATAATCAGAAACAATATTTTTAAATTTTGAATAGACATCTTTCTTTAATGCATAGTCAGTATATATATTTCGAAATATATTTTACTGACAGCGTCTGTATTATTTATAGGTTCACCTATATTAACAATTGTACATCCTAGAAAGGAATTATACGATTTTGTGAAATGATATAAGTTGGATAGTTCACTTTGTAAAGAAGAAACACTCGAACTGCTTTGTGGATTATACGTACGATTTTCAAGCATAAGCATTGGTGTCAAAATGATTAATGGTTTCCCAAATATATCTGACATTTTATAACATAGATATTATATCATTAAACTTAAATCCTCTCGAAAAAATTATGTAAAACAATTAAACACTGATGTCCACAAATAATTGAATTAAAAATCAGAATTTTTGTCATCATTGTAATAAACATTTCTGTTTTTAAAATAATTAAATAAATTATTAGGAATATTTCCTCCAAATAAATCGAATTAGAAGACATTATAATTTTCTTTAAAATATCATACCATTGAGTACCAGGATTTGTTGAAATATCGAAATTTACCACAGTACAGTCACTTTTGTGCATACTTTTTGTTACTTCATCAATCATTTAACATTTCTGAAAGTTTGTATATTTAATTTTTGTACATATTTTTCAATATCGATATTAGATAGTGGGAGTACATTCAAAATTGTTTGGCCTTTCTCTTTTTAATCCACTTCATGATATATTTTCCATTGCCAAATCGTGTCTATGTTGTTCTTCTTCATATTTATTAACTTGATCTCCAGTACTGGCAATTGCATCACCAGTTCCTGTTAAACCACCGAGTGCCCCCAAAGCAGCAAGTACGATGGAAATATTTCCTCCATGATGTAAACCACTTCCACATTTTTCTTTGGCCAACTTTTTAAATGTTGGCAATGATAAAAGATAATTTGAAACTTATGCCTTCTTTCAAATGTTTATTTTTTCTCGCAATTTGATCACCTGTTACAAATTTGTCTATACCCAGATCTTTTAATTCCTCAGAGTAAATATTGAAAGTTATATTTGTTATCTTCATTTATAAGTTTGTGTGTATGTAATATATATATATATATATATATATATATATATATATATATATATATATATATATATATATATATATACAATAAAACATTTTAATGCCCCAACGTAATTTTCTTTTCGTAAACATAGTTGAGGCAACAGCAGCAGAAGCAGTTTTTCTCCAATTTGAGTATCTTTGTTTAACATAATTTCTTTGGCTTCTTTTTGTAAAATTTTATCAGCTTCATGCCAGATTCTAAAAATTTGTGATCTCTATATGCAATATCATGATATTTGCAAGCTTTATCTAATTTATTTATTCCTGAGTCTTCTCTTTCTAATCTTTCATTTAATTTTGTTAATGGTCCACAATAATTATAATCAGGCAAATGCATTTCGGGTAAATTTAAATTATTCAATGCCCAATTTATAATACCTTTCCTATGGTTTTCAGAATTCCAATATAAGTGTGGAATTATATTTAAAGCTCTTATTAGGTATGGAATTCCTTTTGGATTATTAATAACAAAATCAGAAAATTGATTGTTCAACATGTTCTTTATACTTACTTTTTCATTGTAATAATTTTTATTTCCGGCATTTTCTTCGACATGAATAATTAATAACCTATCAATTAAATTTCTAACAATATCCATTCAAATATATTATTTTGGGCAAATTGTTGTATTTTTTTTATACCTTCTCCAGATATAGGAGTTCTTGGAGAAATAATTCTCTCTGGTGTATTTGGTGCTGATTTTGACTGTATATTTTACATATATTGTTCATAAATTGGTTTCATTTTTTTTTTTTTTTTTTTTTTTTTTTTTTTTTTTTTTTTTTTTTTTTTTTTCCTACTTCTATTCGAGTTTATTTTCTTTTTTGGATTATATTCTTAGAATGCAATATTGTTATCTAAAACAATTTTCGTGTAGTTTTCATAGTCATTATCAATGAAATTATCCTCGAGATATTCTTCGTTTTCTTTTGTTAACAAATTGGAAAGTCCTTCTCTTAATTAATACTCTTTATTTTTAACACACATTTTATCATCATATATCTTCATTTTTGTATCCCCAATATAAAAATTATGTCCATCTCCTTGTAAACCATATTGAGTATCAATAACATTTATTCTTGTCGAAATTTCTTTTACGAGATTTATAGTAGAAACACCTGCTATAGGCTACCAATTTTTTTATGTTGCAATACCCATTCTCTCTTCTACATTAGGAGATTTCGAGAATAGTTCTCTTTCAAATTATGTTTTTTCTGGTGTTGGTGGATAAAAAAAATTTACAGCTACTGGAACTAATGTGTTTATTAAATTTTTATTTTCTTCGCTTATATGTTATACTTTTTTTGCCAATATTTTGTACTTTGTCAATTAGTGGCAGCTCTTTCTTCTTGTATTTTTTCTCCATATTCTGCCTCATGGTGCTTTATATAGTTTTTATATCTTTCAATGAATAGTTTTACTCGAGCAATATCCTTTGTTTCTTTCATTTATATGTAAATTTTCTACTTATAAATGAGATATAAAAGTATTGAGACATTTAGAGAGACAAACGTTCCCCCCAACTGATCAAAGTAGAGGAAATTTGGCTATTAACAACAACAGAATTGGGTTTGATATTCCTATAGGAAATGTCCTTTCTTATCCAAATGATGCTTTTGTTTTCGAGCATTATAGATTAGTAAAGAGAGACAAAGAAGGAGATGGGGCAAAATACGAAAAATGAGATAAAATTGATGTTTCTTCTATCTTTTTTTCCTTTCAAATTTTTAGAGTAGAAATTCCTAAACATGGAAATATTATTGAAGCTGTTAATTAACCGAGAATAACTTCAACAATAATGAATGCTTTGTTAAGATCGCCAAGTGAAAATTATATGGAGATGTCATGTTGATGATCTATATCGAGTAAAATCTGTACATAATGATAGAACAAATGAAGTAATGTATCCACTAAGATATTTGTTTGATTTTGTCGCGATAACAATAAAATTTACTGGAAAGGTGGCTATAAATTTACTGCCATTCGTAACTCTAATGACAACAATTGTTTATATGTTTATCAAAATAAAAAAGCAGATAGTACACTTGCCAGAGATTATGCCGATCAAGGCAAAATTGTTATTCAAAATGAGAAATTATGTGGCCTGTTATTGAATATGAAGCAAACAAAGTCATTGCAATTAAATAAAAAATATACAAAGAACCTAAACATCCAAATAGCTTTGATTATTGGCAATTTTTAGAAAAAGAAGTTCCTACTGGAACAACTATCTCTAACTTTGATATAAAATATAAGTTTAATAATTTAGAATTAGACATGCCAGATTTTTAATTGTAGGCTTTCAAACTAATAAAAAAAATCAAGCTGATCAGAGTATACATGCTTCTATGTTTGAGCACTGTAGTGTGAGAAATATTTCTTTAAAAAATGGAAGAAATTTCATTTTTCCAAAAGAAAACTGGAATCTAGATTTAGAGAGTGGCCTTTGCAATAACATGTATCTTGCTTATAACGATCTTGCAAATTCGAAAACCAAACTAGTTACTGTATTTCGAAATAATTATCTTTATTATAAACCAACTGAAAACATGCATGGTGATATGAATTATTACTCATTTTTGGGGCGAAGACCATTGTATATCATTGTCTGTTCACATTGAAAAACAATTATAGTTAAAGAAAAGACAAATGTACAAAATTATTGTTGATTTTAATAAAGCTGTTGGAGCTGGTACATTTTGCAATGTTGTTCTAGTTAGTGAACGAAATTTAACTTATGATTACGTGAAGGAAAGGATTACTGAAGATCAATAATTTTTTTTTATTAAATGGAGGATTTAAACGATTTTACAGAAACAAGGAATTGTTTTGATATTTTAATACAATACTCATAGTTGAGTGGTTGAATTAAAAATTTTTATGAATTTTTGGTCAAATAAAAATCGTTTTTATAGTTAAAATTTTTTCACTTTTTATAAATTTTTTAATATTATAAATTGATCAAATTTCATTTGATTTTTAGAGTAATTTGCTTCATTTAGATTGCTCGCTTGTTTTATTAGCATTAAAAAAAAAAAAAAAAAAAAAAAAAAGTTGAAAATTTGCTTGAAAATCAAGAAATTCGCATCATTTTGAGGTAGCAAAAGCCTGCACGCCATTTAGAAAGAAGTAGTAAATTTGCTTGATTTTTGCTTAATTTTGGGGTAAATTTGAATTTTTTGATGAAAATGTGTGGTGAACCAGGACCCGCCTTTTGCATCTAATGGCATTTTTTTTTTGGCCCAGTAGACTCTTATCATACATACCTTCGTCTTCATCTCACTTTCCTCCAGTAGGAACTTAACTTTCGGTGATTTATCTGCACCATATTTTCCCCAGCAGACACTTAACGTCGTCTCTTAAGAGCGCTGCCAATCATGCGCCAAGTTGCACACTTTATATGCGGAAACACGATTATACCCCTTTCACGGCTAATTCCAACTTTTTTGAAGACTTACAATATTTATACTTCTAGTATATTCCTCCGCCTCATTAAAGAAATGTTTATCAAATTACTTCAGTGTGCCAATGTACTGCATTCGTGCACACACTCTGCTATAATATTTAACACGAGAACTACTTATTTCGTGCTAGGTATTAGCAATATGCCATTGTTCTCTCAGTCCTTATACATATTAGTTATAAAATAAATATATAAATTTATAGATACAACATAAATCTATATTATATTTACTCAAAGAAAAGGTAATTTTATGTTAAATTTAAAACGCTTGTGAGACATGCAATAATTATGGAACCATAAAATATTTCATTCATGAGAAGTTATACAAAGCTTTTTTTTTTAATGTGTGAAAAAACACGGAATATACTATAAAAGATATTCTTTCTCATTGCATACATTTCAAAGATAGTCCTAAGTGTTTCTAACAAAAAGTATTCTAAATTACATTCCTTAAATAACGTAGCTATTTTAAGACGTATTGCGATTGTTTTTTTTTTCTATAATGTATTATTGAAATTTAAAAATGACGAAAAATAATTAATAATTTTTTCGAAAAAATATTTATAGAAATATCCTTTGTGAAAGTGGCATCAAAATGTCATTACTTTCAAATAGTTATCTTTTAAAATTTATACAATGAGAAATAATTTCGGGAAACATTGATTCTCCATTTGAAGTAAGTGGCTGCCAGCTTGGTATTCAGGGCCGTTAAGCGCTGCCACAATCTCCTACTATTATCGCTGCCCATTATGTACACACAAGTATCCAGCTAGTAATAGCTCTTGATTGAACATTCCTTAAGAAATCAGCAAGTACCAGTGAATTATGAATACGCCGATAAAAACACACACTTTGATAATTCAGTTGTTCTGGTAGCTATTTAAGCTATAATGTCTTGTAAAGTGGATAAGGCTGGTATTTATAATCCAGCATAAGTCTTATTATTGTAGGAAAACGAGATCCTATAGTATGATCGCATTGTTCGCACGTTGGTTACCGTTTGCGAACTGTCTCAAAGTTACGAGAGGTATTTCACCGTCCCTAAAGTACTCCTCTCCTAGTATTTATAATCCAGCACAAGTCCCATTTTTGTAGGAAAACGAGATCCTATAGTATGATCGCATTGTTCGCACGTTGGTTACTGTTGCGAACTGTCTCAAAGTTACGAGAGGTATTTCACCATCCCTAAAGTACTCCTCTCCTAGTATTTATAATCCAGCATAAGTCTTATTATTGTAGGAAAACGAGATCCTATAGTATGATCGCATTGTTCGCACGTTGGTTACCGTTTGCGAACTGTCTCAAAGTTACGAGAGGTATTTCACCATCCCTAAAGTACTCCTCTCCTAGTATTTATAATCCAGCACAAGTCCCATTTTTGTAGGAAAACGAGATCCTATAGTATGATCGCATTGTTCGCACGTTGGTTACCGTTTGCGAACACTCTCAAAGTTACGAGAGGTATTTCACCATCCCTAAAGTACTCCTCTCCTAGTATTTATAATCCAGCATAAGTCTTATTATTGTAGGAAAACGAGATCCTATAGTATGATCGCATTGTTCGCACGTTGGTTACCGTTTGCGAACTGTCTCAAAGTTACGAGAGGTATTTCACCGTCCCTAAAGTACTCCTCTCCTAGTATTTATAATCCAGCACAAGTCCCATTTTTGTAGGAAAACGAGATCCTATAGTATGATCGCATTGTTCGCACGTTGGTTACCGTTTGCGAACTGTCTCAAAGTTACGAGAGGTATTTCACCGTCCCTAAAGTACTCCTCTCCTAGTATTTATAATCCAGCATAAGTCTTATTATTGTAGGAAAACGAGATCCTATAGTATGATCGCATTGTTCGCACGTTGGTTACCGTTTGCGAACTGTCTCAAAGTTACGAGAGGTATTTCACCGTCCCTAAAGTACTCCTCTCCCAGTATTTATAATCCAGCACAAGTCCCATTTTTGTAGGAAAACGAGATCCTATAGTATGATCGCATTGTTCGCACGTTGGTTACCGTTTGCGAACTGTCTCAAAGTTACGAGAGGTATTTCACCGTCCCTAAAGTACTCCTCTCCTAGTATTTATAATCCAGCACATGTCTTATTATTGTAGGAAAACGAGATCCTATAGTATGATCGCATTGTTCGCACGTTGGTTACTGTTGCGAACACTCTCAAAGTTACGAGAGGTATTTCACCGTCCCTAAAGTACTCCTCTCCTAGTATTTATAATCCAGCACAAGTCCCATTTTTGTAGGAAAACGAGATCCTATAGTATGATCGCATTGTTCGCACGTTGGTTACCGTTTGCGAACTGTCTCAAAGTTACGAGAGGTATTTCACCGTCCCTAAAGTACTCCTCTCCTAGTATTTATAATCCAGCACAAGTCCCATTTTTGTAGGAAAACGAGATCCTATAGTATGATCGCATTGTTCGCACGTTGGTTACCGTTTGCGAACTGTCTCAAAGTTACGAGAGGTATTTCACCGTCCCTAAAGTACTCCTCTCCTATTTTTTTTAAAAATGGTACATGCCTTACTTCGTTTCGATAATTTAGATATATTATTCTTGACTCCTACAAATGAAGCGGTGGTTACAATTTAATACAGTAAATTAAAAAGCCTACCTCAAAAAACGATGGATTAAGTAACATTATAATTATCTTTCACTAGTTTTTCTTCACCTGGTTTGATGCAGCAGAATAATTTTATTTGTAATGATTACCAAATTTATGTATTGATAAAAAATATCCTTCAAATTAGGAATTGAATGGTACTTTTCTATATCTATAGCACTTATTTTTTCTAGGAAGACCCTTTCCAATAATTTCGTGGAACTAACAGCGAAATCTCTGAATAATTTTCGTTATTGATATTGCTAATAAAGTATTTAGGAGGAAAATATTATAAGTTTCATAGCGTTAAAGTTTTAAGCAGTATAATAAAAAAATTAAAAAAATCTCTTTCTTAAACGAAATTTGTACAAACATACAAATATTCGATGTTATAATAATCACTCATATACCGAACACCTGTTATAACTGAGGTAGAATGTGTGTGGTTATATGTATCAGCACGATGTCCAGAAATAAGCCGTAAAACCATGAAAATACCTTAACTTTTCAATTAAAAATTTTAGTAATAGTTGTTTCCTGTTTAAACATATTCATTTTATTTGCTTCTCAACACATTATATGATATGATAATACTTTACTGACCGAGTGTGGGATTTTAACCTAAGACCATTGAGTTGACAGTCCAGCATGCTTACCTATGCACCACGGGGTAAGGTGCTGATGTGTTCCGGTAATTTTAAATTTATCAGGACACAAATTATTATAAATCAATATATAAATTCCATGACAATTTAAGAAATAACTTTTAAACACTTATTATTTATAAACTCTTTATTCGTTTCTTCAAAGGCTTGCAAACAAAATAGTATTTGTTAGTTTTTTATATGGTTGTACAAATGAAATAAATTTTAATGTAAAAAATGCAGTGGGCTACCACATGACAAATATATAATCATGAAAAAAACATGATAACAGTTGCACATTGTCTCAAAAAAGAAATCATGAAATTAACACCTTGCCTAATAAAAAAACACTTCCAAAAGTTTTTTTTTCGGAAAAAAGACATCGTATGTGTATCTTTATTGTGATAAAGAGCCATATTTCGAATATGTTAGCAGGCGGGAATAATTAACATGACTGCCATCTTACCGATAAAACAAAGATACTATATCTGAATTGGGCCAAAATATTATTTTTGCTATTGGCGACATATTGGCTGTGAGATATCACGTCGACATAATTTAGTTGATATCCATCTCTGTTATCCAAAAAAATACAGTGGGCTGCTGTCTTTTTTCTAACGGCAAACATACTGTTTGTCAGGTTGTGTTTGCTGGGATGGGCAAATCTTGTTTTGCCAGACATCAGCCGACAGTTGATCAAGAACTGGTTGACTTATGGGCAACTCTTGGTTTACGAGACATCAGCCGACTATACATCCAGAAGTGGCCAGCTTGTGGTTAACTTACAGGGAACTCTGGTTTTGCCAGACATCTGCTGACAGTATGTGGCCCACAAGAAAACACATGATACTACAGTCATAATTCAGTTTGTGTGCCACATGCATCTGTGGAAGCTTCTTGAATTCCTGTGGATTCCGCATGTGGGTTGCTTGTTCACAATCAGATCTGCACATGTAGGCCAACAATATTTTGCTGATTGGGATTTAGCTTGTATATATTTCTCTTTCACTGCTTCTATAACATTGTGTAATTCTGAATTATCATTAGACATGGTTTACTTCACATATATGTTAAAGAGTTTTCTATTCATTGTGTAGGATTTCGAACAGGAACATTGGTTCTACCGCTATACTCTCAACTTTATTTAAATCATCGCCTTATTTACTTCCAATTTGTATTAGGAAATCATTAAGTACAACAATTAGAAGTGTTTTATATCTTCACTTTGCCTTTGTAAGTGGATATGAGTAACTAAAGAGGCTGTTTAATTACGGTTTTCATTACTTAAAAGACATGTTGACTCTTTCACTATTTCCGTAAGTTGTGATTTATTAACGTTGCGAATAATTTAATAACGGTGCGAATAGTAATGCGAATTTAAATTTGTGTTATTATACATATATTGATTTTCATAATTCACTTCACTTTCTTTGACTTGCATGCCCTCATCCCTCTTTTCACCTTCATTCGCAAAATATTCCCGACCATCCAAGCACCGAGTTTCTCCTTAGTGAAGCGCTATAAATTATTCCAGTATTTTCGTATTTCTCTGCCAAAATTATATCTAAAAATAGTTTAGTTGCCTCATAAGTAATACCATTTTAATGATATCCATATATAAGATGAACTAGATAAGACACTGTGACTAATAATATTTAGGTTATTCATACTCTGTGGGAATCTCTCATAGGTATGACACAAGGCAATTACAAAAACTAGTAATTATTTTATTACTCTTTGTTGTACAAAATTATCTGAAATATGTTAACAAACCATACTGATAGAGTGATTTATATTAGTGCATGGTATGATATTTGGCTGATGTCTGATGCTATGACAAACATGTTGAAGTTACGATTTTTGGTATATTTTATTGGTTGTTTCCTGAGGTATGCTTGCATTCTAGTATGAATGGAGCATATATTTAATCTGATGACGATTGGTAAAGCAGATATGGGTGGTAGGAAAAATTTACTATGACTTGTGTTTGCTTTGTATGGTCTGTGTGTACGAATGGTTGAGGTATGCTAGAGTTACAGTCGGTGGGACGGCGGGTATGTATAAGCCGTGTTATGTTATGGGCTGGCCTTAGATGTGTAGTTGTTAGAATTATGATGGATATTGGACTTGGTGTATTCGGTGGTTGGGGTTGAATTAAATTTTCTTTGGTTATAGAAGATGGGGGTGTTGGGTGGTCTAGTATGATTGGGTTATAATGTTTGGTATGCGGGTTTAGCGACTAGTGACGTTCCGCGATTCGACCGACATACGTCGGCAGAACATCCTGTATGTTTGGCTGGTGTCTGATGGTAATAATGTCTTGAGAGTTATGTTAAAGTTAGTATTTTTGGTATATTTTAGTGGGTGGGCACTGAGGTGTGCTTGAATTCTAGTGGGCAGTATGAGTGGTGAGTATATTTTAATCTGATGAAAGTTGATAGAACAGATGGTATGATCGGTAGGAAAATTTTGGTAATCCTTATATCGGCTGAATGGTTAAGGAGTAATTTAAAGTCATTTTGGGGTTATTTTAGGGTTATTTTGGAGTCACTTAGAGACATTCTGGAATCATTTAGAAATATTTTGAGTAATTTTGGTATCATCTTGAGTCAAGGGTCAGTAGTCAAAAAATCAAGGTCACCTGGGTGCAAAATTATGGTTGGCTGATGTAACACAATGGCAGATAGGAATGTTTGCGTCGTGTGTTTGTCTTGTCTATAAATTTGCTTGATACACTTGGGTTAACTGGGTTATATTATTTCCAATATATCTGTCTTGAGAATGTTGGTATGTATCGAATGGTGTGAACAGTATATGTGTGTTGGTGAATCATGTAATGCTATGGCTGCTTGAGTTGAAAAGTGTTTGGTATGGATGGTTAGTATATTTTTACTGGTGTCAGTCAGCATGGTAAATGGTATGAGAAGAAGTTAATTGTGACACTGGTAGGGGCTTTGTATGGTCTATTTGGTCATTTATGGGTCATTTATGGGTGGTGGTTGCAGTGGATGTGGAGGTGGGGATTGGCAGAGCAGATTTAATGGGTGATATGTTATGGGCTTGCCTCAGCTGTATAGTTGCTCGAGTTATGATGGCTATTGTGCTTGTTTTTTGGATGGTGCGGTCGAATATTTTTTTTTAGGTTAAAGGAAATGGAGTGTTGGGTGGTCTGATATGAATTGGGTCAGAATGGTAGTTATAGTGGTATAGTGACTAGTATATATTTGGCAGGTGTCGACAAGTAGAGCAAAATGTATGAGAAGTAAGTAAATTTTTGCTAAGGCCAGTGTGAGTAACAATGCCTCTACATGCAAATAAAATACTTAAAAACTATCAAAGTTAAATCTGAATAATACATTTAAAAATCTAAAAATTAGTCTGGGATGGTAAAAAAAAATATATAAAACGTAAAATAATACAATATAAATTTACTTCAAATTTTGAAATTAAAAGGAAAATTTATTGCTGGTCCATGTAGGTCTGGTGTTGTTTGGTAGAGCAGATGGACCGCATGTTTGTGTATCGGCTGGCCTGAACTCTGGGTTCCAGTTAGGAAGCGTAGTTTGGCATTGACAGCCATTAAACTTTGTTGTGAAGAAGAATATATGGCTAAGGGTTCTGGTTGAACGCTGGCTAGCTTATACTGCTATGAGCTGCTTATAAGTAGATTATATTCCCTAAGTGAAAAGTGAGCATGCTGGTATAAATAAACTACGTGATTGGAGTGGAAAAAATTTAAGTTGTCTCTTTTTAATGTTTGTAGTATTATGTGTATATATATATATATATATATATATATATATATATATATATATATATACACACATAAAGTGTCTGATTTCTCATCAGTGTTGTATCCCGCCTACTTACCCTGACATATAGAGAATATAATGATGCTTTGTTTAGTCATGTACACATGTGGTGAAAAAAATCCGAGTAGGATAGTTATGTCTACCAAAAACCTTCGAGGCGGTGTATAATAACATAGTGTAGTATTTAGTCTTGAAGAAGGGAGGCCTGAAATAAATTTGGAAGAACTTTTTGCTGAACTCTACGTACAATTGCAGTGCAACTTAGAATAAATTTAATAAATAATAAATAGAGGTTTTTATTTTTTATTAAACCTTTATCATTGGGTAACAAGTCTGTTATAAACATATATCATTAAATAAAGCAAAACATTATTTTAAGTTAATCACGATGGCTGTATAGGGCTTAAACAAATAAATTCCCGAGATTAGAAATGGTGCTTCCAAACCTAATTTCACAAACAAGACTGCCTCCTAAGTTTTCGCAAATTATATAGACCTGTGACTATAAATATTTGCTTGCATACGTGCCTGACTTGCAAGGAAATTTGGTATGCTGCATAATTATTTGAAAAATAATATAAAAAATAATCAGATGTGAGTATAGGCACATATGATTTTTTACTGAAAATAACAACATACTGTATTACAGTACATGGCTTGTCTTTAAATAAACAAAGACCACTCTGGAAAATAGTTTTCTTAAGTAATATTTGCACTGATTGAAAATATATGATAAAACATTGAAAATATTTATGTAATTGTACAAGGGAATTCGGCAATTTCGCTTGGGCAATTATACACAACATTTAAGCACTCCTGCGGATGTGAGCACAGTTTAGCTGAGTGGTTAGCATGCCTGACTTCTAACTGTTTGGTCCTGGGCTCGAATGCTAACCTGGCGTGAGAAAGTTTTCTTTTTTTAAATGTTACCATTTGTCATGGAAAAGTGTGAAATTTGCATAATTTTAGTTTTGTAAAATGGATTTTACATTAAAAATGCATTTAAGATATATTTTACTGTATTTTTCAAAGGTTTTTGGCATTTTTTAAAATGATAAATAAAATAAATTTTAAAGAGAATGGTTTAAATTATTTATGACCCTAGATGCTTGATTGATTTATAATAGTTGCCTTCTGAACGCAAATGTCACATCATGCACGCCGAACTCGCAGGCCTGTCTAACCGTGTGTGAGTAGTTATGAGGCTAGGCGACTTAATTTTCCTACAACAGTCAAAACTAATTTTAAAAATTAAAATATTTAAAAAGTATTGATTTTTAAAATTAAGGTATTAAATTGCTATTATTTTTTCAAAAGTCCTGCCAGGAATGTATTTTACAATAATTTATTATATACCTACTCATGTATGGAAAAATTACATTTTTCAATTCGTAAATAAATATACATGGATAACATTGGCGATTCGCGCAATCTAACAGGCAATTAAGGACCTTTGTAGATGGCGGTGTCTAACGAATGTGAGAGAAAGATAGAAAGAGAAAGAATGAGAGAGTGAGAGAGTAACAAAAATAAAGAAAGTAATGAAATGAGAGAAGAGAGCAACGAAAGAGAGAAAGAGAAAGGAAACAGAGAAAGAGATGGAATGAGAGTGCGAGAAACGGAAGGGAAATAAATGGAATCAGGGAGACAAGAGAGAAACGAAAAGGAGAAAGAAAAAGGAAACAGAGAAAGAGGTGGAATGAGAAAGACAACATAGAAAGAATGAAAGAGACAAGGAAAGAGAGCCAAAAGAAAGAATGCAATAAAGAAAAATGGGAGGACTCCACCAAAACCTTTGGAATGATAGAGAGAGAAGAGAGAAAGAGATGGAATGAGAGTGAGAGACAAACAAAAGAGAGAAAAAAGATGGAATGAGAGAGACAAGAGAGGAAGGAAAGATAGTAGGAGAGAAAGCGATTAAATGAGAAAAAGAGAGAAAGGTATTGATTGAGAGAAAGAGAGGGAAAGTGAAAGTGAGTAATTTGGAAACAAGAGAGGAAGAGTGAGAAAGATATGGAATGAGAGAGATAATATGGAATGATAGATCATGAAAAACGAGACAGAATGAGGGTTGACATCACGATCGGATGCGCCTTGAAAAGACGAGCCTGGTGATATAACACTTAATACTTATTACTAAATTTTTTTAATTATAAGAATATATTTTACTTTATCAAATAATTATTATATTTATATTATTTTATTGGCTCTTCAGGTGCCACATTTTTTTTAGGTAGAAGGAATAACGAGCGTCACAAATGATCTAAATTGACTGGTTTTTTTGCAAAATTGCATCTCGTTTCTTCTTATTCTAGGGCATTACTTTTTTCGGGAGAAAAACGGGACTTTTTAGGGAAAAGGTGGAAATATTAATTATTTTTGTGGTATAAAACGTGCGATTATGAAAAAACGAAAGCGATTTTGAGGGGAAAATGAGGAAAATTTTAAGTGAAGGTCATTCAAGTTCGATCCTCTATTGCCACTGCCACGGAATCTAACGAGCGAATTTACTAATGTTAATTTTTTTGAGCATGTTTAAGGCAATATTTCATGTATAAAAAGGTCCTGCTTTTGTAACTGTTGAGAACCTGGTACAAAGTCACAGTAGTACAGCGTGCTAGTGTGGGAGTGTGAGTCACGTATTTGTAAATGTGATGTTCATGCAAGGGTGTTATAAGATGCTATGTTGCCCTAGGCTATATTTCCGCATGTTGATGAACAACTTTATACTCTGTCTCATGTACATCAACACTTCTTGGATTGTAATAACGTCTCACAGTGACACGCCCATACTCGACTAGTAGCGAGAAGAGAAAATACATTCTCAGTCTCATCTCAGTCTTGACTCTACCTCCAAGTTGTTTTCTCCGAAGACGGTTCTTTTTTATTATCATTTCATCCGTCGCTAGCGGCTGAAGAGAACTCCTAACAACTAAAGGAACTCTGATTCATATCCCGTCGGACGCAAGACGTCTCCTCTCCCATCTGTAGGGGAAACTTTCTTTCCCTCGGGAAGTTGAGAGTAAGTTAGAGCCAGGACAGGAACTTGCGCTGACCTCGAGCACGCACACACTCTGACCCAGCGGACTACACACTGAAGTTTAACAGACTCTACACAAACACTGTGCCTCCCTCTCATTTCTATTTACTTCCTGAGACTGAAACTTTCCCTCGTCCTCAACAACTCTACTGTATTTACCGACGATTTTTCACGGAAATCTTTCTTTTTCCTCCCCATACCGCGATCGTGATGAAATTTGCGTCTGACCTCGTGGCATGCTAGAGAAAATGTTTTTTTTTTTAACTTTGCGTCGTTATAACACACACAGACTTTGTTAATTATGTCTGTATGTTGGTGTGCAAATTTATTAGTTTAAATTATATTACTTTTGTTCACGAAAGAGTAGAATTATTAGTAAAGTAATCAGCCCTCTATAGCAACATTTTTTACTAGCAACTTGATAACTGTAGGCTATTCACGTTAAATTGAGCACTTTTGAAAGTCTTCTCATTTGGAATAATAAACAATAAATATATTTTCATTTAGTCTTAGACGTTAACTTCAAAGTGTGGTGGAATCTACACACTGTGTGTATTACTTACATGGCAATATCTTCTTCAAGGTGTTGGTTAATGAATAAAATATGGCAGAATAGAAAAAGTAACTAGGGCGTCAAAAGTGCTCACTTTACCGTGAACAGCCTATGGTAATTAGTATTACAGTCTGATTCGACTCTCAATATCTCGATGTAGAGGGCGGCCCAAATCTCTTAACTCCTCATCCTGCAGTTTGAGAAGTGTATGGTGTAAAGTAGGGAAGGGGTGTGATAGGCCCCGCGTAAGGCTGCCAAATATTATGTAACAAATCATTTGTTACATAACGTATAGTGAGATTAGATATGATTGGTGTGAGCTAGCTGGTTTACGGGTGATATGAGAAGTGTTATAGCATATGCCTCCAAAGGAACTATTATAAATCATATTGATCAACACCGTAATGTTATGCATTTGACACATTTTTATCAACCCTCTATTAAAACGCATAAACCTGGAAACCTTTGACATGTGACCTTGACGTTGACACCAGTCACCTGTGACCCCAAATAAGCCCAATAAATTGCAACAAGAATCCCAAAAATGGGTATTACAAATGTTATTGGATATTTACTGAAAATTCCTTATTATAAATTATTAAACATTTCAAAAATTATTATAGAAATTTGTTAAACATTTAATACATAATTATTACAAACAATCAATCTCCTGAGGTTCTCCCATCTCCCCTCAACAATCAAATTAATCAGCTGGCCTCTACCCCCTTGTCGATACCAAGTCAGCCGTCTTGGTAGGTGACCACCATTTTAATAGGCATCAACCATCTTGGTAGGCGACCACCATGTTAATATGCAGCAACCATCTTGGTAGGTGACCACCATGTTAATAGGCATCAACCATCTTGGTAGGCGACCACCATGTTAATAGGCAGCAACCATCTTGGTAGGCGACCACCATGTTAATAGGCAGCAACCATCTTGGTAGGCGACCACCATGTTAATAGGCAGCAACCATCTTGGTAGGTGACCACCACGTTAATAGACAGCAACCATCTTGGTAGGTGACCAAAATATTAATAGGCAGCAACCATCTTGGTAGGCGACCACCATGTTAATATGCAGCAACCATCTGGTAGCTGACCACCATGTTAATAAGCAGCAACCATCTTGGTAGGCGACCACCAGCTTGATAGGTGACCTTCGTCTTGGTAGGTACCACCACGTTAGTAGGCAGCAACCATCTTGGTAGGTGACAACCATGTTAATAGGCAGCAACCATCTTGGTAGGCGACCACCAGCTTGATAGGTGAACTTCGTCTTGGTAGGTGACCACCACGTTAATAGGCAGCAACTATCTTGGTAGGTAACCACCATGTTTATAGGCAGCAACCATCTTGGTAGGTGACCACCATGTTAAAAGGCATCTACCACCATGGTAGGCGACCACCAAGTTAATTGGCAGCAACCATCTTGGTAGGCGACCAGCATGTTAATAGGCAGCAACCATCTTGGTAGGTGACCACCATGTTAATAGGCAGCAACCATCTTGGTAGGCGACCACCATGTTAATAGGCAGCAACCATCTTGGTAGGTGACCACCATGTTAATAGGCAGCAACAATCTTGGAAGGTGACCACCAGTTAAGAGTACAGCAACCATCTTGGTAGGTGACCACCATTTTATTAGGCAGCAACCATCTTGGTAGGTGACCACCATGTTAATAGGCAGCAACCACCATGGTAGGCGACCACCAAGTTAATAGGCAGCAACCATCTTTGTAGGCGACCACCATGTTAATAGGCAGCAACCATCTTGGTAGGTGAACACCATGTTAATAGGCAGCAACCATCTTGGTAGGTGACCACCATGTTAAAATGCAGCAACCATCTTGGTAGCTGACCACCATGTTAATAGGCAGCAACCATCTTGGTAGGCGACCACCAGCTTGATAGGTGACCTTCGTCTTGGTAGGTGACCACAACGTTAATAAAAAGCAACCATCTTGGTAGGTGACAACCATGTTAATAGGCAGCAACCATCTTGGTAGGCGACCACCAGCTTGATAGGTGACCTTCGTCTTGGTAAGTGACCACCACGTTAATAGACAGCAACCATCTTGGTAGGTGACCAAACTATTAATAGGCAGCAACCATATTGGTAGGCGACCACAATGTTAATAGGCAGCAACCATCTTGGAAGGTGACCACCATGTTAAAATGCAGCAACCATCTTGGTAGCTGACCACCATGTTAATAGGCAGCAACCATCTTGGTAGGCGACCACCAGCTTGATAGGTGACCTTCGTCTTGGTAGGTGACCACAACGTTAATAAAAAGCAACCATCTTGGTAGGTGACAACCATGTTAATAGGCAGCAACCATCTTGGTAAGCGACCACCAGCTTGATAGGTGACCTTCGTCTTGGTAGGTGACCACCACGTTAATAGGCAGCAACTATCTTGGTAGGTGACCACCATGTTAATAGGCAGCAACCATCTTGGTAGGTGACCAACATGTTAATAGGCAGCAACCATCATGGTAGGCGACCACCATGTTAATAGGCAGCAACCATCTTGGTAGGCGACCACCATGTTAATAGGCAGCAACCATCTTGGTAGGAGACTACCACGTTAATAGGCAGCCACCATCTTGGTAGGTGACCACCATGTTAGTAGGCAGCAACCATCTTGGTAGGCTACCACCACGTTAATAGGCAGCAACCATCTTGGTTGGTGACCTACATGTTAATAGGCAGCAACCATCTTGGTAGGCAACCACCATGTTAATATGCGGCAACCATCTTGGTAGGCGACCACCATGTTAATAAGCAGCAACCATCTGGGTAGGTGACCACCATGTTAATAGGCAGCAACCATCATGGAAGGCGACCAACATGTTAATAGGCAGCAACCATCTTGGTAGGTGAAAACAATGTTAATAGGCAGCAACCATCTTGGTACTCGACCACATTGTTAATAGGCAGCAACCATCTTGGTAGGCGACCAAAATGTTAATATGCAGCAACCATCTTGGTAGGTAACCACCATTTTAATAGGCAGCAACCATCTTGGTAGGCGACCACCATGTTAATATGCAACAACCATCTTGGTAGGCGACCAAAATATTAATAGGCAGCCACAATCTTGGTAGGTGACCACCATGTTAATAGGCAGCAACCATCTTGGTAGGCGACAACCATGTTAATATGCAAAAACCATCTTCGTAGGTGACCACCACGTTAAGAGGCAGCAACCATCTTGATATGTGCCCACCATGTTAATAGGCAGTAACCATCTTGGTAGGCGACCTACAGCTTGATAGGTGACCTTCGCCTTGGTAGGTGACCACCATGTTAATAGGCAGCAACCAACTTGGTAGGTGACCACCACATTAATAGGCTGCAACCATCTTATTAGGTGACCACCACATTAATAGACAGCAACCATCTTGGTAGGCGACCACCAGCTTGATAGGTGACCTTTCGTCTTGGTAGGTGACCACCATGTTAATATGCAGCAACAATCTTGGTAGGTGACCACCATGTTAATAGGCAGCAACCATCTTGGTTGGTGACCACCACGTTAATAGGCAGCTACCATCTTGGTAGGTGACCACCTTGTTAATAGGAAGCAACCATCTTGGTAGGCGACCACCATGTTAATAGGCAGCAACCATCTTGGTAGGGGACCACCAGCTTGATAGGTGACCTTCGGCTTGGTAGGTGACCACCATGTTAATAGGCAGCAACCATCTTGGTAGGCGACCACCATGTTAATAGGAAGCAACCATCTTGGTAGGCGACAACCATGTTAATAGGCAGCAACCAACTTGGTAGGCGACCACCATGTTAATAGGCAGCAACCACGATGGAAGGCGACCACCATGTTAAAATGCAGCAACCATCTTGGTAGGCGACCACCATGTTAATAGGCAGCAACCATCTTGGTAGGCGACCACCACGTTAATAGGCAGCAATCATCTTGGTAGGTGACCACAATGTTAATAGGCAGCAACCATCTTGGTAGGTGACCACCACGTTAATAGGCAGCAACCATCTTGGTAGGCGACCACCATGTTAATAGGCAGCAACCAACTTGGTAGGAGACTACCATGTTAATAGGAAGCAACCATGTTATTAGGTGACCACCATGTTAATAGGCAGCAACCATCTTTGTAGATGACCATCACGTTAATAGGTAGTAACCATCTTGGTAGGCGACCACCATGTTAATAGGAAGCAATCATCTTGGTAGGTGACCACCATGTTAATAGGCAGCTACCATCTTGGTAGGTGACCAAAACGTTAATAGGCAGCAACCATTTTAGTAGGTGATGACCACGTTAATAGGCATTAACCATCTTGGTAAGTGACCACCAAGTTAAGAGGCAGCAACCATCTTTGTAGTTGACCACCACGTTAATAGGCAGCAACAATCTTGGTAGGCGACCAACATGTTAATAGGCAGCAACCATCTTGGAAGGTGACCACTAGCTTGATAGGAGACCTTCGTCTTGGTAGGTGACCACCACGTTAAAAGTCAGCAACCATCTTGGGAGGCGACCACCATGTCAATAGGCAAAACCCATTTTTGTAGGCGACCACCAGCTTGATAGGTGACCTTCGTCTTAGTAGGTGAACACCAAGTTAATAGGCAGCAAACATCTTGGTAGGTGACCACCATGTTAATAGGCAGCAACCATCTTGTTAGGCGACCACCATGTTAATAGGCCTAAACCATCTTGGTAGGTGACCACCTAGTTAATAGGCAGCAACGATCTTGGTAGGCGACCACCAGCTTGATAGGTGACCTTCGTCTTGGTAGGTGACCACGATTTTAATAGGCAGCAACCATATTGGTAGGCGACCACGATTTTAATAGGCAGCAACCGTCTTGTTAGGTGACCACCACGTTAATAGGCATCAACCATCTTGGTAGGCGACCACCATGTTAATAGGCAGCAACCGTCTTGTTAGGTGACCACCATGTTAATAGGCAGCAACCATATTGGTAGGCGACCACGATGTTAATAGGCAGCAACCGTCTTGTTAGGTGACCACCACGTTAATAGGCAGCAACCATCTTGGTAGGTGACCACCAAGTTAATAGGCAGCAACCTTCATGGTAGGCAACCACCATGTTAATAGGCAGCAACCATCATGGTAGGCGACCACCATGTTAATAGGCAGATACCATCTCTTTAGGCGACCACCAGCTTGATAGGTGGCCTTCGTCTTGGTAGGTGACGACCACATTAATAGTCAGCTACCATGTTAGTAGGCAACCACAACGTTAATAGGCAGAAACCATCTTGGTAGGCGACCAAAAGCTTGATATGTGACCTTCTTCTTGGTAGGTGACCACCACGTTAATAGGCAGCAACCATCTTGGTAGGTGACCACCATTTTAATAGGCAGCTACCATCATGGTAGGCGACCACCATGTTAATAGGCAGCAACAATATTGGTAGGCGACCACCATGCTAATAGGCAGCAACAATCATGTTAGGCAACCACCATGTTAATAGGCAGAAACCATCATGGTAGGCGACCACCAAGTTATTATGCAGCAACCATCTTGGTAGGTGACCCCAACTTTAATACGCAGTAACCATCTTGGTAGGCGACTACCATGTTAATAGGAAGCAACCATCTTGGTAGGCGACCACCATGTTAATAGGCAGCAACCAACTTGGTAGGCGACCACCATGTTAATAGGCAGCAACCACGATGGTAGGCGACCACAATGTTAAAAGGCAGCAACCATCTTGGTAGGCGACCACCATGTTAATAGGCAGCAACCATCTTGGTAGGCGACCACCACGTTAATAGGCAGCAACCATTTTGGTAGGCGACCACCATGTTAATAGGCAGCAATCATCTTGGTAGGAGACGACCATGTTAATAGGAAGCAACCATGTTGGTAGGTGACCACCACGTTAATATTCAGCTACCATCTTGGTAGGTGACCAAAACGTTAATAGGCACCAAAAATTTTGGTAGGTGACCACTACGTTAATTGGCAGCAACCATCTTGGCAGGTGACCACCATGTTCATAGCCAGCAACCATCTTTGTAGGCGACCACCAGCTTGATAGGTGACCTTCGTCTTGGTAGGAGACCACCAAGTTAATAGGCAGCAACCATCTTGGTAGGTGACCACCATGTTAATAGGCAGCAACCATCTTGGTAGGCGACCACCATGTTAATAGGAAGCAATCATCTTGGTAGATGACCACCATGTTAATATACAGCTACCATCTTGGTAGGTGACCAAAACGTTAATAGGCAGCAACCATTTTAGTAGGTGACCACCACGTTAATAGGCAGCAACCATCTTGGTAAGTGACCACTAAGTTAATAGGCAGCAACCATCTTGTAGTTGACACCAAGTTAATAGGCAGCCACCATCATGGTAGGCAACCACCATGTTAATAGGCAGCAACCATCATGGTAGGCGACCACCATGTTTATAGGCAGATACCATCTTGGTAAGCGACCACCAGCTTGATAGGTGGCCTTCGTCTTGGTAGGTGACGACCACATTAATAGTCAGCTACCATGTTAGTAGGTAACCACCACGTTAATAGGCAGAAACCATCTTGGTAGGCGACCACCAGCTTGATATGTGACCTTCTTCTTGGTAGGTGACCACCACGTTAATATACAGCAACCATCTTGGTAGGTGACCACCATTTTAATAGGCAGCTACCATCATGGTAGGCGACCACCATGTTAATAGGCAGCAACAATATTGGTAGGCGACCACCATGCTAATAGGCAACAACAATCATGGTAGGCAACCACCATGTTAATAGGCAGAAACCATCATAGTAGGCGACCACCAAGTTATTATGCAGCAACCATCGTGGTAGGTGACCCCAACTTTAATACGCAGCAACCATCTTGGTAGTCGACTACCATGTTAATAGAAGCAACCATCTTGGTAGGCGACCACCATGTTAATAGGCAGCAACCAACTTGGTAGACGACCACCATGTTAATAGGCAGCAACCACGATGGTAGGCGACCACAATGTTAAAAGGCAGATACCATCTTGGTTGGAGACCACCATGTTAATAGGCAGCAACCATCTTGGTAGGCGACCACCACGTTAATAGGCAGCAACCATGTTGGTAGGTGACCACCACGTTAATAGGCAGCAACCATCTTGGTAAGTGACCACCATGTTAACAGGCAGCAACCATCTTGGTAGGCGACCACCATGTTAATATGCAGCAACCATCTTGGTAGGTGACCACCATGTTAATAGGCAGCAACCATCTTGGTAGGTGACCACCATGTTAATAGGCAGCAACCATCTTGGTAGGCGACCAAAAGTTAATATGCAGCAACATTTGGTAGGTGACCACCATGTTAATAGGCAGCAACCATCTTGGTAGGTAACCACCATGTTAATAGGCAGCAACCATCTTGTAGGTGACCACCACGTTAATAGGCAGCAACCATCTTGGTAGGCGACCACCAGTTAAAGGTCAGCAACCATCTTGGTAGGTGACCACATGTTAATAGGCAGCAACCATCTTGGTAGTGACCACCATGTTAATAGGCAGCAACATCTTGGTAGGTGACCAACCACGTTAATACATCAGCAAACATCTTGGTAGGTGACCACAGTTAATAGGCAGACAACCACTTGGTAGGTACACCACGAATGTTAATAGCAGCAACCATCTTGGTAGGGACCACCATGCTTGATAGGTGACCTTCGTCTTGGTAGGAGACCACCAGTTAATAGGCAGCAACCATCTTGGTAGGTGACCACCAGTTTAATAGGCAGCAACCATCTTGGTAGGTGACCACCATGTTAATAGGCAGCAACCATCTTGGTAGGCGACCACCAGTTAATAGGCAGCAACCATCTTGGTAGTCGACCACCATGTTAATAGGCAGCAACCATCTTGGTAGGTGACACCATTGTTATTAGGCAGCAACCATCTTGGTAGGACCACCATGTTAATAGGCAGCAACCATCTTGGTAGGGACCACACTTTAAATAGGCAGCAACCATCTTGGTAGGCGACCACCAGTTAATAGGCAGCAACCATCTTGGTAGGTGACCACACGTAATGGTACCACTGGTTCGACACCATGTAATAGGCAGCAACCATCTTGGTAGTGACCACCACGTTAATAGGCAGCAACCATCTTGGTAGGTGACCACCTTGTTAATAGGCAGCAACCATCTTGGTAGGCGACCACAATGTTAATAGGCAGCAACATCTTGGTAGGTGACCACCATGTTAATAGGCAGCAACCATCTTGGTAGTGACACCATGTTAATAGGCAGAACCATCTTGGTAGGCGACCACCGCTGATAGGTGACATTCGTTTGGTAGGTGACACACGTTAATTAGGCAGCAACCATCTTGGTAGGTGACACCAATTGTTAATACCAGCAACCATCTTGGTAGGCGACCACATGTTAATAGGACAGCAAATCTTGGTAGGCGACCACCATGTTAATAGGCAGCAACCATCTTGGTAGGCGACCACCATGTTAATAGGCAGCAACCATCTTGGAGGCGACCACCATGTTAATAGGCAGCAACATCTTGGTAGGTGACCACCATGTAAAGGGTACCGTTTGTAGGTGACAAACGTAAAGCACAACCATTTTAGTAGGTGATGACCACGTTAATAGGCAGCAACCATCTTGGTAAGTGGACCACCAGTTTATAGGCAGCAACCATCTTGGTAGGTGACCACCATGTTTAATAGGCAGCAACCATCTTGGTAGGCGACCACCATGTTAATAGGCAGCAACCTTCTTGGTAGGCGACCACCACGTTAATAGGCAGCAACCATCTTGGTAGGCGACCACCATGTTAATAGGCAGCAACCACTTGGTAGGAGACACCATGTTAATAGAAGCAACCATGTTGTAGGTGACCACCATGTTAATAGCAGCAACCATCTTTGTAGATGACCACACGTTAATAGGTAGTAACCATCTTGGTAGGCGACCACCATTGAATAGTGACATTCGTCTTGGTAGGTGACCACACGTTAATTGGCAGCAACCATCTTGGCAGGTGACCACCATGTTCATAGCCAGCAACCATCTTTGTAGGCGACCACCAGCTTGATAGGTGACCTTCGTCTTGGTAGGAGACCACCAAGTTAATAGGCAGACAAACCATTTTGGTAGGTGACCACCATCGTTAATAGGCAGCAACCATCTTGGTAGGCGACCACCATGTTAATAGGCAGCAACCATTTGGTAGGTGACCACCAGTTAATAGCAGCTACCATCTTGGTAGTACCACCAAGTTAATAGGCAGCAACCATCTTTGGTAGGTGACCACCACGTTAATAGGCAGCAACAATCTTGGTAGGCGACCAACATGTTAATAGGCAGCAACCATCTTGGAAGGTGACCACTAGCTTGATAGGAGACCTTCGTCTTGGTAGGTGACCACCACGTTAAAAGTCAGCAACCATCTTGGTAGGACCACCATGTTAATAGGCACAACCATCTTGTAGGCGACCACCACTTGATAGGGCACCTCTTGGTAGGTGACCACCAGTTAATAGGCAGCAACCATCTGGTAGTGACCACCATGTTAATAGGCAGCAACCATCTGGTAGGCGACCACCATGTTAATAGGCAGCAACCATCTTGGTAGGCGACCACCATGTTAATAGGCAGCAACCATCTTGGTAGGCACCACCATGTTAATAGCAGCAACCATCTGGTAGGCGACCACCATGTTAATAGGCAGCAACCATCTTGTAGGTGACACCATGTTAATAGCAGCAACCATCTTGGTAGGCGACCACCAGTTAATAGGAGCAACCATCTTGGTAGGCGACCACCATGTTAATAGGCAGCAACCATCTTGGTAGGTGACCACCATGTTAATAGGCAGCAACCATCTTGTAGTGACCACATGTTAATAGGCAGTAACCATCTTGGTAGCAACCACCAGCTTGATAGGTGACATTCGCTTGGTAGGTGACCACCAGTTAATAGGCAGCAACCAAACTTGGTAGGTGACCACCACGTTAATAGGCAGCAACCATCTTGGTAGGTGACCACACATTAATAGCAGCAACCATCTTGGTAGGCGACACCATGTTATAGGAGCAACATCTTGGTAGGCGACCACCATGTTAATAGGCAGCAACAATCTTGGTAGGAACCACCATGTTAATAGGCAGCAACCATCTTGGTAGGCGACAACCACAGTTATTTTAGTGCAAAAACAACCATCTTGGTAGGTGACAACATTTAATAGCAGCAACCATCTTGGTTGGGACTACCATGTTAATAGGCAGCAACCATCTGGTAGGTGACCACCATGTTAATAGGCAGCAACCATCTTGGTAGGTGACCACCACGTTAATAGGCAGCAACCATTTGGTAGGCGACCACCATGTTAATAGGCAGCAACTCACTTGGTAGGAGACCACCATGTTAATAGGAAGCAACCATGTTGTTAGGTGACCACCATGTTAATAGGCGCAACCATCTTTGTAGATGACCACCACGTTAATAGTAGTAACCATCTTGGTAGGCGACCACCACTTGATAGGTGACCTTCGTCTTGGTAGGTGACCACTACGTTAATTCAGCAACCATCTTGGCAGGTGACCACCATGTTCATAGCCAGCAACCATCTTTGTAGGCGACCACCAGCTTGATAGGTGACCTTCGTCTTGGTAGGAGACCACCAAGTTAATAGGCAGCAACCATCTTGGTAGGTGACCACCATGTTAATAGGCAGCAACAATCTTGGTAGGCGACGACCTCGTTAATAGGCAGCAATCATCTTGTTAGGCGACCACCATGTTAATAGGCAGCAACCATCTTGGTATTTGACCACCATATTAATAGGCAGCTACCATCTTGGTAGGTCACCAAAACGTTAATAGGCAGCAACCATTTTGGTAGGTGACCACCACGTTAATAGGCAGCAACAATCTTGGTAGGCGACCAACATGTTAATAGGCAGCAACCATCTTGGAAGGTGACCACTAGCTTGATAGGAGACCTTCGTCTTGATAGGTGACCACCACGTTAAAAGTCAGCAACCATCTTGGTAGGCGACCACCATGTTAAAAGGCAACAACAATCTTTGTAGGCGACCACCAGCTTGATAGGTGACCTTCGTCTTGGTAGGTGACCACGAAGTTAATAGGCAGCAACCATCATGGTAGGTGACCACCATGTTAATAGGCAGCAACCATCTTGGTAGGCGACCACCATGTTAATAGGCAGCAACCATCTTGGTAGGCGACCACCATGTTAATAGGCAGCAACCATCTTGGTAGGCTACCACCATGTTAATATGCAGCCACAATCTTGTTAGGCGACCACCATGTTAATAGGCAGCAACCATCTTTGTAGACGACCACCATGTTAATAGACAGCAACCATCTTGGTAGGTGACCCACACGTTAATAGGTAGCAACAATCTTGGTAGTCGACCACCATGTTAATAGGCAGCAACCATCTTGGTAGGTGACCACCACGTTAAGAGGCAGCAACCATCTTGATATGTGCCCACCATGTTAATAGGCAGTAACCATCTTGGTATCCAACCACCAGCTTGATAGGTGACCTTCGCCTTGGTAGGTGACCACCATGTTAATAGGCAGCAACCAACTTGGTAGGTGACCACCACGTTAATAGGCTGCAACCATCTTAGTAGGTGACCACCACATTAATAGACAGCAACCATCTTGGTAGGCGACCACCAGCTTGATAGGTGACCTTTCGTCTTGGTAGGTGACCACCATGTTAATATGCAGCAACAATCTTGATAGGTGACCACCATGTTAATAGGCAGCAACCATCTTGGTAGGCGACAACCAGCTTGATAGGTGACCTTCGTCTTGGTAGGTGACCACAACGTTAATAAACAGCAACCATCTTGGTAGGTGACAACCATGTTAATATGCAGCAACCATCTTGGTAGGCGACCACCAGCTTGATAGGTGACCTTCGTCTTTCTAGGTGACCACCACGTTAATAGGCAGCAACCATCTTGGTAGGTGACCACAATGTTAATAGGCAGCAACCTTCTTGGTAGGTGACCACCACGTTAATAGGCAGCAACCATCTTGGTAGGCGACCACCATGTTAATAGGCAGCAACCAACTTGTTGGAGACTACCATGTTAATAGGAAGCAACCATGTTATTAGGTGACCACCATGTTAATAGGCAGCAACCATCTTTGTAGATGACCATCACGTTAATAGGTAGTAACCATCTAGGTAGGCAACCACCATCTTGATAGGTGACATTCGTCTTGGTAGGTGACCACTACGTTAATTGGCAGCAACCATCTTGGCAGGTGTCCACCATGTTCATAGCCAGCAACCATCTTTGTAGGCGACCACCAGCTTGATAGGTGACCTTCGTCTTGGTAGGAGACCACCAAGTTAATAGGCAGCAACCATTTTGGTAGGTGACCACCATGTTAATAGGCAGCAACCATCTTGGTAGGCGACCACCATGTTAATAGGCAGCAACCATTTTAGTAGGTGACCACCACGTTAATAGGCAGCAACCATCTTGGTAAGTGACCACCAAGTTAATAGGCAGCAACCATCTTTGTAGTTGACCACCACGTTAATAGGCAGCAACAATCTTGGTAGGCGACCAACATGTTAATAGGCAGCAACCATCTTGGAAGGTGACCACTATCTTGATAGGAGACCTTCGTCTTGGTAGGTGACCACCACGTTAAAAGTCAGCAACCATCTTGGGAGGCGACCATAATGTTAATAGGCAAAAACCATCTTTGTAGGCGACCACCAGCTTGATAGGTGACCTTCGTCTTAGTAGGTGACCACCAAGTTAATAGGCAGCAACCATCATGGTATATGACCACCATGTTAATAGGCAGCTACCATCATGGTAGGCGAGAACCATGTTAATAGGCAGCAACAATATTGGTAGGCGACCACCATCCTAATAGGCAGCAACAATCATGGTAGGCAACCACCATGTTAATAGGCAGAAACCATCATGGTAGGCCACCACCAAGTTATTATGCAGCAACCATCTTGGTAGGTGACACCATATTAATACGCAGCAACCATCTTGGTAGGCGACAACCATGTTAATAGGAAGCAACCATCTTGGTAGGCGACCACAATGTTAAAAGGCAGCAACCATCTTGGTAGGCGACCACCATGTTAATAGGCAGCAACCATCTTGGTAGGCGACCACCACGTTAATAGGCAGCAACCATTTTGGTAGGCGACCACCATGTTAATAGGCAGCAATCATCTTGGTAGGAGACCACCATGTTAATAGGAAGCAACCATGTTGGTAGGTGACCACCATGTTAATAGGCAGCAACCATCTTTGTAGATGACCACCACGTTAATAGGTAGTAACCATCTTGGTAGGCGACCACCAGCTTGATAGGTGACCTTCGTCTTGGTATGTGACCACTACGTTAAAAGGCAGCTACCATCGTGGTAGGTGACCAAAACGTTAATAGGCAGCAAACATTTTGGTAGGTGACCACCACGTTAATAGGCAGCAACCATCTTGGTAAGTGACCACCAAGTTAATAGGCAGCAACCATCTTGGTAGTTGACCAGCGCGTTAATAGGCAGCAACAATCTTGGTAGGCGACGACCTCGTTAATAGGCAGCTACCATCTTGGTATGTGACCACCATGTTAATAGGCAACAACCATCATGGTAGGCGACCACCATGTTAATAGGCAGCAACCATCTTGGTAGGTGACTACCACGTTAATAGGCAGCCACCATCTTGGTAGGTGACCACCACGTTAATAGGCAGCAACCATCTTGGTAGGTGACCAACATGTTAATAGGCAGCAACCATCTTGGTAGGCGACGACCTCGTTAATAGGCAGCTACCATCTTGGTATGTGACCACCATGTTAATAGGCAACAACCTTCTTGGTAGGTGACCACCACGTTAATAGGCAGCAACCATCTTGGTAGGCGACCACCATGTTAATAGGCAGCAACCAACTTGGTAGGAGACTACCATGTTAATAGGAAGCAACCATGTTATTAGGTGACCACCATGTTAATAGGCAGCAACCATCTTTGTAGATGACCATCACGTTAATAGGTAGTAACCATCTTGGTAGGCAACCACCATCTTGATAGGTGACATTCGTCTTGGTAGGTGACCACTACGTTAATTGGCAGCAACCATCTTGGCAGGTGACCATAATGTTCATAGCCAGCAACCATCTTTGTAGGCGACCACCAGCTTGATAGGTGACCTGCGTCTTGGTAGGTGACCACCACGTTAATATGCAGCAACCATCTTGGTAGGTGACCACAATGTTAATAAGCAGCAACCTTCTTGGTAGGTGACCACCACGTTAATAGGCAGCAACCATCTTGGCAGGTGACCACAATGTTAATAGGCAGCAACAATCTTGGTAGGCGACCAACATGTTAATAGGCAGCAACCATCTTGGAAGGTGACCACTATCTTGATAGGAGACCTTCGTCTTGGTAGGTGACCACCACGTTAAAAGTCAGCAACCATCTTGGGAGGCGACCACCATGTTAATAGGCAAAAACCATCTTTGTAGGCGACCACCAGCTTGATAGGTGACCTTCGTCTTAGTAGGTGACCACCAAGTTAATAGGCAGCAACCATCATGGTACATGACCACCATGTTAATAGGCAGCTACCATCATGGTAGGCGAGAACCATGTTAAAAGGCAGCAACAATATTGGTATTCGACCACCATGCTAATAGGCAGCAACAATCATGGTAGGCAACCACCATGTTAATAGGCAGAAACCATCTTGGTAGGCGACCACCAAGTTATTATGCAGCAACCATCTTGGTAGGTGACCCCATATTAATACGCAGCAACCATCTTGGTAGGCGACAACCATGTTAATAGGAAGCAACCATCTTGGTAGGCGACCACAATGTTAAAAGGCAGCAACCATCTTGGTAGGCGACCACCATGTTAATAGGCAGCAACCATCTTGGTAGGCGACCACCACGTTAATAGGCAGCAACCATTTTGGTAGGCGACCACCATGTTAATAGGCAGCAATCATCTTGGTAGGAGACCACCATGTTAATAGGAAGCAACCATGTTGGTAGGTGACCACCATGTTAATAGGCAGCAACCATCTTTGTAGATGACCACCACGTTAATAAGTAGTAACCATCTTGGTAGGCGACCACCAGCTTGATAGGTGACCTTCGTCTTGGTATGTGACCACTACGTTTAAAGGCAGCTACCATCTTGGTAGGTGACCAAAACGTTAATAGGCAGCAAACATTTTGGTAGGTGACCACTACGTTAATAGGCAGAAATCATCTTGGTAGGTGACCACCATGTTCATAGCCACCAACCATCTTCGTAGGTGACCACCAGCTTGATAGGTGAAATTCGTCTTGGTAGGAGACCACCAAGTTAACATGCAGCAACCATCTTGGTAGGTGACCACCATGTTAATAGACAGCAACCATCTTGGTAGGCGACCACCATGTTAATAGGAAGCAATCATCTAGGTAGGCGACCACCATGTTAATAGGCAGCAACCATCTTGGTAGGTGACAACCATGTTATTAGGCAGCTACCATCTTGGTAGGTGACCAAAACGTTAATAGGCAGCAACCATTTTGGTAGGTGACCACCACGTTAATAGGCAGCAACCATCTTGGTAAGTGACCACCAAGTTAATAGGCAGCAACCATCTGTGTAGGTGACCACCATGTTAATAGGCAGCAACCATCATGGTAGGCGACCAACATGTTAATAATCAGCAACCATCTTGGTAGGTGACCACAATGTTAATAGGCAGCAACCATCTTGGTAGGCGACCACATTGTTAATAGGCAGCAACCATATTGGTAGGCGACCACCATGTTAATATGCAACAACCATCTTGGTAGGCGACCAAAATATTAATAGGCAGCCACATTCTTGGTAGGTGACCACCATGTTAATAGGCAGCAACCATCTTGGTAGGCGACAACAATGTTAATATGCAACAACCATCTTCGTAGGTGACCACCACGTTAAGAGGCAGCAACCATCTTGATATGTGCCCACCATGTTAATAGGCAGTAACCATCTTGGTAGGCGACCACCAGCTTGATAGGTGACCTTCGCCTTGGTAGGTGACCACCATGTTAATAGGCAGCAACCAACTTGGTAGATGACCAATACCTTAATAGGCTGCAACCATCATAGTAGGTGACCACCACATTAATAGGCAGCAACCATCTTGGTAGGCAACCACCAGCTTGATAGGTGACCTTTCGTCTTGGTAGGTGACCACCATGTTAATATGCAGCAACAATCTTGGTAGGTGACCACCATGTAAATAGGCAGCAACCATATTGGTAGGTGACCACCACGTTAATAGGAAGCTACCATCTTGGTAGGTGACCACCTTGTTAATAGGAAGCAACCATCTTGGTAGGCGACTACCATGTTAATAGGCAGCAACCATCTTGGTAGGGGACCACCATGTTAATCGGCAGCAACAATTTTGGTAGGCGACTACCATGTTAATAGGCAGCAACCATCTTAGTAGGTGACCACCACGTTAATAGGCAGCAACCATCTTGATAGGTGTCCACCATGTTAATAGGCAGTAACCATCTTGGTAGGCGACCACCAGCTTGATAGGTGACCTTCGTCTTGGTAGGTAACCACCATGTTAAAAGGCAGCAACCATCTTGGTAGGTGACTACCAGGTTAATAGGCAGCAGACATCTTAGTAGGTGACCACCATGTTAATAGGCAGCAACCATCTTGGTAGGGGACCACCATGTAAATCGGCAGCAAAAATTTTGGTAGGCGACCACCATGTTAATAGGCTGCAACCATATTACTAGGTGACCACCACATTAATAGGCAGCAACCATCTTGGTAGGTGACCACCAGCTTGATAGGTGACCTTTCTTCATGGTAGGTGACCACCATAATAATAGGCAGCAACCATCTTGGTAGGTGACCACCATGTTAATAGGAAGCAACCATCTTATTAGGCGACCACCATGTTAATAGGCAGCAACCATCATGGTAGGTGACCACCACGTTAATAGGCAGCAACCATCTTGGTAGTTGACCACAAAGTTAAAAGGTAGCAACCATCTTGGTAGGTGACCACAACGTTAATAGTACAGCAACCATCTTGTTATGCGACCACCATGTTAATAGGCAGCAACCATCTTGGTAGTTGACCACCACGTTAATAGGTAGCAACCATCTTGGTAGGCGACCACGATGTTAATAGGCAGCAACATTCTTGGTACGCGACCACCAGCTTTATAGGTGACCTTCGTCTCGGTAGATGACCACTACGTTAATAGGCAGCAACCAACTGGGTAGGTGACCAACATGTTAATAAGCAGCTACCATCTTGGTAGGCGTCCACCAAGTTAATAGGCAGCAACAATCTTGGTAGGCGACCACCATGTTAATAGGCAGCTACCATCTTAGTAGGTGACCACCATGTTAATAGGTAGCAACCATATTGGTAGGAGTCCACCACTTTAATAGGCAGCAACCATCTTGGTAGACGACCACCACGTTAATAGGCAGCTATCATCTTGATAAGTGACCACCATGTTAATAGGCAGCAACCATCTTGGTAGGCGACCACCATGTTAATAGGCAGCAACCAACATGGTAGGCGACCACCATGTTAATAGGCAGAAACCATCTTGGTAGGCGACCACAAGCTTGATAGGTGGCCTTCGTCTTGGTAGGTGACGACCACATTAATAGTCAGCAACCATGTTAGTAGGTGACCACCACATTAATAGGTAGCAACTATCTTGGTAGGCGACCACCAGCTTGATAGGTGACCTTCGTCTTGGTAGGTGACCACCATGTTAATAGGCAGCAACCATCTTGGCAGGTGACCACCGCATTAATAGGCAGCAACAATCTTGGTAGGTGACCGCAACCTTAATAGGCAGCTACCATCTTGGTAGGTGACCATCATGTTAATAGGCAGCAACAATCTTGGTAGGTGACCACCATGTTAATAGGCAGCAACCACCTTGGTAGGCGACCACCATGTTAATAGGAAGCAACCCTCTTGGTAGGCGACCACCACGTTATTAGGCAGTAACCATCTTGGTAGGTGACCACAATGTTAATAGGCAGCAACCATCTTTGTAGATGACCATCACGTTAATAGGTAGTAACCATCTTGGTAGGCTACCACCAGCTTGATATGTGACATTCGTGTTGGTAGGTGACCACTACGTTAATAGGCAGCAACCATCTTGGCAGGTGACCACCATGTTCATAGCCAGCAACCATCTTTGTATTCGACCACCAGCTTGATAGGTGACCTTCGTCTTGGTAGGTGACCACCAAGTTAATAGGCAGCAACCATCATGGTATTTGAGCAACATGTTAATAGGCAGCAACCATCTTTTTAGGCGACGACCTCGTTAATAGGCAGCTACCATCTTGGTATGTGACCACCATGTTAATAGGCAGCAACCATCATGGTAGGCGACCACCATGTTAATAGGCAGCAACCATCTTGGTAGGCGACCACCATGTTAATAGGCAGCAACCATCTTGGTAGGTGACTACCACGTTAATAGGCAGCCACCATCTTGGTAGGTGACCACCATGTTAATAGGCAACAACCATCTTGGTATGTGACCAACACGTTAATAGGTAGTAACCATCTTGGTAGGCGATCACCAGCTTGATAGGTGACCTTTGTCTTGGTAGGTGACAACCACGTTAATAGGCAGCAACCATCTTGTCAGGTGACCACCATGTTAATACGCCGCAACCATCTTGGTATGTGACCACCAGAATGATAGGTGACCTTCGTCTCTGTAGGTGACCACCATGTTAATAGGCAGCATCCATCTTGGTAGGCGACCACCAGTTTTATAGGTGCCCTTCGTCTTGGTAGGTGACCACCACGTTAATAGACAGCAACCATCTTGGCAGGTGACCACCATGTTAATAGGCCGCAACCATCTTGGTAGGCGACCACCAGCATGATAGTTGACCTTCGTCTTGTTAGGTGACCACCACGTTAATAGGCAGCAACCATCTTGGTAGGCGACCACCATGTTAATAGGCCTAAACCATCTTGGTAGGTGACCACCTAGTTAATAGGTAGCAACCATCTTGGTAGGCGACCACCAGCTTGATAGGTGACCTTCGTCTTAGTACGTGACCACCTCGTTAATAGGCAGCAACAATCTTGGCAGGTGGCCACCATGTTAATAGGCAGCAACCATCTTGGTAGGTGACCACCATGTTAATAGGCAGCAAACCATCTTGGTAGGCGACCACCAGCTTGATAGGTGACCTTCGTCTTGGTAGGTGACCACCACGTTAATAGGCAGCAACCATCTTGGTAGTTGACCACCACGTTATTAGGCAGCAACCATCTTGGTAGGTGACCACCATGTTAATAGGAGCAACCATCTTGGTAGGCGACCACCACGTTAATAGGCAGCTACCATCTTGGTAGGTGACCACCATGTTAATAGGCAGCAACCATCTTGGTAGGCGACCACCACGTTAATAGGCAGCAACCATCTTTGTAGGTGACCACCATGTTAATAGGCAGCAACCATCTTGATAGGCGATCACCAGCTTGATAGGTGACCTTCGTCTTGGTAAGCACCATTCGTTTCGAATACCGTCATCTTGGCAGGCAACCACTATTTTTAGACATCACCATATTGGGTTCCCCTGACCAAGGCCTTGACGACATGACAGTGAATGACCTTGAAAGTAAAACCCAGGATGATATATAAAACCCTGGAAAATACATAAAACCCAGGAAAATACATAAAAGACGACGAACATAATACATTACAGACTACCAACATCATTTTAGATGCAGACTACCTCGTCCCTAACTCCATCAACTTGAATGACCTTAAAACCAAAACTCGAAAAAAAATCTGTGAAGGGACAGAATCTAGCGCTTCCACGCAGTTACTGTAAATCTAAAGCTATGAGCTTACTTCACTACTGCTTATAATATACGAGTGTGCAAGCCCTATGGCGTCATATTGACTTTGAACCAATCATACTGCACCATTAATACATTGATGAAACACCGACCAGCCAATCACCGAGCTGCCACATGATTGCTAGCTGAGCAATCAAATGCAGGTATTGAAACATCGCATGCAGAATTCAGTCTCTGACTCCAAAATTATCCCTTATGACCCCTGAATGAGCTCTGATTGCGGAGGGGGAGATGGAGGCCAAGGTGGTGTTGTAAATAACTGTATTTACAGAGAACCAGTTCTACAAGTTCCACAATATCTCTTCGAAATATCACTCCATGTAAACTACTTGTGGCACACATCGCATTTAAATGTCTTTATTTCGTATTGTCGTAAATTCCGCAAAGCTGTTAATGTTGTACCGCAGAAGTGACACAACAGATGCATGATTGACATTTTATGTCCGTACTATTCCAAGTCGTGAATGGTACTGAAATGATAATGGATAAAATGTGTGTTATTATAGTTTGTTAAAAACTAGATCGCAAAATTGACACTGGCGAAACCAGCAAGCGATGGTGGAGGTTGAACTGTCGGAAACTGTCGTTTCAATACAACAAGATAACCACCTGACAATGGTGTGATGTCTCTTTTTGAGACAGGATGTTTGCCGTTAGAAAAAAGACAAATGCCCACTGTATTTTTTATGTTAACAGATGGATATCTCAGAAAATATGTCGGCATGATATCGCAGAGCAAACATGTTGTGCAATCATCTTAAAAATGTTTCTTGGCTGGTTCCCATACCACATCTTTGTCTTTTCGGTAAACTGGTCATTATCATTCGGTAAACTGGCCATTATCATTCGGTAAACTCGCCATTATCATTCGGTAAATTGGCCATTATCATGTTATTCCTGCCCAGTAACATTTCAAGACGAAGCTCTTTATCATAATAAAAATTTAAATATGACGTCTTTTTGAGAACAAACTTTTGGAAAGTGTTTTAAATAAACAAGATGTTAGCTAGCTGATAACGGCATGATGTCTTTTTTGAGTCAGTATGTTAACGATTAGCAATTTTTTTTTTCGTGATTTTATATGTGTCAGGTGGTAGCCCATGGTATTTGTTTACTTTGATAATTTTTTCCCTTTGTACAACGATCCCTTTGTACAGATATATTGAAAACTAACAAAACTACTTTGTTTGCAAGCCTCTGAAGAAATGGATTTGAAATTATCCGTGTTTTAAAACTAAAAGTTATTTTGTGGTGGAATTTATACGTTCCTTTACAATATTTTGTTATATATTTGAAATTACTGCATATTATCAGCAACGTTCGCTGTGGTGTATAGGTTAACATGCTTGACCTTCAACTCAAGGGTCTTAGATTTCGATCCCTCACTCGGCAAGCAAAAGATTTTATATATTACAATGTATTAGAAAGTAAATGAACTTAATATATGTAAAGAAGAAATAACAATTACTAAAATGTTTAATCGGAGAGTTGGTTTTTTCCATTGTTATACAGTTTATTTCTAGATATCATGTCGCTGCAGGCACGGCATCGTAACGACATCCAGCTGTAGAACTTTTCTCATCGTAATAACATATAGCCATCACAGGCCCGGCATCACAATGACATTCAGCCATCGCAGGCCCGGCATCGTAGCGAAATCTAGCCGTCGCAGGCCCAACATTGTAACGATGTCTAGCAGTTGCAGGCCCAGCATTGTAACGATGTCTAGCAGTTGCAGGCCCAACATTGTAACGATGTCTAGCAGTTGCAGGCCCAGCATTGTAACGATGTCTAGCAGTTGCAGGCCCAGCATTGTAACGATGTCTAGCAGTTGCAGGCCCAACATTGTAACGATGTCTAGCAGTTGCAGGCCCAACATTGTAACGATGTCTAGCAGTTGCAGGCCCAGCATTGTAACGATGTCTAGCAGTTGCAGGCCCAGCATTGTAACGATGTCTAGCAGTTGCAGGCCCAGCATTGTAACGATGTCTAGCAGTTGCAGGCCCAACATTGTAACGATGTCTAGCAGTTGCAGGCCCAACATTGTAACGATGTCTAGCAGTTGCAGGCCCAACATTGTAACGATTTCTAGCCGTCGCAAGTCTGATGCTGTCGGTCAACAGTTAGCAGTCAGTCCATATTTCAATCGGGTCTTTTCTGTCAGAAGAGAGGGGGCCAGTATCGGCTGGCCAGAGTTTGTCAACTAGCTTTTACCGGAACGATTCTGGCCCGTATTTTCCGTATAGGCTGGGGGGAAGTCTGTAATGTATTATGCTCGCAAAATTTTAATTGTTTTTTTCAAGCTATTGTTTTCAAGTTCATTCATGGTCATAGGGTCAAAGTGATGGTCACCTGCACCTATTAAAGCAGATTTGTGTTATTTACCAAGATGGCGGTCGCCCACCAAAATAGCGGTCTTCAAAAGAAATGTTTCTTACCAGTATGAAGGTCGTCTACCAAGATGATGGTTGCCTACTAAGATGGCGGTCTCCTACCATGATGTCTGACTGGTTACGAACAAGGCGAGTATAAGGAAGGTCGTCTACCAAGCTGATGGTTGCCTACTAAGATGGTGGTCTCCTACCATGATGGCTGACTGGTTACGAACAAGGCGAGTATAAGGAAGGTCGTCTACCAAGCTGATGGTTGCCTACTAAGATGGTCGTCTCCTACCATGATGGCTGACTGGTTACGAACAAGGCGAGTATAAGGAAGGTCGTCTACCAAGCTGATGGTTGCTTACTAAGATGGTGGTCTCCTACCATGATGGCTGACTGGTTACGAACAAGGCGAGTATAAGGAAGGTCGTCTACCAAGCTGATGGTTGCCTACTAAGATGGTGGTCTCCTACCATGATGGCTGACTGGTTACGAACAAGGCGAGTATAAGGAAGGTCGTCTACCAAGCTGATGGTTGCCTACTAAGATGGTCGTCTCCTACCATGATGGCTGACTGGTTACGAACAAGGCGAGTATAAGGAAGGTCGTCTACCAAGCTGATGGTTGCCTACTAAGATGGTGGTCTCCTACCATGATGGCTGACTGGTTACGAACAAGGCGAGTATAAGGAAGGTCGTCTACCAAGCTGATGGTTGCTTACTAAGATGGTGGTCTCCTACCATGATGGCTGACTGTTTACGAACAAGGCGAGTATAAGGAAGGTCGTCTACCAAGCTGATGGTTGCCTACTAAGATGGTCGTCTCCTACCATGATGGCTGACTGGTTACGAACAAGGCGAGTATAAGGAAGGTCGTCTACCAAGCTGATGGTTGCCTACTAAGATGGTGGTCTCCTACCATGATGGCTGACTGGTTACGAACAAGGCGAGTATAAGGAAGGTCGTCTACCAAGCTGATGGTTGCCTACTAAGATGGTGGTCTCCTACCATGATGGCTGACTGGTTACGAACAAGGCGAGTATAAGGAAGGTCGTCTACCAAGCTGATGGTTGCCTACTAAGATGGTGGTCTCCTACCATGATGGCTGACTGGTTACGAACAAGGCGAGTATAAGGAAGGTCGTCTACCAAGCTGATGGTTGCCTACTAAGATGGTGACCTCCTACCATGATGGCTGACTGGTTACGAACAAGGCGAGTATAAGGAAGGTCGTCTACCAAGCTGATGGTTGCTTACTAAGATGGTGACCTCCTTCCATGATGGCTGACTGGTTACGAACAAGGCGAGTATAAGGAAGGTCGTCTACCAAGCTGATGGTTGCCTACTTAGATGGTCGTCTCCTACCATGATGGCTGACTGGTTACGAACAAGGCGAGTATAAGGAAGGTCGTCTACCAAGCTGATGGTTGCCTACTAAGATGGTGACCTCCTACCATGATGGCTGACTGGTTACGAACAAGGCGAGTAGAAGGAAGGTCGTCTACCAATCTGATGGTTGCCTACTAAGATGGTGACCTCCTACTATGATGGTTGACTGGTTACGAACAAGGCGAGTATGAGGAAGGTCGTCTACCAAGCTGATGGTTGCTTACTAAGATGGTGGTCTCCTACCATGATGGCTGACTGGTTACGAACAAGGCGAGTATAAGGAAGGTCGTCTACCAAGCTGATGGTTGCCTACTAAGATGGTGGCCTCCTACCATGATGGCTGACTGGTTACGAACAAGGCGAGTATAAGGAAGGTCGTCTACCAAGCTGATGGTTGCCTACTAAGATGGTGACCTCCTACCATGATGGCTGACTGGTTACGAACAAGGCGAGTATAAGGAAGGTCGTCTACCAAGCTGATGGTTGCCTACTTAGATGGTCGTCTCCTACCATGATGGCTGACTGGTTACGAACAAGGCGAGTATAAGGAAGGTCGTCTACCAAGCTGATGGTTGCCTACTAAGATGGTGACCTCCTACCATGATGGCTGACTGGTTACGAACAAGGCGAGTATAAGGAAGGTCGTCTACCGAGCTGATGGTTGCCTACTAAGATGGTCGTCTCCTACCATGATGGCTGACTGGTTACGAACAAGGCGAGTATAAGGAAGGTCGTCTACCAAGCTGATGGTTGCCTACTAAGATGGTGGCCTCCTACCATGATGGCTGACTGGTTACGAACAAGGCGAGTATAAGGAAGGTCGTCTACCAAGCTGATGGTTGCCTACTAAGATGGTGACCTCCTACCATGATGGCTGACTGGTTACGAACAAGGCGAGTAGAAGGAAGGTCGTCTACCAATCTGATGGTTGCCTACTAAGATGGTGACCTCCTACCATGATGGCTGACTGGTTACGAACAAGGCGAGTAGAAGGAAGGTCGTCTACCAATCTGATGGTTGCCTACTAAGATGGTGACCTCCTACTATGATGGTTGACTGGTTACGAACAAGGCGAGTATGAGGAAGGTCGTCTACCAAGCTGACGGTTGCCTACTAAGATGGTGGCCTCCTACCATGATGGCTGACTGGTTACGAACAAGGCGAGTATAAGGAAGGTCGTCTACCAAGCTGATGGTTGCTTACTAAGATGGTGGTCTCCTACCATGATGGCTGACTGGTTACGAACAAGGCGAGTATAAGGAAGGTTGGCCGATGGAGGCGTGGCCTATTTCAAGCGAAACTCGCGACGTCATGCCCAGACGGTAAGCTCTTCATTTGGCTGAAAATTGTGTGCTACGTAAAAGCGAACTTGTCGCTGAGGGCGAACTAAACATTAAAATGTTATGAAAGTTTGAGGATGTGTACAGAAATGTACCATGCATCTTATGGTAGGCTTCAATTTATTCTACCTTTTATACTTTTCTGTTTAAAAAAAACATACATCATTGAAAGATTTTTTTTGTAAACTTCGAAAGTTTCCATTCTAATTTTCCACATGCTGAAATCAGATTTCCTAATTATTTTAAATAGTCAGTTCCCACATATTAATGAGAAAATACCGAATTTTTTATAATATAGTCAATATTTGACCGTACAACTCACTTTACAATGAAAGTCGTCAATTCTAACAGGACGTCTTTTTTTGAATGGCTGGTTGACAAATGTTAGGCGTGCTAGGGAAAATTAATTAAAAACCAATTGACACTAGCACTATGAAGTACAAATGAAGTAAATGACTAGAAAGAAAGAAAACATTTGATTACCGACACTAATTTATTATTTCGATGAAGTACATAAATTTTTGAGATTATATGAGCTAAGCGAGGAAGAAACGGGCGCATTATAGCAAATGTTTTACTGTAAATGGATTAAATTTTTTCTTTCAATTTCTTGATCTTATTATTTCTGTTCTTAATTCAAGGAAATTGAATGAATCAGACTGTGTTCTGTAAATAAAATTAATAAAGACAACCCACAAATCTGTCAAATTAATCTGTCAAAGTACAGTATTGTGTAAAATTAGAAAATAGTTATTAAACACATCGAAAATTCGATACTAAAATTACTAAATCAAAATAAATTACAAAATGAAAATTATTTGTACGCAAAGGAATAATACTATTATAAGACAGAACGAGTTAAAATTTAGAGCGATTTGCAAATAAAAATAAAATTTGGACAAGAAAATGTTATACACAAGAAGCAAAACAATATTCTTAAATACAATAGCAACTACCATCAAGACATAAAACAATCTGCAAATTAGCAGTGCATTAGTTATAACACGAAAATATTATTTAAATGAAAATACAATAGCAACTACCATCAAGACATAAAACAATCTGCAAATTAGCAGTGCATTAGTTATAACACGAAAATATTATTTAAATGAAAATACAATAGCAACTACCATCAAGACATAAAACAATCTGCAAATTAGCAGTGCATTAGTTATAACACGAAAATATTATTTAAATGAAAATACAATAGCAACTACCATCAAGACATAAAACAATCTGCAAATTAGCAGTGCATTAGTTATAACACGAAAATATTATTTAAATGAAAATACAATAGCAACTACCATCAAGACATAAAACAATCTGCAAATTAGCAGTGCATTAGTTATAACACGAAAATATTATTTAAATGAAAATACAATAGCAACTACCATCAAGACATAAAACAATCTGCAAATTAGCAGTGCATTAGTTATAACACGAAAATATTATTTAAATGAAAATACAATAGCAACTACCATCAAGACATAAAACAATCTGCAAATTAGCAGTGCATTAGTTATAACACGAAAATATTATTTAAATGAAAATATATACAATTCTGAAATACGCAGCAAACAAAAGGTTTAATAATAATTTGCAAATTAAAAATTCCTTATAAAGAAGAATATGTTCTGTACAAGAACGTAAAATGTAAACAATACAGAACAAATGCAAAGTTTAACAATTGTTGAAAAATTAAACATTTATTGTGAATAACAATATATAGCCCTTACATGTAAAGTTTTCAAGACTTTAAAACAATTGACAAATTAAATTTATATTATCAACTACATGATTTGTATGCAATAACTACATTGCATATTAATTAAATAACATCAATAGTGTTTCAGTGTTCAGAAAAAAATCTACTCCGTCACTGCAAAACTTTTTTTCATCTTTTTTCTAAAAGACAGAAAAGAACTTGGGGGTTTTTCAGAGTACTTCTTTTTAGATGAATTTCGTTGACTGACCTCATTGAGATATTTCACTAGTATGAAAATTATTTGTGTTACAAAATTGTCGCATTATTTTCAGGAATATCTTTTATTTCTGTCCAAATAATGTTAGTATTTTTTTTTTCATTCTATGCTATACACCATTGAAAAATAGTTTCCATGTCTTGGGCTATCTTCAGGAACGAAGGCGAATGATCGAATAAGCCACCATAGGAGGATGGATGCTGTACCCACCATGGCATGTCCAAGGAAATTTTTGTGTTAGTATGGCTACCCAGTTCAGGGAATTCACAGCCTGCTAAGTATTGGAGTCCATCTATGGAGCACTTTTCTGACACCGGGCTTTCTGCATTAGCTGGTAGCATTTCTATATTAGCAAGTACATGAGAGTCACCTTCAGTATTATGTTGCTTTTTGCTGTCTCCAACAATACCAGCACTTTTCAAAACACTGCTGACAATGAGTTCTTACTACCCAGCTGCAGCATATATCGTGTTCAATTTATTCTGAACTATGCCTGGGCTTTTTCCGAGAATTATCATTCTCAACCAGTTTAGTGCATCAATAGGAGACGGATGGTCATTTAATCCTCCTTGCATCCTTATTAGGCTGAATAAATTTTCTAGGCTGTCTTGGTTGGAGCTATGGACCAGAATGTATTTAATGCTGGGTTATTGCAGTTGCAAATCCTAAAACCACTATTTGATGGAATTGATGGATATCATTATGCCCTTCTGAAATATTTGTAGAGATTTTTTCCCAACATCTCATTTCAGTAATATTGCTTAAGAGTGAATATAAAATCATATTTTGTGCTTTTTCATTCTAACTGTAAGCGCTTTTGAATTAAATTTTTTCACAATATTGCTTATTTGAAACATAACTGTTCCAGATCAAACCAGGAGTTTACCAAATCAATGAAATCTGCAGTGGCGAGGGCTTACTCCTGTATACTATATTTTATAATGGAAGTTGCTGTTGTGTGGGATAGTAACTCAACGGCTAGTCTGACTTTACGCCTTTGAGTATTTTCACTTTCTACATGAAGTGTAAATAATTTATAGCAAAAACGCACTTCCGAAGATGAGATTTAAATCCATAACAGAATTCTTGTTAGCAACATTCCCATTGGGCCAGAGGAATCCATTGTCAAGAAAGAAGTTTCTAGCGAATTTGAGAATATGTGGTATGTCAGGAAAATAGTAAAAGATGCATTTCTTTGATACTGTATGTTAGAATCTACTATTGGAAATATACACACTTAATTAGTTCCAAAGAGCTAAGTTGCCACTACCACAATCTCCAACACGTGCTACAATTCGAAATACAAGACTCATACAGCTCACTAATAATGGAATTCAATATAACTGCTGCAATTTATGTGTCGAATTCAATATACACTGACTGCTTCTATGAAGAAAATAATCCTTATGCCATTATCACTTGATCTTGACTGTGTGGCACTACAATGTGATCCACAGCTTTGCCATACTCGTACATATGTTTCACCTGTAACAAATGTTTACCTATAACATTTGTTACTTACACAACAATGTATTTACATGAATTGAGATGGGAACAATTTCATGAATAACTTTTATTTTGATTTGCAGTATTCCTACTTAATTAAGAAACATTTGTAAGAGGACTGACCCCACCAACCACAGATAATACGGGCCAGAATCGGGCAGGTAAAAACTAGCTGACCAACTCCGGCCAACCGATTCCGGCCCGCTGTCTTATACCTGAAGTGGCCAGATAGAAATGTGGACTGACGACTGCCTGTTTACTGGCGGTGTCATAAATACACTGTTCTGCTACCAGCAAGATACAAAATGTATTCTGGCACAACATACACGAAAAGTACAAGCCAGAATCGAGCTAGTATAAGATAGCAACAAACCCTGGACAGCCAATACTGGCACGATACCATATTCCGGAATTTGATCGATACAATATAGAGAGGCGGCCAACTGTTGCCCGAAAGTGTCAGGCAGTGCGATAGCTGGGTGTCGTTACGATGCCGAGCCTGCGATGGCTGGGTGAGTTACGATGCCGGGCCAACGATGGCTGGGTGTCGTTGCTATGGCGGACCTGCGATGGCTGTGTGTGGTTACGATGCCGGGCCTGCGATGGCTGGGTGTCGTTACGATGCCGGGCATACAATGGCTGAATGGCATTACGATGGTGGACCTGCGATGGCTGGGTGTCGTAACGATGCCAGTCCTACGATGGCTGGGTATCGTTGCGATGAGGGGCCTGCGATGGCTGTATGTCGTTACAATGCAGGGACTACGATGGCTGGATGACATTACGATGGCGGACCTGCGATAGCTGGATGGCATTACGATGGCAGACCTGCGATGGCTGGGTGTCGTTACAATGCCGGGCCTGCGATGACTCGGTGTCGTAACGATGCAGGGCCTAAGATGGCTGGATGGCATTACGATGGTGGACCTGCGATTCCTGGGTGTCGTAACGATGCAGGTCCTGCGATGACTGGGTGTCGTTGCGATGCCGGGCCTGCGATGGTTGTGTGTGGTTAGGATGCCGGGCCTGAGATGGCTGGGTGTCGTTACGATGCCAGGCCTGTGATGGCTGGATGTCACTACGATGGCAGACCTGCGATTGGTGGGTGTCGTTACAATGATGGCCCTCCGATTGATTGGTGTCGTTACGATGCCGGGCCTACGATGGCTGTATGGCATTACGATGGTGGACCTGCGATGGCTGGGTGCCGTTACGATGCCAGACCAGCGATGGCAGGGTGTAGTTACAATGCCGGGCCTTGCGATGGCTGAGTGTCGTTACGATGCCGGGCCTGCGATGGCCTGATGGCATTACGAAGGAGGACATGCATTGGCTGGGTGGCATTACGATGGCGTACCAGCAATGGCAGGGAGTCGTTACTATGCCAGGCCTACGATGGCTGGATGGCATTACGATGGTGGACCTCTGATGGCTGGGTGCGTTACGATGCCAGGCCTTGCGATGGCTGGGTGTCGTTACGATGCCTGGCCTGCATTGGCTGGGTGTCGTTACGATGCCGGGCCTACGATGGTTGGTTGGCATTACGATGGAGGAACTGCGATGGCTGGGTGTCATTACGATGCCGGGCCTGCGATGTCTGGGTGTCGTTATGATGCCGGGCTTTGCGATGGCTAGGTGTCGTTACGATGGCGGGCCTGCGATGGCTGGGTGTCGTTTCGATGCCGGGCCTTGCGACGGCTGGGTGTCGTCACGATTCCGGGCCTACGATGGCTGGATGGCATTACGATGGCAGACCTGCGATTGCTGGGTGTCGTTACGATGCCGGACCTGCGATGGCTGAGTGTCGTTACGAGGCCGGGGATACGATTACTAGATGACGTTACGATACCGGGCCTGCGATGGCTGGGTGCCTTTACGATGCCGGGCCTGCGATGGTTGGATGGCATTACGATTATGGACCTGCGATGGTTGGGTGTCGTAACGATGGAGGACCTGCGATGGCTAGGTGTCGTTACGATGGCGGACCTGCGATGGGTAGGTGTCGTAACGATGCCGGGCCAGCGATGGCTGGGTGTCGTTACAATGCCTGGCCTGCGACGGCTTGATGTCGTTACGATACCGGGCCTGCGATGGGTGGGTGTCGTTACGATGCCGGGCCTGCGATGGCTAGATGCCATTACGATGGCGGACCTACGATGCCTGTGTGTCGTAACGATGCAGGTCCTGCGATGGCTGGGTGTCGTTGCGATGCCGGGCATGCGATTGCTATGTGTGGTAACGATGCAGGCCTGTGACGGCTGGGTGTGGTTACGATGCCGGGCCTGCGATGGTTGAATGGCATAACGATGGCAGACCTGCGATGGGTGGGTGTCGTAACGATGCCGGTCCTGCGATGGCTGGGTGTCGTTACGATGCCGTGCCTACGATGGCTGGATGTCATTACGATGGTGGACTGGCGATGGCTGGGTGTCGTTACGAGGCCGGGCCTGCGATTGTTGGGTGTCGTTAAGATGCCTGGCCTGCAATGGCTTGATGTCGTTAAGATACCGGGCCTGCGATGGCTGGGTGTCATTATGATGCCGGGCCTGCGGTGGGTGGATGGCATTACGATGGCGGACCTGCGATGGCTGGGTGTCGTAACGATGCCAGAATGCGATGACTGGGTGTCGTTACTATGCCGGGCCTCCGATAGCTGGGTGTCGCTACGATGCCGGGCCTGTGATGGCTGGATGGCATTACGATGGCGGAACTGCAATGGGTTGGTGTCGTTACGATGCAGGGCCTGCGATGGCAGGGTGTCGTTACGATGCCGGGCCTGCGATGGTTGAATGGCATTACGATGGCAGACCTGCGATAGATGGGTGTCGTTACGATGCCGGGCCTGCGAAGGCTGGGTGTCGTTACGATGCCAGGCCTACGATGGCTAGATGGCATAACGATGGTGGACTGGCGATGGCTGGGTGTCGCTACGATGCCTGGCCTGCGATGGCTTTGTGTCGTTACGATGCTGGGCCTACGATGGCTGGATGGCATTACGATGGCGAACCTGCGATGGCTGGGTGTCATTACGATGCCGGGCCTGCGATCGCTGGGTGTAGTTACGATGCCGTGCCTTGCGATGGCTGAGTGTCGTTTCGATGCCGGGCCTGCGATCGCTGGATGGCATTACGTTGGAGGACATGCGATAGCTGAGTGGCATTAAGATGGCGGACATGCAAAGGCAGGGTGTCGTTACCAAGCCGGGCCTACGATGGCTGGATGGCATTATGATGGCGGACCTGTGATGGCTGGGTGTCGTTACGATCCCAGGCCAGCGATGGCTGGGTGTCTTTTGATGCCTGGCCTGCGATGGCTGGGTGGCATTACGATGGCGGACATGCGATGGCTGGGTGGCATTACGATGGCGGACCTGCAATGGCAGGGTGTCGTATCGATGCCAGTCTGCGATGACTGGGTGTCGTTACGATGCCGGGCCTGCGATGGCTGGGTGTCGTTACGATGCCGGGCCTGCGATGGCTGGATGGCATTTCGATCATGGACCTGCGATGGCTGGGTGTCGTTACAATGCCGCGCCTACGATGTCAGAATGGCATTACGATGGCGGACCTGCGATGCCTGGGAGTTGTAACGTTGCCGGTCCTACGATGGCTGGGTGTCGTTGCGATGCCGGGCCTGTGATGGTTGGATGGCAGTACGATGGCGGACCTGCGATGCCTGGGAGTTGTAACGATGCCGGTCCTACGATGGCTGGGTGTCGTTGCGATGCCGGGCCTGCGATGGCTGTGAGTGGTTACGATGCCGGGCCTGCGATGGCTGGTTGTCGTTACGATGCCGGGCCTGCGTTGGTTGGATGGCATTACGATGGCAGACCTGCGATGGGTGGGTGTAGTTACGATGCCGGGACTGCAATGTCTGGGTGTCGTTACGATGCCGGGCCTACGATGGCTGGATGGGATTACGATGATGATCCTGCGAAGGCTGGGTGTCCTAACGGTGTCAGACTGCGATGACTGGGTGTCGTTACGATACCGGGCCTGAGATGGCTGGGTGTCGTTGCGATGCAGGGCCTGCGATGGCTGTGTGGTTACGATGCCGGGCAAGTGATAGCTGGGTGTCGTTACGATGCCGGCCCTGCGATGGCTGGATTGCACTACGATGGCAGACCTGTGAACGCTGGGTGTCGTTACGATGCCGGGCTCACGATGTCTGGATGGCATTAACATGGCGGAAATGCGATGGATGGCTGGCATTACGATGGCGGACCTGCAATGGCTGGGTGTCGTTACGATACCTGGCCGGCGTTGGCTTGATATCGTTACGATACCGGGCCTGCGATGGGTGGGTGTCGTTACGATGCCGGGCTAACGATGGCTGGATGGCAAAACGATTGCGGAACAGCGATGCCTGGGTGTCGTAACGATGCAGGTCCTGCGATGGCTGGGTGTCATTACGATGCTGGGCCTACAATGGCTTGATGGCATTACGATGGCGGACCTGCGATGGCTGGGTATAATTACGATGCCGGGCCTGTGATGGCTGGGTGTAGTTACGTTGCCGTGCCTTGCGATGGCTGAGTGTCGTTACGAAGCCGGGCCTGCGATGGGTGGATGGCATTACGATGGAGGACATGCGATGGCTGCGTGGCATTACGATGGCGGACATGCAATGGCAGGGTGTCGTTACGAAGGCGGGCCTACGATGGCTGGATGGCATTACGATGGCGGACCTGTAATGGATGGGTTTCGTTACGATGCCAGGCCTGCAATGGCTTGGTGTCGTTTCGATGCCGGGCCATGCGATGGGTGGGTGTCGTTACGATGCCGGTCCTTGCGACGTCTGGGTGTCGTTACGATTCCTGTCCTACGATGGCTGGATGGCATTACGATGCCGGGCCTGCGATGGCAGGGTGTCGTTACGATGCCGGGCCTGTGATGGCTGGATGGTACTAACGCTGGCAGACCTTCGATGGGTCGGTGTCGTTACGATACCGGACTGCGATGGCTGGGTGTCGTTACGATACCGGGCCTACGATGGCTGGATGGCATTACGATGGCGGACTTGCAATGGCAGGGTGTCGTTACGATGCCGGGCCTACTGAGGCTGGATTGCTTTACGATGGCGGATTTGTGATGGCTGGGTGCGTTACGATGCCAGGCCTGCGATTGCAGGTTGTCGTTAAGATGCCTGACCTGCGATGGCTGGGTGTCGTTACGATGCCGGTCCACGATAGCTTGTTGGCATTACGATGGCGGACCTGCGATGGCTGGGTTTCATTACGATGAGGGGCCTGCGATGGCTGGGTGTCGTTTCGATGTCGTGCCTTGCTATGTTGGGTGTCGTTACGATGCTGGGCCTGCGATGGCTGGGTGTCGTTACGATGCCGGGCCTACGATGGCTGGATGGCATTACGATGGCGGACCTGGGATTGCTGGATGGCATTACGATAGCGGTCCTGCGATGGCTGGGTGTCGTAACGATGCCTGTCTGCGATGACTGGGTGTCGTTACGATGCTGGGCCTGCGATGGCATGGATGTCGTTACGATGGCGGGCCTACGATGGTTGGTTGGCATTACGATGGAGGAACTGCGATGGCTGGGTGTCATTACGATGCCGGGCCTGCGATGGCTGGGTGTCGTTTCGATGCCGGGCTTGCGACGGCTGGGTGTCGTCACGATTCCGGGCCTAGATGGCTGGATGGCATTACGATGGCATACCTGTGATTGCTGGGTGTCGTTACGATGTCGGACCTGCGATGGCTGAGTGTCGTTACGAGGCCGGGGATACGATTACTAGATGATGTTACGATACCGGGCCTGCGATGGCTGGGTGCCGTTACGATGCCGGGCCTGCGATGGTTGGATGGCATTACGATTATGGACCTGCGATGGTTGGGTGTCGTTACGATGGCGGACCTGCAATGGCTAGGTGTCGTTACGATGGCGGACCTGCGATGGGTAGGTGTCGTAACGATGCCGGGCCAGCGATGGCTAGGTGTCGTTACGTATGCCTGGCCTGCGACGGCTGGGTGTCGTTACGATACCGGGCCTTGCGATGGTGGGTGTCGTTACGATGCGGCCTGCGATGGCTAGATGGCATTAGATGGTGGACTAGCGATGGCTGGGTGTCGCTACGAGGCCGGGCCTGCGATGATGGTGTCGTTAAATGCATGGCCTGCGATGGCTGATGTCGTTACGATCCGGGCCTGCGATGGCTGGTGTCATTATGATGCCGGGCCTGCGGTGGCTGGTTGGCTTTACGATGATGGACCTTCGATGGCTGGGTGCCGTTCGATGCCGGGCCTGACGATGGCTGGATGACATTACGATGCCGGACCTGCGATGCGCTGGTGTTGTGACTATGCCGGGCCATGCGATAGCTTGGTGTCGATTACGATGCCTGGCCTGCGATGGCTTTGGTGTCGTTACGATGCTGGGCCTAGCGATGGCTGGATGGCATTACGATGGCGAACCTGCGATGGCTGGTTGTCATTACGAATGCGGGCCTACGATCGCTGGGTGTAGTACGATGCCGTGCCTTGCGATGGCTGGTGTCGTTTCGATGCAGGCCTGAGATCGCTGGATGGCATTAGCGTTGCGGACATGCGATAGCTGCGTGGCATTACGATGGCGGACATGCAAGGCAGGGTGTCGTTACGAAGCCGGGCCACGATGCTGATGCATTGATGCGGACCTGTGATGGTGGTGTCGTTACGATCCCAGGCCAGCGAGCTGGGTGTCTTTGATGCCTGGCCTGCGATGGCTGGTGGCTTTACGATGGCGGACATGCGATGCTGGGTGGCATTACGATGGCGGACCTGCATGGCATGGGTTTGTATCGATGCCGGGCCTACGAATGGCTGGATGGCATTATTATGGTGGAACTGCGTGGCTGGGTGTCGTTACGATGCCGGGAATACGTTGGCTGGATGGAATTACGATGGCGGACCTGCGATGCTGGGTTTGTAGGAATGCCGGTCCTACGATGGCTGGGTGTCGTTGCTATGCCGGGCCAACGATGCTGGTGCATTACAATGAGACCTGCGATGGCGGGTGTCGTTCGATGCCGGGCCTGCGATGGCTGGATTGTGTTACGATGCGGGCCTTGCGATTGCTGGAGTGTATACGATGCCGGTCCTACGATGCTGGTGTCGTTGCGATGGCCGGACCTGCGATGGCTGTGTGTGGTTACATCGGCCTGCGATGGCTAGTTGTCGTTACGATGCCGGGCCTGCGTTGGTTGGATGGCATTACGATGGCAGACCTGCGATGGGTGGGTGTCGTTACGATGCCGGACTGCAATGTCTGGGTGTCGTTACGATGCCGGGCCTACGATGGCTGGATGGGATTACAATGATGATCCTGCGAAGGCTGGGTGTCCTAACGGTGTCAGACTGCGATGACTGGGTGTCGTATCGATGCAGGTCCTCCGAAGTCTGGGTGTCGTTGCGATGCCGGGCCAGCGATGGCTGTGTGTGGTAATGATGCCGGGCCTGCGATGGCAGGGTGTCGTTACGATGCCGGGCCATGCGATGGGTGGTGTCGTTACGATGCCGGTCCTTGCGACGTCTGGGTGTCGTTACGATTCCTGTCCTACGATGGCTGGATGGCTTTACGATGGCGGACCTGCGATTGCTGGGTGTCGTTACGATGCCGGACCTGCGATGGCTGGGTTTTGTTGCGATGCCGGGCCAGCGATGGCTGTGTGTGGTAATGATGCCGGGCCTGCGATGGCTGGGTGTCGTTACGATACCGGGCCACGATAGCTTGTTGGCATTACGATGGCGGACCTGCGATGGCTGGGTTTCATTACGATGAGGGCCTGCGATGGCTGGGTGTCGTTACGACGCCGAGCCTTGCGACGGCTGGTGTCGTTACGATTCCGGGCCTACGATGGCTGGATGGCATTACGATGACGTACCTCTTGGCTGGTGGCATTCATGGCACCTGCGATTGCAATGGCATTACGATGGCGGACCTGCGATGGTGGGTGTCGTAACTATGCCAGACTGCGATGACTAAGTGTCGTTACGATGCCGGGCCTGCGTTGGTTGGATGGCATTACGATGGCAGACCTGCGATGGGTGGGTGTCGTTACGATGCCGAGACTGCAATGTCTGGGTGTCGTTACGATGCCGGGCCTACGATGGCTGGATGGGATTACGATGATGATCCTGCGAAGGCTGGGTGTCCTAACGGTGTCAGACTGCGATGACTGGGTGTCGTATCGATGCAGGTCCTCCGAAGTCTGGGTGTCGTTGCGATGCCGGGCCAGCGATGGCTGTGGTGTGGTAATGATGCCGGGCCTGCGATGGCAGGGTGTCGTTACGATGCCGGCCATGCGATGGGTGGGTGTCGTTACGATGCCGGTCCTTGCGACGTCTGGGTGTCGTTACGATTCCTGTCCTACGATGGCTGGATGGCTTTACGATGGCGGACCTGCGATTGCTGGGTGTCGTTACGATGCCGGGCCTGCGATGGCTGGGTTTTGTTGCGATGCCGGGCCAGCGATGGCTGTGTGTGGTAATGATGCCGGGCCTGCGATGGCTGGGTGTCGTTACGATACCGGGCCACGATAGCTTGTTGGCATTACGATGGCGGACCTGCGATGGCTGGGTTTCATTACGATGAGGGGCCTGCGATGGCTGGGTGTCGTTACGACAGCCGAGCCTTGCGACGGCTGGGTGTCGTTACGATTCCGGGCCTACGATGGCTGGATGGCATTACGATGACGTACCTTCTTTTTCTGGATGGCATTACGATGGCGGACCTGCGATGGGTGGGTGTCGTAACGATGCCGGGCATGCGATGGCTGGGTGTCGTTACGATGCCGGGCCTACGATGGCTGGATGGCATTACGATGGCAGACCTGCGATTGCTGGGTGTCGTTACGATGCCGGACCTGCGATTGCTGAGTGTCGTTACGAGGCCGGGGATACGATTACTAGATGACGCAACGATACCGGGCCTGCGATGGCTGGGTGCCGTTACGATGCCGGGCCTGCGATGGTTGGATGGCATTACGATTATGGACCTGCGATGGTTGGGTGTCGTAACGATGGCGGACCTGCGATGGCTAGGTGTCGTTACGATGGCGGACCTGCGATGGGTAGGTGTCGTAACGATGCCGTGCCTTGCGATGGCTGAGTGTCGTTTCGATGCCGGGCCTGCGATCGCTGGATGGCATTACGTTGGAGGACATGCGATAGCTGCGTGGCATTACGATGGCGGACATGCAAAGGCAGGGTGTCGTTACGAAGCCGGGCCTACGATGGCTGGATGGCATTATGATGGCGGACCTGTGATGGCTGGGTGTCGTTACGATCCCAGGCCAGCGATGGCTGGGTGTCTTTTGATGCCTGGCCTGCGATGGCTGGGTGGCATTACGATGGCGGACATGCGATGGCTGGGTGGCATTACGATGGCGGACCTGCAATGGCAGGGTGTCGTATCGATGCCGGGCCTACGAAGGCTGGATGGCATTATGATGGAGGACCTGCGGTGGCTGGGTGTCGTTACGATGCCGGGAATACTTTGGCTGGATGGAATTACGATGGCGGACCTGCGATGCCTGGGTGTTGTAGGAATGCCGGTCCTACGATGGCTGGTGTCGTTGCGATGCCGGGCCAACGATTGCTGAATGGCATTACAATGTATTACCTGCGATGGTGGAATGGCACTACGATGGCGGCCCTGCGATGGCTAGATGGCATTTCGATGGCGGATCTGCGATGGCTGGGTGTCGTAACGATGCCAGTCTGCGATGACTGGGTGTCGTTACGATGCCGGGCCTGCGATGGCTGGGTGCCGTTACGATGCCGGGCCTGCGTTGGCTGGATGGCATTTCGATCATGGACCTGCGATGGCTGGGTGTCGTTACGATGCCGCGCCTACGATGGCAGAATGGCATTACGATGGCGGACCTGCGATGCCTGGGAGTTGTTACGATGCCGGTCCTACGATGGCTGGGTGTCGTTGCGATGCCGGGCCTTCGATGGCTGGATGGCATTACGATGGCGGACCTGCGATGCCTGGGAGTTGTAACGATGCCGGTCCTACGATGGCTGGGTGTCGTTGCGATGCCGGGCCTGCGATGGCTGTGTGTGGTTACGATGCCGGGCCTGCGATGGCTGGTTGTCGTTACGATGCCGGGCCTGCGTTGGTTGGATGGCATTACGATGGCAGACCTGCGATGGGTGGGTGTCGTTACGATGCCGGGACTGCAATGTCTGGGTGTCGTTACGATGCCGGGCCTACGATTGCTGGATGGGATTACGATGATGATCCTGCGAAGGCTGGGTGTCCTAACGGTGTCAGACTGCGATGACTGGGTGTCGTATCGATGCAGGTCCTCCGAAGGCTGGGTGTCGTTGCGATGCAGGGCCTGCGATGGCTGTGTGGTTACGATGCCGGGCAAGTGATAGCTGGGTGTCGTTACGATGTCGGCCCTGCGATGGCTGGATTGCACTACGATGGCAGACCTGTGAACGCTGGGTGTCGTTACGATGCCGGGCCCACGACGTCTGGATGGCATTAACATGGCGGACCTGCGATGGATGGCTGGCATTACGATGGCGGACCTGGAATGGCTGGGTGTCGTAACGATGCCAGACTGCGATGACTGGGTATCGTTATGATGCCGGGTCTGCGATGGCTGGATGTCGTTACGATGAAGGGTCTCTGATGGCTGGATGGCATTACGATAGCGGACCTGCGATGGGAGGGTGTAGTTACGATGCCGGGCCTGCGATGGATGGGTGTCGTTACGATACCTGGCCGGCGTTGGCTTGATATCGTTACGATACCGGGCCTGCGATGGGTGGGTGTCGTTACGATGCCGGGCTAATGATGGCTGGATGGCAAAACGATGGCGGAACAGCGATGCCTGGGTGTCGTAACGATGCAGGTCCTGCGATGGCTGGGTGTCATTGCGATGCCGGGCCTGCGATGGCTGTGTGTGATTACGATGCCGGGCCTGCGATGGCTGGGTGTCGTTACGATGCCGTGCCTGCGGTGGATGGATGGCATTACGATGATGGACCTGCGATGGCTGGGTGTCGTTACGATACCGGGCTTGCGATAGCTGGGTGTCGTAACGATGAATTGCCTGCGATGGCTGGGTGTCATTACGATGCTGGGCCTACAATGGCTGGATGGCATTACGATGGCGGACCTGCGATGGCTGTGTGTAATTACGATGCCGGGCCTGTGATGGCTGGGTGTAGTTACGTTGCCGTGCCTTGCGATGGCTGAGTGTCGTTACGATGCCGGGCCTGCGATGGGTGGATGGCATTACGATGGAGGACATGCGATGGCTGCGTGGCATTACGATGGCGGACATGCAATGGCAGGGTGTCGTTACGAAGCCAGGCCTACGATGGCTGGATGGCATTACGATGGCGGACCTGTAATGGCTGGGAGTCGTTACGATGCCAGGCCTGCAATGGCTTGGTGTCGTTTCGATGCCGGGCCATGCGATGGGTTTGTGTCGTTACGATGCCGGTCCTTGCGACGTCTGGGTGTCGTTACGATTCCTGTCCTACGATGGCTGGATGGCATTACGATGGCGGACCTGCGATTGCTGGGTGTCGTTACGATGCCGGGCCTGCGATGGCTGGGTGTTGTTGCGATGCCGGGCCAGCGATGGCTGTGTGTGGTAATGATGCCGGGCCTGCGATGGCAGGGTGTCGTTACGATGCCGGGCCTGTGATGGCTGGATGGTACTACGCTGGCAGACCTTCGATGGGTCGGTGTCGTTACGATACCGGACTGCGATGTCTGGGTGTCGTTACGATACCGGGCCTACGATGGCTGGATGGCATTACGATGGCATACCTTCAATGGCAGGGTGTCGTTACGATGCCGGGCCTACTGTGGCTGGATTGCTTTACGATGGCGGATTTGTGATGGCTGGGTGCGTTACGATGCCAGGCCTGCGATTGCAGGGTGTCGTTAAGATGCCTGACCTGCGATGGCAGGGTGTCGTTACGATGCCGGGCCTACTGTGGCTGGATTGCTTTACGATGGCGGATTTGTGATGGCTGGGTGCGTTACGATGCCAGGCCTGCGATTGCAGGGTGTCGTTAAGATGCCTGACCTGCGATGGCTGGGTGTCGTTACGATGCCGGGCCACGATAGCTTGTTGGCATTACGATGGCGGACCTGCGATGGCTGGGTTTCATTACGATGAGGGGCCTGCGATGGCTGGGTGTCGTTTCGATGTCGTGCCTTGCTATGGCTGGGTGTCGTTACGATGCTGGGCCTGCGATGGCTGGGTGTCGTTACGACGCCGAGCCTTGCGACGGCTGGGTGTCGTTACGATTCCGGGCCTACGATGGCTGGATGGCATTACGATGACGTACCTTGTTTGGCTGAATGGCATTACGATGGCGGACCTGCGATTGCTAGATGGCATTACGATGCCGGACCTGCGATGGCTGGGTGTCGTAACGATGCCAGACTGCTATGACTAAGTGTCGTTACGATGCCTTGCCCGCGATGGCTGGGAGTCGTTACGAAGCCGGGCCTGCGATGGCTAGATATCATTACGATGGCAGACCTGCGAAGGGTGGGTCTCGTTACTATGCCGGGGCTGCGATTACTAGATGTCGTTACGATACCGGGCCTGAGATGGCTGGGTGTCGTTACGATGCCGGGCCTGCGATGGCTGGGAGTCGTTACGATGCCGGGCCTGCGATGGATGAGTGTCGTTACGATGCCGGGCTTGCGATGGCTGGGTGTCGTTACGATGCTGGGCCTACGATGGCTGGATGGTATTACGATGGTGGACCTGCGATGGCTGTTTGTCGTTACGATGCCGGGCCTGCGATGGCTGGGTGTCGTTATGATGCCTGGCATGCGATGGCTTGATTTCGTTACTATACCGTGCCTGCGATGGGTGGGTGTCCTTAAGATGCCGGTCCTACGATGTCTGGATGGCATCACTATGGCGGACCTGCGATGTCTAAGTGTTGTAACGATGCCGGTCCTACGATGGATTGGTGTCGTTGCGATGCCGGGCCTGCGATGGCTGTGTGTCGTTACGATACCGGGCCTATGATGGCTGGATGGCATTACGATGGCGTACATGCGATGGCTGGATGGCATTATGATGTTGGACCTGCTATGGCTGGGTGTCGTAACGATGCCAGACTGCGATGACTGGTAGTCGTTACGATGCCGGGCCTGCGATGGCTGTATGGCATTACGATGGCAGTCCTGCGATGGGTGGGTGTCGTTACGATGCCGGGCCTGCGATGGCAGGATGGCATTACGATGGCAGACCTACGATTTGTGGGTGTCGTTACGATGCCGGGCCTGCGATGACTGGGTGTCGTTACGATGCCGGACCTGCGATGGCTGGGTGTCGTTACGATGCCGGGCCTGCGATGGCAGGATGGCATTACGATGGCAGACCTACGATTTGTGGGTGTCGTTACGATGCCGGGCCTGCGATGGCTGGGTGTCCTTACGATGCCGGGCCTACGATGGCTGGATGGCATTACGATGGCGGACCTGCGATTGCTGGATGGCATTACGATGGCGGTCCTGCGATGGCTGGGTGTCGTAACGATGCCTGTCTGCGATGACTGGGTGTCGTACGATGCTGGGCCTGCGATGGCTTGGATGTCGTTACGATGGCGGGCCTGCGATGACTGGGTGTAGTTACGATGCCGGGCCTGCGATGGCTGGGTGTCGTTACGATGTCGGGCCTGCGATTGCTGGGTGTCGTTACGATGCCGGGCCTTGCGATGGCTTTGTGTCGTTACGATGCCGGGCCTGCGATGGCTGGGTGGTGTTACGATGCCGGGCCTTGCGATGGCTGGGTGGTGTTACGATGCCGGGCCTTGCGATGGCTGGGTGTCGTTGCGATGCTTGGTCTTCGATGGCACAATTTCACTACAATGCCGGGCCTGCAGTGTTATTCTGTCCAGAAATAAGCAGTCTAACCAAAGTTAAACCATAACTTTTCGATTGAAAACTTTAGTAATGTTTGTTTCCTCTTTACATACAGTTACTTTAATTTACTTCTCATCACATTATAAGTTAGAAAAATCTTTTGCTTGCCTGGTGCGGGACTCCGACCTAAGACCCTTGTGTTGACAGTCCCGCATTCTAACCTATACTCCACAGAGTAAGATACTGATACTCGCCAGTAATTTAAAATATAACATGACACAAATTATTATATAGAAATGGGTTAAATTTCATGACAATATAACAAATAAATTTTAAACACTGATTATTTAAAAACTATTCCTTCAGAGGCTTGCAAACAAAATAGTTTTTTTGTTAGTTTTTTTTAATATATGTCCGTTGGTTATATAAACAAATGCCATGAACTAAAGTACATCTTACTCATAAATTGCAGTAAATTGTGCCCGACATGGACTGTGTCGACTTGACTAGTAATTTTCAAGTTCCAATAAGTTATGCTGTGTTGGCAGAATAAGTTTATACTTACAAAATACGTAACAAATATTTTCAAACTGTATGGTGGTGTATAAATATAATATTCTTTGATTAACTACCCACTGATATGTAAGAGTGAGACACACTATACCACATAACACATATATAATCACGGAAAAAAATGCTTAATATACAGGTTGCCATTGTATTTTTCTAATGGCAAACATCCTGTCTCAAATGAGACATTATGCCATTAACAGTTAGCTAATTTTGTGTTTTTGTAATTATAAAGAGTCTTTTCTCGAAAAAGTTATTGGGCCGGAATAAATAAGATAATGGCCAGCTTACCGAAAAGACAAATATTCTGTATGGAAATCGGCCGAGAACTATTTTTATGATGCTAGAAACATGTTTGTTTTTTCATAACATTCCGACATATTTTCGGTGTTATCCATCTGTTATCCCAAAAAATACAGTGGACCATTGTCTTTTCTCTAATGGCAAACATTCTGTCTCAAAAAAGACATCATGCAGTTATATGGGTACTAACATATTGCCTATTAAAAGCAATTTCCAAAAGGTTTGTCTGCAAAAATACATCATATCTATATATTTATTGTAATAAAGAGATTTGTCTCAAAAATATTACTTGGCCAGAATAAACAAGATAATTGCCAGCTTACGAAAAAGACAAAGATGCTGTATGGGAATTGGAACATAAACATTTTTAAGATGCTCGCAACATATTTGCTGTTCGATATCATGACGACATATTTTAGGTGATATCCATCTGCTATCCTAAGAAATAAAGTAGGTAATTTTCTTTTTTCTAGTAGTTAGCAATCTGTCTCGAAAAAGACATCACACTGTGGTCAGATGGCTATCTTCTAGCATTGAAACGACACTTGTCGCCAGCAGATGTATTCTGTAACTCGTTACTCTCCAAACGAATTATTTCGGTAGAATTCTAATAACGAATTCCGTAGGATGTAATGGCATTTGTGTATCGACGATGCGTTTCTGTAACACCACTGGCAAAGGGTATACTGAAAATTTTCGATACATTTTCTGATACCGATCATTACAGCTAAACTGCATTTTAAACATTTAACCGGCTAATTACCGTTCATGAGACATGAACAAGAGTGCACTGAAAGAGTGATAGCTGCAAATAAAGATATAAAGTAATTTTTACATCAGTGAGCATATATTTTTGTACTTATTAATGATTATAAAGACAATAAAATACATGTTTAGAATGTCTAAAATACTCTATAATGTTCTGCTGTGTGCCTTAGAATTTTCTCTCACCATGGCAAATCCAAACATTATATACTGGAATACACAAATGTATAAGGCAAGTAAGAAAGGAAGGCGGCTCGATTGCACCGTATAAACAAGGTATTAACAATTTGTTTTAATCAATTATACATTTTAGATTCGAGTATACAGGAACTAAATTTCTTGACTTGTAAGTTGCAATGATAGCGAAGTTGGTTGAGGCATGGTGCAAAATCGTTATATTGGGATGTTTTTTGTGTTTCACGTTCAAATCCCAGTTGCTCACAATTTTTCTAAATTATATAAAATAATATATTTATATATTTAAAACATGAATGTTATAAAAATATTGTATTTAACTAATTTCCTTACAACATATTTAAATAACTCAGTAAAGTTCGGTACGAAATGACATCTAGTGTTTGGACAATATGGATTTTCCTATGCAGAAATTACAGTTATCTATCAAATAGGAACTATGAGTTAAACACAACTACTAGCATACCTATAATATATATCTATATAATTAACATATGTCAATATGCATGACCAAGAAATTTCATGTCACTAGTAATACCAACTAATATCCGAAACAACCAAATCTGATCACCAAGTTCCATCTTTATCTTCTTATGTGAATACTTAGACGCATTACCTCACTACTTACAGCATAACTGTATGCCTTGCCCTCACCTACTGGATAAGTCATCAAGCAGATTATCATGTTTGGATCAATCTCACTAATCTTCTTTGGTGCAGGCTCCTTCTCGACATGAGATCTTTAAAAGAAATACATTTCCAACAAATTACTACCAGCTTTAGCAGTTATTCATTGAAGAAATCAAAATATAACTCTGTTCTATATCAAGGATCTTAACTGTCTAAGACATACCATCCTTATTGACATCCTTAGTAATAGACGTAATAATACGATAAACATTCCTTGGCCAATAACCAGAAGAACGAATGCGCCTTCGATACATGTCAGGATGAAATCGGCAAAATCACATAATCAATGCCGTTAATAACCGTAAACATGAATAAGATATGCAAAAATAAATAAAGGTATTAATGCAACACTGATACATGCCTCTAAGCAAGGTAAGAATACAATAAAACCGAAAACAGAAAAGTCCAGGATCAGCCCCCACCTACTACTTCAACCTACTGGCTCAGCAGCCTAACTCCAAGTGTGGAAACTCCGCGCCAGCGAACCATATCTTTAACGCTGCCACTATATGCTGGGACATTATCACCGAATGTACTTTCGGGCCCCACCAAGCCACCACTTCCATATAGTTGCGATAGTGCATTGTGTTTGGTTTAACCGGAAGGTGTTTCCCCTTCTCTCTTGTCTCTCTTTATTTCTCTCATTCCATCTCTTTATATCCATCTCTCTCATGTTTCCCTTTCTTTCTTTCGTGTCTCCCTTACTCTCCAAGGGTTTTCTCCAAGTGTGCTCATTTTCTGTTGTTTCCTCTCTCTCTTGTCTCACACATTTGCTTTCTCACTTTCTCCCACTTTCGTTCGGCCAGTTATACACAATTGTTCGATTAGCCACATTTGCTCGACTGATAACTTATACTTGTTCGAATCTGCTGTCTACATAGTTCCTTCATCACATGCTAGAATGCGCGAATCGTCAGTGCGAATATTTATTTACGAAATTAAATTAGTAATTTTTCCATACAGGAGAAGTAGTATAAAAAGTTATTGTAATGTACATTCCAGGCAGGAATTGGTAAACATTCGATTTTCAATACTTTATATTTAAAAAAAATTATTTCATCTTAATATTTTACTTTATTCGATTCGTTTTTACATTTTTCGCTTAGCCTTGCAACCAAAAATCCATGCTCGCACCGACATGTCAGCCAGGTTAGACGGCCTCCAGCGACACGCCAAGAGTGACGTCATAGACATCCATAAGCAGTGACATAATTCCCTGACGTCGCGTGGGGAAGGGACAACTGTTTGCGAACTTAAGCGATCACTCACGCTGTTGTGTGGCCCAGCCAATCAGACAACTAGGAATCGATGCATTAATAAAAGTAGAACAAGCACCTCGGGATTAGGTATCCAATATGCTAGCCACATGTCTACCAAGAACTTACATCACGTCAAATCCTTAAAACATGAATATAAGTTACATTCCCTCGTACAATTACAGAAAAAACCAGATTTGCAAACCAGATTATATATGGTTTAATAATACTAATTTTCAAAACAGTTTTAGGTTATGTAAAGCCATGTGATGTGCTGTATTTAAAACATTTTCTTAATTTTGAATCGAATATGACTCTGCATTAATTGTTTTTATATTCTTTTTAAAATAATTATATTGCAAGTCGGGCTGTAAGCAAATGAATATGTACAAACATTGAGGTAGGCAATAATAGTTTGCAATATATTGAGACCAGACTCACGAAATTAAGTTTGCAAGTAATATTTCTAATCCTAGAGATTTTAATTTTTAAGCCCTAAAATACCGTAATAGTAATTAGATTAAAATACGAGTGTGCTGTTCTTAACGAGGTCTAACAAATTGGTTACGATAGAGGATTAAATTAAGAAATAATATATTCAGGTATTTTTGTGTTTATTTTAATTTCATTTATTACTACAAAAAAAATTATGTTCGTGTTCGACTACATCCTTATACCAATCTCAATAATTCATTAAACATAATCCAACTATTCTGGCGCTTATAAACTTCGTGTCGCCGTGCAGTATGCTTGAAGGCAAAGTCCTTGCAGCAAAAAGCGGCACAGATTAGCCACTGAAAGTTCTGTAGATCATACACTAGTAGGTCCAGATGGTTCGGCTGTCGACATGTTGGAAGGAGCGGGAACCAGGCACGATGGTGTCGTTGACGCCGATGATGAAATTTGCATAAAGCAAGATATAAACTTATCAGTTGAACTTTAGAGTTCAGACCAGCCGAAAAATAGACATTTTATACCAAACATTACCAAACATATATAGACCAACAATAAGTTTTTCTTTTCTAGGTTACCTTTTAAGTTATATACATTTTAACTTACATATATTAATTTATTACTATCCTACAATTAATTTTCAAATTTTTCATGTAGTATTCAGATTGAAACTTATGTAAATTAAAGTGTTTTATTTTCATGAAGGATCTTTGTTACACACGCGGACCTTATCAAAAATTTTAAGTAATGCTCATAATTTTAGCTCTACTCGTCAACACCAGTCAAAATACACTGGCCATCCATACCAAACACTTTAAACACAAGCATGTCTTAGCATAACAGGACTCGCCTACACACACATACTGTCCACACCATTCGAAATACTTGAATTAGATACTTGTTTTCCATCAACCGCGTCCGCAAACACTACAACCTTCGCTACTTTTTACAATACCTAAATAAGTTATTTAATATTTTTGGAATTTTATATAAGTTTTTAGAATATTCTTCAGATTATTAGATCAAAGGTCATCAGGTCAAGATCAAAGGGCAATGTCATCTCCTTTTTATGGTCTTTGGCAAGCACAATAAAGAAAGCACTTTTGGAATTAACCTTAGTAAAAAGTAACTGCTCCTACCTGCATATATTTGAACGAACGCATTGAGTGACATGTGCTCTGAAGGGTTGGTCTGGACCATAATATCTTCTTCGTTCACTTGGGTTAACTGAGATGGTATGTTGGGTGATATTTTTTTCCAGTATATCTGTCTTGAGAATGTATTCCGAATGGTGTGGACAGTATGTGTGTGTAGGCGAGTCCTGTAATGTTAGCATGCTTGAGTTTAAGGTGTTTGGTACGGATGGCCAGCGTATTTTGGGTGATATTTTTTTCCAGTATATCTGTCTTGAGAATGTATTCCGAATGGTGTGGACAGTATGTGTGTGTAGGCGAGTCCTGTAATGTTAGCATGCTTGAGTTTAAGGTGTTTGGTACGGATGGCCAGCGTATTTTGACTGGTTTCGACCAGTAGAGCTGAAAGTATGAGTATTAACCTTTTTTAGCCTGGTGTTGTATTTTTGCAATGTACTGAACAATACTTTATTATTATGTGTGTTTCCAAATATTTTTGCAATACCATTATAATATTGGAATTGTTGCACAATGCACTTAATTACTCATGAAGTAATTTTTTAGTGCCATTTTTGATAATACATGCATTTTTACTGAGTTGCCATAGCGCTCATTTTATTTATGCCCATAATTCAGTTTGTTGCATTATTGAAACACCAGGCACTCGTGGTAATTTTATTTAGAAAGTGATGGTACGCACTTTGATGTAACTAGCAAATACCCTGAGTGTAATTTTTTCTTTCTTTATGACTTATGGACAGTTTGAGCTGTGAAAAAATTTCCTTGGCCATTAGCAGACTGTCCTGTTTTTTTTTTATGTAAATTTATTTTACTTCAATTGTTCTTAGTATGCAAATATTCTAGATTTTGTGTATTGATTTACATCAGTTGTACAATTATTTTGATAAAAGTACAGGATTTCAATGAAGCGAACACAAATGACAGGCAAAGGCAACAATGTGGTAGTTCCACCAGAGTGAAGTGAAGAAAGACTGCTTGATGACAGTAATGCTGATCCCCATTATAATCCTGATAATATTCTACAAAAACACCATCATCAATTTACTTCGCAGGATCAAATTCAAGGTATGCTTTACTAAAATTTTGAAGTTATTTGTAATCGGTTATTGTGGTTCAACAATGAAATGGCACAATAAATAGTCTCGTCTGTCAAAGATGATGCAGTGGTTCAAAATCAAATGTCTGTCTCTTCAAATGGACGAAGATCTACTAAATACAGATTGCAGGATGTTCCACAAAACGAGAGTAAGAAACAACCACCAGTCTGGGAAGGTCGCTTGGAGCAAAATGAAGAGGTAAACACCCCTATTGATTATTTTAGGTACTTATTTTCTGATAGCATTCTTGACAACTTTGTTGAACAATCAAACCTATATTCGCACAGAAAAAAAACCCTAACAAACCCCTGAATCTGTCCAAGACAGAACTTGAACAATTTTGTGGAATATGTATGACAGTGTCAATTTCTGGCCTTCCTCGTACTAGGATGTACTGGAATCACAACACTCGAGTGGACATGGTTCCAAATGTAATGTTCAGAGACAGGTGGGAAGAAATCAAGTCTAACCTACACTGTGTTGATAACAGCCAACAATTGGCACAAAATGATCCGATTAGAGAAAAACTCTTCAAGATCAGGCCTTTTATTGACGACCTAAAAGGTAATTTCAGTCTATCCCTAAAGAACAGCATCTTTGTGTTGATGAGCAAATTGTTCCATTCAAATGAATGTCTAGCCTAAAACAGTACAACCCAAAAAACCACATAAGTGGGGATATAAAATATTTACTCTCTGTGATGCGAAAGGCTAGTTCATGATTTTGAAATCTATCGTGGAAATACTGAACCTGCTGTTGGAATATGCGATATTGGTGCCAGTTCCAATATAGTTTTGAGGTTAGTTGAAAGTATGCCAAAAACCACAACTTTTTGCTTTTCTTTGACAATTGGTTTTCTTCGTTGCCACTGTTCACCGTCTTAGCAGATTTGGAAATAGGTGCCTTGGGTGCCATAAGAACAAACAGATTTTCTGGGTTACAAGTACTGCTTGATGCCGAAATGAAGAAAACTGGTAGAGACTCAACAATCGAAAAAGCAACTGATTTTGATGGGGTAAAGTCAGGCTCATAAAATGGTATGTCAATCGAGGTGTTACACTAGCTTCTTCCTTTGACAGTGCTCAACTAATGTCCACTGTAAAGTTATATGACAGGAAAATAATATGCAAAGTTGACATTCCATGTCCTAGAGCAATTTTGACATATAATAAATTCACAGGAGGAGTGGGCCTACTTGAGGGCCTAGTGTCATATTATAGAATAAACATACGATCCAAGAAGTATTACCACAAATTTATCTTTCATTTTGTTGATGTGGTGTTGGTGAACAGTTGGTTGCTGTACCGAAGAGACTGCCACATACAAAGTTTTCCCAAGAAACTCATTGTTGACCTTCTTCAGTTCAAGACTGATGTTGCAGCAGCATTGTGTTCACAAGGAAAAGATCCCTCAGAGAAGAAAAGAGGCAGGCCCTCCAGTAACAATATGCAAGAATAGTATGAAAGAAAAAAACTGTGCGGTCCTACAAAACCAATTCTTGAATTTAACGTTCGATGCGATGAAATTGCAAACTAGCCTGTTATTGTGGATGCGAGACAACACTGCCAACTTCCTGGACGAACTGGAATTACAAGAGTTAGGTGTTCAAGAATCAGTGTCCATCTCTGTTTGACAAAAAATAAGAAATGCTTTGCCAATTTTCACATATACATTTCCAAATATTCACCATTTGAGAAGAATAAAATTTAGTCAATAACGCATGTTTTACGTTAAAATTATTTTTTTGTGTTTGTATACATATTTTATTATATAAGTATATATGTTCCTTTGTTTTGTAAGTATATATGTTCCTTTGTTTTGTAAGTTATGTTCCTTTGTTTTGTAAGTATATATGTTCCTTTGTTTTGTATATATGGACTTGATGTTGCTTTATATTTTCTTTTTTCTGTAAAATATTTGCTGATTTCAAATGCTATTTCAGAATATTTACAATTTGAAAATTTTAATAACTTGTGCAGCGAATGTTCACATTTTGAATGTGTGTAATTCAATCTTTCACAGAATTAAATTTATTGTTTTCGCATATATCCCTCCAAAATACTCGTAATTTGAGAATAATAATAATTTCTGCAGCAAAAGTTGTCATGTACTCATGTTTGTTTTTTAAATGTTTTGTGTAAATGCAAACTTGAATATTACTCTATAATAATTATCCAAGAACTGCTTTAGCAATTTTCACAAACAAAATATGTGTACAATATGATATGTGAAACAAATATAATCAATTGCAAATTTTGTGAAATATAATACACAGTATTTGGTAATATTTATATATAATATTGCAAAATATTTACAATTTTAGAATAATAGTAATTTGTACAGCAAATATTGCCAGTTTATCATGTTTGCATTTGAAATGGTTTGTATACCTTATAATGTATTTTATCAAGAATAGATTTTCCAAGTTCCTCATCAAAATAAATTATTACTAGAGTATGAGAAGTGGGACCAATATAAACTACCTTTTTTTTGTGTTTTTTATGTGTATGTGTATTTATGTATATATATATATAATATATATATATATATACATAAATATATATAACAACTTGATGTTAACTATAAAATATCTGTTGTTCTTAGTAAATAATAGAGTGAAAAAAAAATATTCGTAAGATGATTCTTTTAAATTTGTCCTTTAGTGCCTGATGTTGCAAATATGCAACAAACCTATTGAACTGGCGGAAATTAAAAAATAATAATTTTTGTTTCTTGCTACTAACTATACTTATTTGTAACAATTTTCAACAGAAAAAAATTTTTGTTCCAAATTAAAGTAAATTCAGGCAATAAGAGGTTAAGCAATTGTTTTGTTTATGGTCCATGTGTGTTACAAAGCTCCTTCGTGTAGATAAAATACCTCAATTTACATAATTTTCATTCTGAAAATTAAATGAAGAAATTAGAAAAATATGTCTGAGATGGTAATTAAATTATATATGTAAGTTTAAAAATGTATACTTAAAATGCTAAACATGAAAATAAAAACTATTTGTTGGCCTATGTAAGTTTGGTAATGGCTGGTGGAGCAGATGGCAGACATGTTTACTTTTGGGCTGGTCTGAACTGTATAGTATCTGAAAACTTGAGTTATGGTGGGTGGAACATTGAATGTCAAGGTATATACTCCTTGGGAGTATATAAGCAGCCAGGTTTCAGTTAGGAAGCTTAGTTTGGCTGTGGAATGCATGAAAGACACTTCGTCTCAGTTTGTGTATGTAACTGGAATATATTATGGAGCCAAAGGTTGTTGGTCAATCCACATCTGAGGTTGGAATAGTTGTATCCCTCTCTTCGTATGGGACACCTGCAGCAGCATCACCAACGACTCCTTCAGGCGCGACATCGAAAGCACCTAAAGCAGTGCTGTAATCGAAGACTTCGCCGAGGCTTCGTTGTTATTGTGACAAGGTATTTGCCTACTGCCACAGCGTTAGGAAGCATGAAAGAACTACTTGTGTTAAGGGACCTTCCTGTGCTAAGCAGCATTTCATCAAGTGCAAACATCTGTTCAAATGCAGCGATACGCTGACGAGGCATAGCAAGAACTGTAAAGGTCGAGTTTTAGCAGCTAAGAAACAACCTGTACTAGCTGCTAAGAAACAACCTGTACTAGCTGCTAAGAAACAACCTGTACTAGCTGTTCGTGAAACCACATCGAACGGATTCTACCTAAAACAATCGTCATTTAAGGGCACTTTAAAGGATTATGTGATTGGAAATAACTTTTTAGGTAAGAAAGATATATGTTTGTACCTGGCCCATATTAAACGAAGAATAATCAATCAATAAACAGAAGAAGTTTAAGAAGAACCCATAAAGTACAATGTTTTTCTGGAGTGTAACTATGAAAAGCCTCAGTCTTTGTATGAAGCAATCTGTCTACGAGCATCAAGACTGCGAATCAAGTACTGTACAATGCTGATAATATCCCAAGTCTGTAGAGGCTTGGAAGGAAAAACTTTGCCATAAAGAAGAAGAATATTTGAGTAAGGGTTCTGGTAGGACACTTGGTAGTGAAGACTGTCTTGAGCTGCATATAAGCAGACAATATTAATTATGTGAAAAGTGAACGTGATGGCGTAAAGATAGTATGTGAGTGGTGCACAAAACTTTAAGGCTTCGGTTAGCAGTCTTAAGTATGTAAATATATATAACTAAAAAAAGGTCTTTAATTTCTCACTGGTGTCGTATCCAGATGCCTATGGATTGATGATAGCTTACATATCTAAGGGACTTACAGTGCTGATAAGTTTATATCTGGGTTGATGCAACTTTCATCATCGGTAAGATCAACAACTGCATGCCTGGTTCCTGCTCCTTCATACATGTCGACAGCCGAACCATCTGGACCTACTAGTGTATGATCTACAGAACTTTCAGTGGCTAATCTGTGCCGCTTTTTGCTGCAAGAACATTGCCTTCAAGCATAACGCACAACGACACAAAGTTTATATAAGCGCCAGACAAGTCGGTTTAATGTTTAACGAAGGACTAACATTTGTATAAGTATGTAGACGAATATTAATATTTTTAAAGTTTTTAAAGTAATAAATTTAAATATATTAATTTAATATAACTAAAATACATTAATTTTATTTCTCTTTTTAATACTATATCGTTACCAGTCTGTTAGGCCTTATTAAGGACAGCAAAACAGTGTTTTAAGTAATTACTATAATTATTATTTATGGTTTAAGCAAATAAAAACTTTAGGATTAGAAATGGTACCTGGAAACTTAATTTCGCGAGCCTGGTCTTATAATATGGCAAATTATATTTGCATACCTAAATATCTGTACTTATACACTTGATTACAGTCCAATTTGCTACATAAACATTAAAAAAATAATATAAAACAATCAATTCAAGCAAAGACATATACGATTCGATTCAGAAAGTAAAGAAATGTTTTTAATACAGCACATCACACCGCTTTACATAAACTACAAATGTTCTAAAATTTAGTATTATTAAACCATATATAAACTTGTTGGCAAAAAATATATAATACATTAACAATATTTATGTTATTGTTTAAGGGAATGTAGCTTCTAAGTTTGAATCTTATGTACCAATTTTATGCATTTGTTTCTCTGTATGTTCGTGGTAGTATTGTGGCTAGTATGTCAGATTTATACTCCAAAGATTCTGGGTTCGTTACCTGTCCGAGCATAATAAATTTTTCTTTTTTTTTTTATGTTATTATTTATCATGAAAAAGTGTGAAATTTACTTTGAGAAATATATTTTTGATAGATTTTTACTGTAGTTTTCAAAGATTATTTTTTTTCTACATCATACAAATGATAAATGAAATAAATTTAAATAATTCTTCTTATTTATTAATGCATGTATTGGTTGATATTAAATGAAATAAATATAAATAATTCTACTTATTTATCAATGCATCGATTCCTAGATGTCTGATTGGCTGGGCCACACAACAGCGTGAGTGATCGCTTAATTTCGCAAGCCGTTGTCCCTTCCCCACGCGACGTCAGTTAATGAAGTCACTGCTCGTGCATGTCTATGACGTCACGCTTGGCAGGTCGCAGCAGATGCGTCTTTCATCGCGCACCTGTCAGCGCGTGCGTGCATCTGTGGTTACAAGGATAGGCGACAAATGTAAAAAACCGAATCAAATGAAGAAATATTGACACAAAATATTCTTTTTCAAAATATAAAGTATTGAATATCGAATATGTTATACAAAGTCCTCCTTGGAATGTAATTTACAATAACTGTTTATATACCTTCTCCTATATGGAGAAACTACATCATTAAATTCGTAAATAAATATATGCAATGACGATTCGCGCACTCTAGCAGGTGATGAAAGAAATATGTAGAAGGTGGAGTCGAACAAGTATAAGTTATCAATCGAGTATATGTGACTAATCGAAAAAGTGCGAGTAATTGGAAGAACGAAAGTGGGAGAAAGTGAGAAAGCGAATGTGAGAGACATGAGAGGAAGAAAGAGAGAGATGTAACAAAAAATGGCAGCACTCCGAGAAAACCCTCGGTGAGGAAGAGAGAAACGAAAGAGACAAAGAAAGAGAGATAAGAGAGATGGAGATAATTAAGTAGGGATGAGAGAAAGAAAGAGAAATGAAAGAAGAATGAGAAAAACAGAAAATAGATAAAGAGTGAGAGAGCACAGAATGATAGAGCATGAAAATATGATACAGATTGTTGGTGTGACATCGCGATCGTATCCGCCTTGAAAAAACGAGTCCGGTGATACATAACACTTAACACTTACGTCTTTAAATATTTTAATTATAAAAATAAAAAAGAATAAAAGAATAAGTAAGCAAATAATTGCATTATGATATCTTGGCAACTATTATTATTATTAATTGAATAATCTTAATGCTGAGCGAGGTGGCATAATTGTAACAAATTGGACTCGAATTAAGGAGGATGCCGGTTCGTGTCCCAGTCCGGCATCCTGATCTAGGTTTTCCATGGTTTCACGCCAGTCGAATGCTAGCGTGGACCCTTTATAAAGGGCATAGCCCATTCATTTCCTGCTTCCCTTTTTTCGTAGAGATTTCGTGTGTACGCATCTCTAATGACACCAGTGTCGACAAAACATTAAGCCAACAAAATAAAATGAGAAAACTTACTTGTCAAAGTCTATGTCAGAGGTCAAATATAATGGTCAGGGTCAATGACATCCAAGATGACGGACGGTGACATAACAACATGGCGGCCAGCTTTCTCTGGCTCTTAACGGTCGACTCCTGTGGCCGTCAGTTGGTTATTGCCTACTACAGTTGCCCTTGGCAACCATCACATAGCTTCCAACATCTCGGTCACATGAAACAAGCAACGTTTGTTACACAAGAGAAACCATAATAAATTATAAATGACAAACATAACAAAAGCGGACAAAATGTGTGTTAAAATAAATATTCTGAACATTCTCAATGCAATAAATCATGTAAAATTAGACCACATTTCTTTTTCAAATAATTTTGATTTACCCTCGCAATAAATTTTGCATATCAAAATAATATGTCCTGGCGTGCCTGAATTATGTGTGAAAAACCCCGATGTGACATACTTGGCACGAACATTTTGCTAAGTGTAAGCGCGTGCTAAATGTTTAAAATAGTGTGACGGCTGTCAAGTTTCATAACTGTAATATTGGGTTACCATCTCATCCAACATGACCTGTCTTAAGTGAGGTATGGGTTTCTATTTTGATTCAACACCTACAAGGAAATGTGTAAATATAACATACATTTGTATGGTTTTGGGATCATGCTAAGCAGTAACAAACCTAAGATACTTGAATGAAGTGTTAGTGATTGTGAATGTGTGAATTGTCCTGCAAATAAATGTAGACCATAAATATGACAGAACAATACAATTTTTAACACAAGGGTGAACACATTTTCACAAGTTATTGTAATAAATGTAACAGTTTGAAGCATGTTATTTATATGCCAGGTCTTGCAGTACCTTTGCATTATATTGGATGGTGTGATAGTGTGTTAATGTTTAGAAAACTGTGAATGAGTATATATTGGCCAATGGCTGTGTCTCAGTTAACTGGTTTGTGTATACAAAAGTAAATTTCAACCCTCAAAATATTCTTGCGCATAGTGTTAAACTATATAGGAAAATAGTGATGAAGTTATTTTTCATGTATTTTTGTGGAAAGGTCAAGCTGTATAATTTATAAGATTAAACTCAAGGCGCTTATTGCATTCGAAACGGTTTTGTTGCTGTATGGGGGAGAAATTGTAGTTTTGCGTATGCATCAATCTGGCTTTCACACAGTAAACATGAATTTGTTCAATCTGGCTAACCTGTATGTATCCATAACTTCCGGAAAAGGAAGTGTGAAATACTCTTATTGATTTAGCGGGATTTTACGTCAGTTTGGTGAGAGCTGCTACTCTATATTCCATTTCCGTATCACAAACTTTTCTTTAGGAAATGAGAAAACCCACAAATGTATACAGTGTTCTTATTTAAATACGTGACCAGTTCATTTCAAGACAAGGAATGTGGTTTTGCCAACAAGTGTCATCATCAGGAGAGTATTCCTCACATGATTGATAATATTGTGTTACATGCAGCAAACTGCTGTAAAGATGTGAGCATTCAAACAGCAACAACTTTGGAAAAGTTTCAACCAAGCTGGCAAAGAAAACAATCATCTCGAAATTTCACAGGGTCAGGATTTCGAAGACAATGTTAGAAATATATGAAGATGTTTATCAATGAATTTGTAAACTCACTGTAAAAATGTATGTCTCACTCCAAATATATGTGACAGTGCTCATTTAAAATGCCAAAATGTTTGTGAAAGTGATTTGTCTAATTGTTTAAGTGTGCATTGTATGTGTCTTGTTAAAGTGTGAAATCAAATAAATGAATAATGTATTATGACACCAGGATGGTAACCAATCTATATTGTGATGTAAATTTTCATTTAAGAAATAATTTTTGAAAAACTAATGTCTTCAAATGATTTAAAAAACCGTCGTGTGCTTTTTTGTATGGCATTAACAAGTGTGCTGTGTACATAAAATGTTTCAAGTTAGCATTGTAAATGAAAGGAAACTTGTTAAGTTTTAAAAAAATTAAATATAAAAAAAATTATTCAGTCAAGTCTAAAAAGTGCGATTTTTTATGTAACATTAAAAGTAAGTGTTATGAAAGTTTCAAAATAAAATTGACATTCCAATTAAAAATACATTAACATTAAAAAAATACTAAGATCTTAAAAATGAAATTTAAAGCTTAGTTTTTAGCGGTCAAATTTAATATAAAAGCAAATGAAATTTAACATGCTCATAAATAATAAATATTGAAGCATATAATTTAAGATAACACTTTATAAGCCGAAGCTTTTCAAGCTATTATTGAAAAGCAAATATTATCTGTGAAGAATGTCTTGAAACAGCTATATTTGTGGAATCCTCCTGTTCTCTCTACTTAAATTCATAATTCCTGTGGGTCAGTAAGATAACCTAATAGGGGACGGTTCTGGGTTCTCAATCTCCGCTTTTAATATAAGGTTACCGCATTCCAACCTGCCCCATAAGAAGAGAAATATAACCCTCTTGGGAAGCTGCACAAACAAATGTCCATCTCACCTTTGAAATAATATTAATTCATGGACATTCCGAGTGTGCATTCTGCATGGCACCTTTGTGACACCTCAAACTCTCTCCCTACTTCGTTACATATTTAAACCCTCGGGGAAGGGAAAATTTATTTTAAAAATAATGTGACACGAGGCAGATTGAAGGGATGGTGCGGTCATATGTACCACACACAGGATGCATCGCTACATTTATCACCCAAATGAGCGGTTTCTAAATTTTTTTTGTGACCTAACTGGAAAGCTTTCAATCCTCTTGAAAACTGTGACAAGTTTACTCCTGAAATGGAGTGCTTTTGGAGAAAAGTACTCCATTTCACGAACGACAAATACAACTTTGAGATCATGAGGGAAAATTTAACATATTACCATATCGTAAATTATTTTCTTTGGGAATACTAAACCTTATCAATCACTCCTTTTCTAAACGCTTCTATTGAATTGCGTGAATTGAGGGGCCAGGCGCACACGAAGTTATTAATTATGGTTTCTTTGTCTAAAAGTCTTTCGTAATTAGATGTTTTAATGAGTGCATAAGGTTGACATAATGTTGCGAACGCACAAATGTGTCTGCTGCCTTCTGGTGAAAATAATCCAACTTACACAATGCACTGCCAGCTAGCAGTGCGTGGGAGCTAACGGCCTGTCGTCTGAGAAGACTCAGACGTAGCTTGTTCTAAGAAACCTGCTGGTACCTCCACGGCTTGCCAACACCGAGGGAGAACGAGGTTGACATCCACCCAAACTGTTGACGTGCGAACTAGAGGACATATGCATTGCTTCGTGTCCCATTCTCCACTTGTGTTTCTGACAGTTGGCGGTCCTATAACCTCCCCCTCCGCTGTCACTGACACCCACTACTCAGCCATCGCCTGTGAACAATGCGGCCTTCTACACTGTTGTCTGTCACACCTCCCCGGACAGGCCCACAGGTCATGCCAAAGTGATGTCTGGTGTATGAATGCATGATATAAAATGCTACAACAGAAATTACTAAAATATACACCAGGATATTTATACATACATTAATGAATTAGTTAATGTATAGGAAATCTTTAAAACGTTCTACAGTTGGGTATCACATTTCGCGCTAGGATCGCTGGCGGGCGAGCAGTGGCCGCGGAACAATCGGTGGCAGGAAAGACAACATGAGGCAGGCATCTCGGATGAGTTAGTAATTTATTAAAATACTGTTGACTTAAGTTAGGAATATTGTTATTTGGGACGAAACGGAACTAATTCTTGCCGAATATTGATGACAAAGAGCATCTGCCATTTACATGCAGTGATATGTTTAAACATGTAGAAAATTTAAAAATTTTTTTTATAAAATAATAATAAATTGTTCTGGAATAATTTACTATGTGCCCTTACATCAAACACTTGAGATAAATGACTCAGTCAAATATATGCTGTGTGAAAGAAATAATGAAACAGCTCTTTTCAATATGGTACCCAGTAATGTTCTCTGTGATATGTAATAATGCAAATCTTAGTTGCTGCAAATGCAAGTACACTAATTAGTTATTACATTTAAATGATCTTATAATCTAACTAATTATTAAATTTCCATGTCCTTTCTCTATGCATCTCGCCTCCCATCCTGACACCCATCCAACCTCTTCAGAGTTCATTAGGACACCAGACACCAATCTGACAAGTCGTGTAGTAGGTCTCTCTGCACTTGTAATAAATCATCCATTGATGCATATGCAAGTGTACGCAATTAGTTTTTGCATTTATACAGTATATTTATTTATTACATGTACAATTAAAATAATATGTAACCTCTCCTCCCCTCATCAAATGCCCCTCTTCTATCATCCAAATGCATTTCCCCTCCAGTTCCTATACACCTATCTAACACCCTCCATCCTCCACATCTACTTCCAGCTCCCACACTGACAACACATGTACATTTTGTCATTGCTCATTGCCCGAAAATAAAAAATAAGTACCCCCGAAAAGCATCAAATCAAGCACCGGTAACTGCTAGCCCCAGGCTGGCAGCCAACGTCTCGATGACGGCCCGCCAGAACAACATCTCCATTGTATGGCACAAACCAGGAGTGTGGAGGGTTGGGGGAAGGGTTGCGTGTAAGTACGTTCGCAGTTGCAAATGCAATTACACATTAAATTGTGCATCTGTAATTGCATGTGCAATTATACATGTACCAGAAGTGCACTTGCACCACAAGTGCACTTGCATCGGTAGTGCACTTGCACTGGAAGTTTATCTTGTTACGGCCCCCTTAGGGGCTACTACACAAGATGTCAGCTGGGGTTCTAATAGCTAGACGTAGAAATAAGAAGATCTCAAGTTGCACTATAATTGATACATACATTTATTGAACTGTAACGTACAATGTCGATTACGTTAAAACAATCCAAAGTACGTTACAATCTGCTAGTATAGCTATACTTATGCTGATCAATGAATTCTGCTAGCAATTAGCTATTTAATGTAATTAGCAGTTTACTAACTCTCTCGGCCTATCAATTCCTTGCCCGTCTCACCTAGCGCCTAAGGAGGGTTTATGTTCACCACTAAAATGTGTTAAAATTACTCGCTCAGCAGTCAACAGGGGCTCGGAGGGTTAATGCTCACCACTGAAATATGGTGAAGCCATTCTCTCAGCAGTCAACAGGGGCTCCTGCTGAACAATGCTGACCTCTAGCATAACATCGGTGTCGTGAAGTCTTAGTACCCTAGAGAGGAATGGGGGCAATGCATTACACCCTAGGCACACGCTTATATACTCCTGCTTAGCTGTTGGCCTCCTTCTTCCTGCCACCCCCTTTTTTACCCATTTTTCTAAACACCGCCTGCATGCGCGGGTTGCCCACTCTGGCTCTCGGACCTTCCTGGCACGTCTTTCCTGCCTAGGCTGTATCAGAGTGCAGTGTGGTGTGAAGGGGTTTTTTTACTGGTGGCGACTTGCAATAGGAGTTCCAGCAACTGCAGGTGCCGACCATTCATTGTGTTTGTGTTTGGCTGAGCCCTTCTTCTTCGCGTAAGCAGAAGACATGCGTTACGGCGATGTAGTGGTCATGAGCTCATTGTAGTATCCTCGCGCACTTATTCACTTGTTTCACTCTACGCGCGAGGTGGGTCTGCCATGATAGAGGCCGTTTGCTATGATTTTTACAGTAACACAATAATGTTATTGAAGTATTTATATGATATTTACATTTACCCTTATAGTTGCTATGCACATTTGACATTTTATATATTATTTACAATATTCAACATGAGTATTTCAGTATTGACTTTGGTATTGTGTCATGGAATATCAGATTTCTAGCAAAATTTGAGATGTTGATGTTATTTGATTACTTTCTCTGCTTATTCTATACAGTAATTAACACATACATCTATCTTTGCTGTTTACTATATGGACTATAAGTCACTTGGATAATTTTTCTACATTTTTTTCTTTTTACCTGTTTGTCCAATGATCTTGAAACTTCATGCTGGTACTGTTAATAGTTACTATATTAAGTTATATATTATAACAATGTTTCTCTCAACATCCTTAGTTTTTATGTTACTTATTTGTTTGATGCTTTGTGTCGCCACATGGATAGATGAATGTGATCGTCACCTAGTTATCCTCAAGAATTTATTTCTTTAGGTGCCGATCACGAGGAAGATGACTGAATGAAGGATTTGGGGCACCTTACGTTGCGACATGCCGCAATAGTGTTGTACTACTAATTGAATTTTCTAAAAAATTGCTTTGTAAGGATATTAATCTACGAATGTTTACCCAATATATTTTTTCTAGTTTCAATTTTCAATACTTATCTTATAACCTACTAATTTCGCTACCTTATTAAGGAATATTTTCCTAAGTTATAGTTGGCTTATGAGCTAATTGTTATACAATTTCATTTACAATTTACAATACTTAGCATTTGTGCGTTAATAGTCTGCTGTAAAGCTACACAAACAAAAGAGGGCCCTGTGGTAATAACTTTGGTTAATCACCTTTGGCGCCTTGAGGTGCGCTAGCCTGTGCTATGCTCACAGTAGAAGTATTTCAAATATTTGCGCGGAAAAGGCTAAGGTTGCATTTTTTGTGTGCGGCCATGACTGGGTGATGTTAACATGGGTGCTCTCTTCAGTGCATAGTAAGACACTTTGTTGCATCGATGCATTTAACATGAGAATGTGGCGTGGTAATACTTGTGTGAATCTTATTTAATTAGTGCACATTAATTTATGTTTCACTTGAAGTTCGCGTGAAAATCGCTTTTCACCATGAGTGTGTGCTTGTGTCGTGTGTAAATGTTAAATGTTGGTGCCAGCCTGCTTAATGTATGTGTTGCGTTTTACACTTTGAGGTGACATTATGCTTTGATTATTTCTAGATCTAGCTTAATAGTATTTCACGCACATTTCTAATTTATATAAACGTTCACGTGACACATTGCCGCACCAGCATACTTCTGATTTCGTGGCGCGCTTGTTTAGCGACCTCATTAAAGATGGCATGCTGGTTTAGCGACCTCATTAAAGATGGCACGCTTGTTTAGCGACCTCATTAAAGATGGCATGCTTGTTTAGCGACCTCATTAAAGATGGCACGCTTGTTTAGCGACCTCATTAAAGATGGCACGCTTGTTTAGCGACCTCATTAAAGATGGCACGCTTGTTTAGCGACCTCATTAAAGATGGCATGCTGGTTTAGCGACCTCATTAAAGATGGCACGCTTGTTTAGCGACCTCATTAAAGATGGCACGCTTGTTTAGCGACCTCATTAAAGATGGCACGCTTGTTTAGCGACCTCATTAAAGATGGCACGCTTGTTTAGAGACCTCATTAAAGATGGCACGCTTGTTTAGCGACCTCATTAAAGATGGCACGCTTGTTTAGCGACCTCATTAAAGATGGCATGCTTGTTTAGCGACCTCATTAAAGATGGCATGGTACATTGTTTGTTTGCCGGCGATTCTTCCTCCTGTCACAGAACTTATGGATATGATTTTGTCCTCTATTGGAGTAAGCAGGTCATCATCATTAATTTTGTGCTAGTTTGTTTAAGAATATAGATACTTTTAAAATTTTAATATACAATGTTATCAGTAAGATTAATAAATATTAGGCTGGTGACTGCTCGCAGATTTGTAATGTTATTTTCCGAGGAATGCGATAACATCGTAACTCATACCCATGAGTGTGTAGTTCGATTTGCCAATTGTTGGTAATGCTGGTAGGGTGGCGTGTTTGATTTTCCAGTCTGTGTTTAATGATTTAGTGACATTGTAGAGTCTGAGTTGTTTATTTCAAAGTCGCATTGTGATAGCCAATGAATGGGAATGATTGCGTGCGCACTGGACACTATTAGTGTGTGTAAGTCGCATATATTTATTGCTTTGATAACTACTTCTGTGTTTGAACTGAGTTCGCACCCACATGGTTTCTGTACATTGGTTCTGCCAATATTATTGTTCTGAATAGCTGTGTTCTATGTTTGATCACTGTACACCAGTTTTAAGTTGGGTGACGCATTTGTGAGAATGCCATATTATTTGTATATTATGCTTTGTTTCGTGGTTATAGAGACTTAATTTAAGGGTTGCTCTACGATACTTTCTTCTACCACTCTGAGAAATCTGTGAATCGCTTTAGCATTCTGTCATACTGGTGTTGCATTTGTCTTTCACGTTTTGTGTAACCAAATATCTAATGCCCGTGGTGTGGTAGGTTTATGAATGGGTATTTTGTATGTGAGCGATATTGTTTCTAAATAATACAATTTATAATCCACTCTTCTCCAGTAGTGTTCCACGTGTGTTCGATAAGATTATAAACTAATTGAGTACACAATACTAATGAAAACAGTGGCCATTATTCTTCTTGTGGCTTTTGCCATGGTTCTCTTCTTTCACCTGCATTATAATAAAGTGAAATAATTTTTTTTATTTGCACTATTTTGATGTTTTGTGTATTTACAGTGTTATATTTTGGTTGTCTGTGTTTGTTTGTTTGAATGTGTAAATTGAAGGGACTCTGTTACTTTGTACAGCAGATTGTATTTCAACATTAAGGCTTTGCTATGCTACGTACCGTGTTTTTTTACCCAAATCCAATCTCCTATTTTGATGTTGTTGGGTTGATATTTGTTATGGAATAGGGTGTTTTTTTTTTTTTTGTTTTTGTTGAGCTTGGATTAAGTTCAATCTAGACTGCTTTCTGCCATTTAACAATTTTTTACACCAGTCAACACTTCTTTGTGAGTATATGTTTGCAATTACATGTGACGGTTGTGCTGCTTCCTTATCCTTGATAGGTAAAATGGCATGAACTGTGTGTTTGCATTTACACTAGTGTTATAATTGAAAATTATAAATTCTACATACTTGCGTCATCTGGCAGTGTGTGCACACTGTTAGTTGCTGTCCTAAGACTTTATTCATTGCTTCAATAAGACCAGTGCATGCTAGGTTATATGCCAGGGTTTACAGTTTTTTTTTCTGTAGTTTTTTGAGTAACTTTGTTAATAGTTAGATGTTGTATGAAGTTCCCCTAACGGTTAATATTTATTTCCGGCAACCGCATTTTAGTTTCATATACTATTATTCAAGAACAAAAGTTTGCCGCATCAAATGCCTTATGTTCAAACAGAGAGAAGGGGAAGACGAGCTTAAGTAGATAGATAGTGCCCCTGGGGGAAGGGGTACAGATATAGTTTTTCCCCTCGCCATACCCTTTTCTTAGTGGGAGGGGTTATGCCCCCCAGACTCTGGAAAACACATTTTTCGACCAATTTTCTTGAAATTTATTTGAGTGTCGTATTTCTTTACCCTGCACTCGAGATATGGTTTTCGCCCCTCCATGCTTTGGAAGGTTGGGTGAGGGGGAGGAGTTATGCCCTCCAGGCTCTGGAAGGCACATTTTTCTACCGATTGTCTTTACATTTATTTGAGGGTTGTATTTTTTCTATACTATTAATCAAGAATGAAAGTTTGCAACGTCAAATGCTTTACGCCAAAACAGTGAGGAAGGGGGGAACATTCCTAGGGGGACCCAAAATGGCCCGGGGGGAGAGGTAGAAGTTACGGTTTATGCCCCCTCCCTGCTCAATACTTCCAGGGTTTCTATGCTCCAGGCTTAAGGTTTGTGTATACCAAGTGGAGCGGTGTCATACATGTTATGCCCAAACTTCAAAAGGGGGCCTATGAGGCATCAGTAGTGCCCCAATGGAGAAGGGGCGTGTTATGTTTACCGACCACCTTTCCCACTTCCAAGGGAAGGTGTATATTTACCGACAACTAAGCTTCATGGAAGGCACATTTTTCGACTTATTTCCATGGGATTTAGGGAAAGGGTTGTCTTTTTATACCCAACTCTCCACCAATGGTCATTTAAGTCCTTCGAAGCTACACTGTATCCCCCTCAAGTCTTAAGTTTTAAGTCTTGAGTCTTATGCCTTATGAATTAGGGTTTTAAGTTTTATGTCTTAACTCCGGCCACAATTATTAAGTGCACAATACATGTAACATTATATTTTCCAAATGTATGATCGGAGGTGCGAGTGCTGACAGGCGCAAGTGAGCATGTATTGGAGTTGCAAGACAACAAATTTCATAAGATTACTGGCTTCACTGATGGTGGCTTAGCCAGCTGATTCCACGGGCCCATCCCCCGGTCATTTCTTTAGTATAATTTGTGCAAATTTGAACATCAAATGATTTTACAGGTTTTGATAATACATATCTGCTGAAAAATTCTGTGATTACTAATATATATTTATTGCTATATTTTCATCTTTGTAGTGACCCTTTTTGTGTCTAGTGGCCATGATTTGAGTAATGGTGGAGGTATTATGGGTTGGAGATTCCCTATAGGTATTTGATTAGTTGGTTTAATTTTTTGAAAAGTTGGACAATTCATACTGTAATTTTTAATAACCTTATGCATGGTCGCCCAAAAATGTCTTTATTATTTTTATTTTTGTAGTGTTTTTAATGTTCCCAAATGGCAACCTCCTATTAGAGAGTCATTTTGTGTTGATATTACTACAATTATATAGTAATTTGGTACGAGGGAGAGTTTTTGCTCTCCTACTGGTGTGTGTATTTTCATATAAATTTCACTGTTGGTCGCTATTTCATAGCATCTGGCTAACTTTTTATATTTTTGTGTCAGCTTTAGTTAGGTCTGTTAGAGCTATTTTTGATATCTTTATATTGGCTCCCTTTCGCGTTCCCCTATAATTGGCGAATTTGATGTGTCTGTTGGTCACATTAATAATTTGTTGTCTTTTGAATTTTTATATATTCCTGCTCATGTTGATATACTGGTAAATATTGTTGGTTTGTTTTCAATTACAACTTCAATATTAATTTGAATAACATCTGCGTTAAATTTTGCTATTGCTGGGAGGGGAATAATTTCGTAATTTAAAATTAATTTGCTAATTTGCAGCTTGTCATGCGCATATTGATGTTTTTCAAAAGTACTTTTGTATATCTGCCAATTTAGTTGTTAAATATAGTATGACTATTTGTTATATTTTGGATCTATGTGGTGATTTTGATACATGTTTTGTGCTAGTGCTGTATATAGTGGTGCAGTTCATCATTTCTGTTTTTAATTTATATTTTATATTATTGAATTCTTTAACTTTTGTCTCCGCTTGACCTACAGTTGGTATGCGACTCATTGCATCAGATAACGTATTTAATTTCCCTTTGATATTTTGGCCAGAAATTCATATTATACCAATGCTATTGCCATTTTCTGAATTCTAAAGTTATGTTCTGCCATAGTATTTAAATGTATAAGGCTTTCGTGGTCATTTTCGATCGTGAAAGCTCTGTCATAGATACATTGTCAGAAATAATAACAAAATTATATAATAGCAATAAGCTTGCAGTCTGTCGTACTCCATTTTGATACATTTATTGAAAATTTCTTTATGCAAATACTGTGATATTGCTGTGTTTGCTGTTGGTTCCTGCTGCATTAGTACGACTCCTTTCGCCATCTGCGATGTGTCACAAACTAATTTATTGTGTTTATTTTCGTCAAACTTCTGCACAATTGGCACATTCTGCATTGCTTCCTAAAGAAGTAAATATGCCCTACGTTCTTTCTCTCCCCATTTATATATAATGTTTGGTTTTGTGAGTTCAATGAGTGGTTCTGCTTTAGAAACATAGTTTTCTATGCACCTACATAAGTATGCTGTCATTCTTAAATTCATTTAAAATTCTTTTATTTTCCTGGGGTTGACATTTACTGTATTGCTTCTACCTTTTCTGTTACTATGACTATCCATTGTGGTGTTATATCATGTCCTAGTAATTTTATATCCTGCTGGGTGAATTAGCATTTTTTGCATTAATTTTTACCTTTAATTGCCTTAATATTTGCAATAATTTTACCATGTTAGCTTCATGCTCTCTAATTGTATCACCAGTGATAAAAAAAATTGTCAATTTTGGCAATTGCTGTGTTCCATCTTAAGGGTCCTATCTATGAAATGTTAATAATCTTGTGGAGCTGTAATTTGTCCCATCTGCATCCTCCTGTATTGATATAGACCTACACTGTCTATTGCAATTGCTTATTATTGACAGTCTTCCTGCCTAACTGGTATGGCATTGAATCCGGGAAATAAGTCTAATGATGTAATCAATTTGTAATTTTTAAAGTATTTAAAATCTCTTCCATTCTTGGGAGAGGATACTCCACTATTTTTAGATATCGATAAAGATGTCTGAAATCCATTAGGAATTTTATATCCTCTCATTTTATCACTAACTTTCAGACAGCGTTTGCTGAATCCGATTATTCAACCATACCTGCTGTTTGCATATATTTTAATTTGTTGTAGAATTTCTTCACAAAATTTTGGCCCAATTCTATAGGATCTACTATGAATTGTCTTATCAGTAGTAATTTAATGTTTAATTTGCTAGTTATTGGCTACTGTAAGCTCTAGTATACTATTTGCAAACCTATATTTTTTTTCAATAATTTCTTTGGTGATTTCCTGCTTTTGATAATCATGTAAGTTTTTTATTTTGCTTAATAGTTTATCCTCTGTATTTGTTTCAATAGTTTCTATTCTGTTAATAAATTATTGAATTGTATTCAAATGTGCATTTTCTAACAGAAATGTGGATAGGAATTTGTATTACCTTATCACCATCATTTCCATTAATACAGTTGATATTGTATTTAAGAAATGGAATGATATAATCACTTTTAAGTTGCTGATCACTAAAAGGTCTTGCAGGAATGTGTGTCCTGTTATGCTCACTTTAATATATGCATTATGTTTTGGAATGTCGGTTTTTTTGTTGTCCCAACTGGCAAAAATTGTTCTGTGAATGGTGTTAATTAATTATTTGTAATTTAAGTACTCATTATGCAACTTCGAGAATATCCTGTGTCTAGGAGTGCATGAGATTATTTTCCTCATATCTTAATCTGGACATGCGGTATTGAAGTTAGAACCATAGCTTGTTGACATTGGTGTCTCTGAACATGTGGTATTGGTTTTACTGATTTGTGTTTTTGGAATGTGTTTCTACATATTGCCTTTGTTTAGCTTGTGTCATCATAGCTGAGGCACTTTCCTGTGTTTGTGTTATGGTTATGTTTACCGCTGTCCTTGTGGTTTTCTCTGTTGATATGGAGTTTTATGTGTCCTATGCAAAATCTGTTTTTGGAAATTTTAACCGGGCTGCAATGTCTGTATTGAATTAAATTTCCTGGTTGGGGAACAGATCGCAATCCCTGGCATTACTGCCATTGTAAGAACAAATGGCACATGTCTGTTGTGCTTTATTTTGTTGCCCATTGTTGTTTGTTGTGACTTGCCTTATTGTTTTGGGACATTTTGTAATCTTGCATTCTATTCTTTTCGCCCTCATGTTATTCAACAATGGTTTCAACTGCATTGCCATTTATGATTTCCTTGTTACGATGCAATGTTTTTCTTGTTTGGTTTTTGATGGCTATCTTGTTTGTTTTCTTTGGAATGCTTTTTTCTGCCTACATTGTTTTCTGACCAAAGAATATTTGGGAATGAATTTTTTTTTGTTCTGCTCTACATGAATCTGACTTCTGTATGGTGGTAATGTGACTACCATTCTACTTTGCCTGTTGATTTTGGAATTTAATTAATTGTGCCATTTCTGCATATGTTGTGCCTGGTGTGGGCCTACTAAATACAGCTCTACACATGATTTTTTTAAATTTCTCTGGAGTACTGAATTTTTCTATTTTGGTATGCCTGTTGTTTTCCTGACTTTTATATTTGTTTCTGTAGACATTTTGTGTGTGTTCATCTCTGTACATTGTTTTGTTATGCTCCTGTGTGCCCTCATTATGGTATTTAACGTATGTGTGGCTATTTCCCCTATTTTGATCCCTGGGTTCATGCAATACTATTTTTATGGGGGTAATTCTTTGGAATTTGTCATGTGTCTCTCGGGGACATGACCTGTACTGCCATATTTTAGTCTGATGTTGTACTTTACTAACAGTATCTGTTGTTTTGTTTTCCACCTCTACTGTTAATTAAGCTTATTCCTCCTTTAGTGTCAATATCTCCTCTTGGAGTTTTTTTTCTCTATATTTTACAACTGGTACTCAATAACTTTTTTATATCACATTGTTCCCAGTTTAAATTGTCTCAAAATTTTCTAGGAGTTTCTCTAGCATGTAATTCTGTAAAGCTATGATTTTATTAGCTATTGTCGGCAATAGCGACTTCCCTAGGATATTTACTAACTGGGACTCTCGCAAATGGGGATTATATTTATTTTGTAAAATATTATATCCTCTGTGTGGGCCTTGCAAATCTCGCCATCTCTCTGTTTCTTTGCATGTAGCAGCTTTCTATACCTATGTGTATAGTCTATATTCTGTAATTCTACATTATGGTAAATGTGTGCTGCTATATCATTCTGGTATGATGGGATGGTGTATATAAGTGTCTCAGTTTTTTGTAAATTTTGTAGAGAACATTGTCTGAGGTAACCACTCGTGCTTTTCTCAGATGTGCATGTTTCTTTGTTGTTTAGCATAGAGTGTAAGGTGAGGTTTTGGTTGTCTGAAATTAATTGTCTAGGGCTTCATTATATGGTGAAACTGAGCTGCCTGTATCATCTGCTCTCATACTTTCCTCATCATGTAAGTTAGCTTGTGTTTTTAACAGCTTATATTGCAGCTTATAACAGCATTGCATACTTTACCTCTGTCAAATCTAATGTAATGGCTTTAACTGTACTCTTAACTGTGGATGGGGCCGATTTACCTTTTTTCCTCATGACTGTTTCATGTTTGCATGTCTCTTGTGCTTTCATAGTGTAGTTCGCGCACTGTGTGAACCATATGAATTAATTTACTACACCCTACAAGCTTTAGAATTCTCCACTATTTGCACACACACAATACTACAAGTTATGTGAAGATTTGCATTTGCATTAAAATAAATTCGGAGCCGAAAAGTGGTTCCATTATAATAGCATGCATTGAAGGTTATAAGCCAATATCACTCTACGCTATATGTACTACTGGGACACTGGGCACCGCAGGGCTTAGCGAATGTGCCAATATGAAGTTTGCTGTTCTTGCTAGACGTGCGAGGTTGTACATTCTACAGTGCATCAGCTTGACTTCATATTCAATGTCACCTGCTTTGTACACAGCGTTAATGGCTTTCATGTACTACACTCTGCACTAACAAATATTTTTATTCTGCATATTTATTTACGAAGAACTTGTACTATCTTTTGCAACACGCACTTTATGTTGAATTTATAATTTTTTTAAATGTTAGTGCTTTGGATCTACTAAACATTTTCCATTACTACTTTACTAAGCTGTGGTTCTCACTATCTGTTTGCAGTTTCTGTAATCTTATACCGACAACTTTAAATTACTAACTGATGTTCCATCTCCATTTGTTTTGCTTGATCTTTAAGAAAGCTGAGTAGTCTACTCACTGCTATTCTCTGCTCTTTAAAATATCAGCAGTTACATATTTATAACTGGAATACTGAATTACTTACAGCTAGATAGTTTCGATTCGGCAGCTTTTTTTTCAATTATTAGTTACAACATTTTTTAACAAATTGAACCTTGCCTTGCTCTGAGGGATTGCAACGAACTGAAGATTCTACTACTTGTTACATTTTAACACTGGGCTACTAATGATAAATGGGTAGCTAGATATTTCGCTCGCCACAGGAGTTTGGGAAAAGGCCATGCTCAACCAGAAGTTACAGTCGCCTTAGGGGCTGATATCAGCTGGGAGTTTAGTAGCTAGACACAGAAAAAAATATCACAAGTTACACTACAATTGATACATGCAACTGCTACATAAAATGTCGATTATGTTTAAATAATACAAAATATTTTACAATCTGCTCTACAGCTATCCTTATTCTGATCAATTAATTATGGTAGCAATTAGATATTTTATATAATTAGCGGTTTACTAATTGTCTCAGCCTATCAATTCCTTGACGGTCTCGCCTAGCACCATTGAAATATGTTGAAGTCATTCGCTCAGCAGTCAACAGGGGCTCCTGCTGAACAATGCCGACCTCCAGCAGCACCTCGTTGTCGTGATAGCTTGGTATTAATCTCGGGAGGGGGGGGGGTTCATACACTAATATATTCCTGCTTAGTTGCTGGTCTCATTCTTCCTGCCACCCCTTGTTTTCCCATTTCTTCAAACACCACCTACCGCACCTGGGTAGCACGCTCCAGCTCTTGGACCTGCCTGGCATGCCTTCACTCTACAGGCTGCATCTACGAACATCTTCCCGTGTTTGGGGGTGTGAGGGAGGGGGAATTGAATCGGTGACTTTTAAAATAATTTAATTCTCAGAAGCCCACCCATCAGTTACTGTATGGTGGTGGATAAGGAAGGGTGAAAGCAGTCATGCAACACCTTCCCACGGGGTCGAGAACCCACCCACATTGATTGGGGGAGGGAGGGGTTTGGGGGGGGGGGTGACACCTCGCTCAACAAGTGCATTCCCAAGATGCACCTGCCCCCATTTTGAATAAATATTGTTTCAGTACCGCCACAATAGCTCTACTTACATGTCTTAACTCGAAAAGCATATTATAGGCCATCCACGTTAAAGTGAGCACTTTTGAAAGCCCTCTCATTTGGAATACTAGTCAATAAATATATTTTATTTTAGCCTTGGACGATAACTTCGAGTGCAGTGGAATTTGTTTATTACTACCATGGCAATATTTATTTAAAAGTATTGTTAAAGAATAAGAAATGGCTGAAAGAAAAAAGTAACTAGGGCCTCAAAAGTTCTCACTTTACCATGAACAGCCTATAGAAACTTTTCTTGGCCAAAGAGAAGTTTCAAGATCTGATTTTAAATTCTGGGATTTTTTTTTTTTTGGGTGTGTGTAAATGGTTAAAATGTGTGTCTGTAGAGTAAGTTTTAGGTGCAAAATTATCTGCAGAGTAATTACAGAGTCGGCTGTAGACACACATAATACTTTTATCTTAATTAGCATGCCATTAAATTAGGGTCACTACTTGAAGACAGGTTGAGGCGAGTCGCCGACGGAACGACTTGCACGCCATGCGCATAGAGCTGATGAAACACGCGATGAGCGAACAAGAGAGAGCCTTAGATGTCCCATGTTCCCAGACATCGAATGTGCAATCAAGCTGGAGGCAGGCGGAACTGATAAGGGTTCCACCTGCCTCCAGCTTTAACTGCCTGCATTACACACTGTTTGAAATCATGATTTTTAAAAAAAACTATTTAACGTTCCCCTAGTATGTTTACCTACGAAATGAAATCATACGCCAGGCATGGGCGGGATCGTACTTTAAATTTACCATGCATGCCGTCAATATTATTTTGGAACCCTGCAATGTTGTTAAAAATAGCTTTTTCAGACTGCCATATCTTAAAACATACATTCTGCACAGGAGCCGAACTGTAATAGGAGCATGTAATGAACTTTCCTGCAGACTTTTCGACAACAAATTAAGAGATTACCACTGAAAGTCCCATAGGTTCAAGCAGCTTTACGAGAATACTGCACGACAATCCAGATCCCCTTACGTATCGGTAATAGCTCGCTTGTAGCAAGTGCCAGTGCCGATCAGGACTTACATTTAGCGTTAAATTATACCTTATCACGTGTGCAGGAGAAATAAAAGTGTGTTTTATTTGTTGGTTTCCAATGGTATTTAGCATGTCGAGTGAGTGGTTGGTATTTCCTTAACTGTGAACATAAATAGTTCAATTTTGCATATTGAGTGTAACTTAAGATGCAAAGACCAATCGTAACAGAGAAGTCGGTGTTGTTGGTACAAAACATTTATTTACAGAAATGTAAGTATAAAATGTATTAAAAAGGTGTGTATGCACATGTTTACGAACATATTTGCTCATAAAATTAAGCCTCTCTGATAGAAAATGTCGGCATTGAAGTATGATCTGCTTAAATATGACTGTGATATAGTATGTTATGTTAGGAACAAAACTAAACGTGACAGACATGCTGCCTGTTACCGTTGGCTGTAATTAACAATAAAACACTAATTGAAAACTGCAAATACTAAATACGTGTTTCCGTATGCTTGATCACGGCTTACTGAATAATTCTTTATCCATAACTTGTTTACTTTAAACCCAGCTTTAACTCGTATAGCTCCTGCGCTTGTCGATCAAAAATGGCAAATTCAAACGATGCAGGAGAGTGGTAGTGTTAATAGTGAAGAGTGTCGAGTGCAGGATAGGCTGAGGGAGCAGCGAGCAATGAGGAGCCCGCCGTCTCTACGAGGATCAATATCTCCGGAGCAGATGTTGCCAGCGGGATGGCAGGCGAGACAGTCAGATACTCTCTCATTACTTGGCTGGCGAGGTAACAAGTGAGTCTCGGCTCTTGGTAACTCACTTACCTGGTACCGCGCTGCAGCTAATCACAACACCAAACAACATTTCAACCATTTACCTGTACACTCACTCCACATCGTTACTGCATACTGTACGCCACTCGCAATCAGGACATCGCATTCTAATCCATTTCATTTAAGTTCACTACATTTTAACAGTTCTAGAAATGTGGCAAGGCGACTATGTATTATTCCGCCATAGATATTCTACGTATAAAAAACAAAGTGTGTAAACAAATGCTATTAACATTGCAGATTACCATTCCAGTTTACTTTATATTTGTTATTGCCTTATTATACTGCTGGTGCTCTGTATATTTTACTGCGGGTTGATTGGATTGGGAGATACTTTAGTTAAACGTCTTTTCTCTGGGACCGAACAATTTTGAATTATATTCGTATTGTTTTGATGGACATGCCAAAAACATTCTTCGTATGGAAGTAACATTTTAGGTATTAATAACTGTAAAGTGTAAACCTTACCGAAAGAAGAAAATGCGATAAGTATTATGTTGTTTCTACAGAAGCAAATTATAAACACATACCGTATGTTCACAAATATTTTTGGAGAGGTTATTGTGTGTTAAATTTTACAAAAAACGTGTTATTTTTACACTACAAAATAACGTTGAAATGGTGGTGTCATAGGACACGTACTATTTAAAATATTGTATTAACAGTTTCGAAATACATTATTTATAAAATACTTTGGTATACAGTTCGTAATTCCTTTGTAACTCCTGAACACCCGATATTCCTTGGACACGTCTGTCTACCACTGATACGAAATAATTTACATTATAATTCAGTAAATACGACACTTCATCTGTTTCCCCAAACATAAATCGTGGAACGAAAATACACATTGCCGCTTCAAAAGACATAACGGTACCTCAAACGGCGGACCAAGCCGTACAAATGTTGATAATATTATATTTCACGAAATAAAATTCACTACAACCAACTATGCTTAGTGAAATTAAATTTAAAAATAATCACCTACCGATAAAATATTCAGATAACACCCCTAAGGTACTCGCTTAAACGTAACATAGAAAGATAACACGGACGATGATGTTCACAAAACTTGAAACGTCTCACTGTTCATATGCTCCACCATAGTTTCTAAACTTAGTTTTTAACCAGTCGAAAAAAGTACCAAAAAATTTTCATTACTTTGAAAAGATAATTTTCAACAATCAACAAAATTTTGTAATTATAATTTAAGTTTTGAATTACAACCTTTAGTACTAAATACTATTTTCTTCCATGATTATAATTGATGTCGCCCACGTAACATAAAAGCTGCAACAAATCATCAGCTAATGCAATACTTTGCAAACGAGAGAATGTATTGTTAACATAGTGTGTAGGCTGGTCGCATTGTCTGTCATATACAGAATGAAGTACTTAAATAAACCTTTTACAAAAAAAATTACCGCCCGTTATCAGGATATATGCTGCCTCGAAATTGTACACAATTTCGCAGTTAAGGTTCCCACCCGCCTACCTCGTGTTTGAACTGCGCTACACAGTGTTGGGAACGCACTTTTTTCTACTACACTATTAAACGAACTTCCAATGTCCTGAGAAACGAATGCAACACACACTTCAGACGAGAACCGTTAAGTACTTTCAAAATATCACACACCTTAAAATCACCATTTCAGAGTACTCCAAAATGGCTAAAAACAGAATATTTAAAGCGCTGTATCTCTATATATACGCATTAGATACATACAAAACTAGCCACGGGCCATGCACAGAACCTTCCTGCAGACTTTCCACCAATAAAATAATAACATCACCACTGAAAGTCTCATAGGTAAACGTAGTGAAACGGGGACATATATGGCAGTTGAGAGCCTTGTGCTTAGCGGCGATGGCACACTTGATGTGTGTGGCAGTGTCATCCTTATTGCTCCCTCGCTTCTTGGCCTCTAGAATAGTAAAATGCTGTAGGCAGGCAGGAGCTTGATTGACAGCGAATAAAAAAGCAATTAGAAGTCCTGGCGTTCAGCTGACACATGAAGTCCTGATGTTCAACTGACGCATAAACAAATCCTGATGTTCAACTGACACACGAAGAAGTCCTGACATTCAATTGACAGATGAACAATTCCTAACCTTCAACTGACGCATATGTAAGTCCTGACATTTAACTGACACATCAATAAGACGCTAGGCCGATGGCTATAGAAACATTTATAGTCCTTTCACTCTTTCTTCGGCCTTTTGGAACCGAACCTTTGAAAAATCACCCTAGGCCTAACATGTCAACCTGTTGTGTTCAATCACTTGTATTCCAAAATTATATAACCCTGCGATTAACGTTGAAGTATTGTGTTCTTGAATAAAATAATAATCTACTTAGTATCTGCTATAAATTGTAATATTAATTTCTTATTAAATACGATTTAACATAAGCGAGAGCAGCGATGTGTTGGCAATGGCCAGTAAGAAATAGTTCAGAGTTACAATATTTTTAATCTGGTTTTTATGTATACTGTTAGTAAATTAAGCAATGCCAATTGATGTATTTGTATTGTTAGGTAGAACTGATGGAATGTCCATTCATTGCTGCAGTTAAAAATATCAGCAGAAATTACCGTGCCTAGGCTTTAGAGTGACACAATTTCTGTTTTTCCTCCAAGGTTCAATAAGCGAAGCAAAGCGTGTCACTCTCTCTCGATCCACCCCCCCCCCCCCCTTCCTGGCACCTTTTTTTTTTTTTTTTTTTTTTTTTTTTGGAAGATTGTACCACCTGTGTAGAAGGAAGGAATACATTTTTTTTTTCATTTCTAATTTCAGCATATTTCATACCAATTACAAAAATATATATATATTATGTTTGAAATTGTAATAAACAACTGAAACGAGATTTTATTGTTTAAATTCTTATTATATGTTATTTAGATGTGATTCGATGATGCGTGCTTACAAATCCAGCATGTTGGCAGACGTGGTGTAGAAGGCAGAATCAAGAATTTGATCACCTTTACACTAGGCACACGCTTGTCCCTTATGGTGGGCGATTGTACCCTGTGCCTTATGACTGGCAGTTATGTGGCGACATGTCAATGGCACGGCATGTTTCTGAACGAAGCGTCAAGTTCGTACACGTGTTTTTTAAACTTCCTAGGCAAGTTACAATGTTGTGATAAATATATGTTTACATGGCAGTAATAAGTATACTGTTACATATGTTTCGTTAACCGCTGCATGATGCTCGTTTGGATGGCCCTATGTGTGTGTGCGTGATTTCAAATACTTGATGTGCACTATATATATATATATATGTTTTAACTGTGAACTGTTTTTATGACGAAGTTAATTATACACAGCCACGTGTGTTTATTTATCACAGCGTTGTAGGTGTTTTAAACACAGTTATGTAACAAGCTTACGTTTCTGTGATTTGAATGTCTGCCCGAATCCCTACAAAATATTAAGCCTAGCCAGATAAATTTAAATGAATAATAAAATAAACCTAAACACCAGTAAGTACCAATGTATATAAATATTAGCGGAATAAACAATACGGTAGGCCTATTTGATTGCATGTTCGCATGGTTAAGGAGCTAATTTCCCACAAGAGCAATAATTAACCATATCTTCAAAATAGGATTCATCACACAAAAGGAAAAAACTAATCTTCCACTACAGTCTCCACACAAACATGTTTAACAATGTTCAAAGTAAGTTCTGATATAGGCCTACTGTCATTCCTATAACATTATTTCGCTGTTTTCCTTGATTTAGTTTCTCTTTGTTGTGTTCTGTGTTCTTCTTTCCCTGAAGCAGCCGTTTGTAATGACTGCATGTCAATTCTTGTGTTTTTTGTGCTTCTTTACTTGGCCTGCCTCTTGTTTTTGAACCTGATGCAATATAGGCCTAGACGTAGCCCTAAGTTTAGTCATATGAATAGCATCAGATGGCGCTTTTCTATTTTCTAAACTTATGGACGTTTGGTTTCAACTTTTACTTTATAGAACTTTTCTTATTTTAAAAATATTTTACCCGTATTAACATGTTCAAAAATTACTCAAGTGTTAGCATTGTAAAATATAAGGATTCATCATCATCAGAGGCTGTGTAACATATGTATACAACATTTTGAAAAATATATTTTTTATATGAATTTCATTTTAATATTATTTTGTGACATATTTTTTAAATCATGCCTTGAGTTATTTGTTTGAAAATTTATAGTGACGATTAAGAACTTAATGGCCTTAATCTTGCATAAATTTATATGATTCATATTTGAATCAGTTCAATTTATGTATAGTTACTCAGAAACGAATCGAACCAAAAAAACACAATTTAAAAATAATAGAAGGACGATAGTATTTGAATATTTTTCTATGGATTAGTATAATGGAAGCACGTACAATGATATATTTGTTTTGGTAAAATATAAATATTCATGCATTGTAGGGTAAACATGTATTCAGCCAAAAACTAACATTCAACACAAGTAGGGCTCCACAGTGGCAAGTTAAAACAAAAAAATTTTAGTCCAAAATTACTAAATTTTACAAGATTTTAAATGTTACTAGAAACGCCTACAGGCACTAAGTTTAAATCAATACCAGTTTCAACATTTGCCAAGCCGACCCATCTTGAACCATCGGTGCTGCATAAATTCTCTGTCAGAGATACTAAGATCGTCCATTCCAAAATACGTCACAGCCAATCAACAATTAATATAGGTACGCGTGCGTGGAAGGTGGGGATTACAAAGAGGTTGGACCGAAGAAAGGAGAGGAAGGGCAATCATAGCACTAGAGGCAGAAGAGTCACAGGTCGTCATTAACCTTGAGATGCGCACTGCACTATATAACATTTGCTGACTCACAGACACTGGCTGTGTAATCGGCCTGGCTAAATCACTCTTCACCCCATCTTTATGTTTCAGTTTAGTCATCATCAACACAGTACAGCGGAACACAGTTCACTAAAGAAATAAATCACTATAGTTTTTCAAAAATATAATTATTCTTGAAGGAAAACACGAAGAATTACGTAGAATTGTCCGTTCATGGTCAACATTATCCACGCCAGTGCGTGCGCTCTTTCTAACAGGCATATGTTGGCTAAAGATCCATCGTCTACTTCTCCCGGGAGAAATACGTCATGCCCAGCTGGTGGCTAAGTACCAAAGGTCTTCCAAGCGCCTGCACGACACAACCAGCACAGCACATGGTCCAGAGGGGTTGCGGGCTAACAGGCACCACAAGAGTAATCAACCAGGAACATCGTCCATCAACCAGCATTGTCTCAGCCTCGACGTCATCAGGAAATAGCCATTCTTTAGTCTCTCTGCCGAGCGCTGGGGAATATTAAAAAAAAAAAAACAAATTATGTTGATGAGAGGGGGAAATTTCCAAAAGAAAAAACCAAGGAAAGGAACAAGGCAAAGAATACACAAATGCAAAACAATGAAAATCAAAACACTATATATAGATCATTACCTACATTAAACAGAAACCCTACGAATATATTTCTTTAGGTGACTCAAGTGAGCTTTGAGAAACTCTAGCGAAGACCCCTCAAGATACAACATTGCAGTGTTATCATTAAAAAACTTGGAAATCCTAAAAGGATCAATGGACTTAGGTATAAATTTGGACCCGATGCCATTACTACTATCCGGCAACACAAAATCTTTACACAATACTGGATCCTCAACAACAAAGGAGGAGAAATTCTACCCACACCTAAAGGCACAGCCATATCTTTTTTGAAATGAAGGAGCAGTGCAACGCCGTCGAGGAGACGGCTTAGGGCGGTAGATTCAAGGGTGGCAGGAAGAGGAAGATTCTATAGGTGACTTAATGCCCTAAGTGATAGTAACTGAAACAGACTAAGTAAAAGCCATACAAAAAATGTCACCCCCAGAGAATTTAATTGAATTACTAACATTCTTAGCCATGACTTCATACTTACGAAGGTATATTCAAAAGTACGCTACTAAAGCAGAACCCCTTATAGTATTAAGAAATCAACACGCAACATATAAATGGGGAGACAAAGAACATCAAGTGTATTTAGAGCTCAATAAGGTATTACAAAATGTACCAACATTAGAAAAGTTTTATGAGAACAAACACAACATGTTAGCATGTGACACATCGCTGACAGTGATAGGTGAAGTTTTAATGCGCCTTGAATCATCAGTGATGCGTAACTTCTCTGTCAGCTAACTTGGGGACTTATTGACTAAGTCCCATACGGACCTCGAGCAGAACCACACCTTAAGGGTGTTTACAAATCGGAGAGCAGAATAAAAGTGGCCGAGCCCAGCGCTGATGCTAAGGTCGTCCATTTCAAAATACGTCACAGTCAATCAACAATAAATATAGAAATGCATGCGCTGGAGGTAGGGATTACAAAGCAGTTAGACGGAAGAAAATATAGGAAGAATAATCATAGCACTCAAGGCAAGAGAGTCACAGCTCGTCGTTAACATTAGATGACTCGCAGACACAGGATGCTCAGAAGAGCTGCTGAAACGACAAAAATGTAAGGTCGTATGTCAAGTTGTAGGGTTTCTTATCCCGTTACAATTCGTAGGTCGATGATGCGGACATTGAGCGGTGAACACAGTAGATAGCTATCACTAAACCTGTGTATATTCTTTTTTCACTTTGTACATTACCAAATATATGTAGATTTAAAAAAAAATGCGCCCAGTTTAATTTATTTAAAAATACAACCACTTTAGATGAAAAAATATTTTAATAAAAAATACATTGAAATATAAAACAAAATATTAAATATAAAGATTTATGTATTTGTAAGAATGCTCAATGACATCATTCGGTACAGTCCCAAAGCAGGCTGCATAATCGAGAAGTAAGCACTTCCTAAATATTGAAAATAGAATCCAGTATGGAAGGCACCGAAATAACTACTTATAAGTTAGCAAATATCAACAAATATGGCTGCCACCTGGTTGCTAAATCGCCAGCTCGCCTGGTTGGTAAATCGATAATTAATACACTAGTTCCACATAGGTGTTGAAAATGAAATCATGAAATTCAAGATGGCGGCCTTCAGCAATGTATAAACAACTGACAAACGAATAAATTCAAGATGGCTGCATATAATGGAATGAGAATGGTAAAGGGCAGGATCTAAGAAGATCATGGGTTCATGGCCAAGGTCATCTGGATCCAATATAGCGGTTAAGTTGGCTGAAAATACCATGATGACAGCCAGTCGGCTCTGGTTCCGATCCCGGATCCCATGTAACGATTTGGCATACCCTATGCCTATAGAACCAATAAAGCCATGGTGGCCAGGTGCACAATGGTCCTGACCAATTCCCCCTGAAAATCAACTAAACTTCCCTAAAAATTTGTCTTTATTCCCTTTCAAAAAGTAGAAGCCATCATGTGGCAAAAGGAAACCCCCCAAAAGCCCAAGAAGATAATTTCATCCAATACGAGGGGCTTCTTCTCAAGGGCACAAACTCGGAGCCGTTGGTCCTCTCATTGCAAATCGCCATCTCCACACTGCACCGCAGTCCACCAGAGATCGGTACGATCGCTTGTCCAAAGAGAGGAGGCCATGTCGCGGACGCAGCTTGGGCAGAGAGGTGTGCCAAGCAGGGCGAGAGCTGAGTAGTGGCCCGGGTGCAGAAGGCGGTGTTTGGGAGAAATTAGTAAACCGGAGGGGTCCAGGAGGAGATCAAAAAGTGCGAGATTGCACCCTGCCAGAATGGTGCCACCTCTGCCACTGCACCAAGGGCTCCCAGAGACAGAACTGTGAGCTCAACAATGATGATTGTCAGCAGAACCCATGTCATAAAGATGGCACCTGCCACGACCTCGTCAACAACTTCAGCTGCTCGTGCCCTCCAGGTACGCATTTCTCTTGGATGTCTCTGTCCCTCGTGGGTTCCTAAGTTAATGAATAACAATTCAACCTGTTGTTTCTGACACACATTTCTTCTGCTTAAAGAAAAGGCATAGTTTTAAATACACCTACTTATTAGTAGGATTGAAGTAACACTCTGGAAATTCCATTTGCCTCGTGTATAATAGCAAGAACCATGTCAACAAGCAGCCTTGACCTTTCCTCACCATCCCCTTTGACGTCAAATGTACAGTATGACTGCGCACCTCCATACGAGAACTAATCAGACTCATCACTGTCTAGCCTCGCCAATCATACCACCCCAATCTTGTTTCCTATTGTGCATATTTCGGTGTTGATACATCTTTATTATTATCTGGCTCCTTCCGACATGCCAGCTCCTTGAATTTGGTAAGTCTGTAACAGTAGCATGTCTTTGAAAACACTCTATACACAGGAGACAGCCAAGAATTTGTTCGTCCTCTTGCAGATAAGCAGCTAGATGATTGTAGACACATTGCATTTCACATCGTGTATAGGTCAGAAGGAATGCTTTAGGCAGGTATGCGAGCTCAGTTTCTTTGTCGAGTGCTGCAAGTGAATTAAGCTTTCCATATACCACAATAGCTGATAAAATTGTCTGACTGCTATAACAGCATGTCATCACCTTCACTTTGCTCTCACGATGAGTTTTGAATGATGTGTAGCTATGGTACAAGCTGCTGACCTAAAGTGATACAGTTACATCTCAAGTCAGTCAAAATCAGTCAGAGAGAGAGAGAGAGAGAGAGAGAGAGCTCAAACGACAGACTAATTGCGAATGAGCTCGCGCATATGTGTTACATCCTCGCTTTTGCGCACTCCAAGTCCTTACGAATAAGTATGTGTATATTTAAAACGAAATAACATTTTACTTTGTCCTGTATAACTGCATTCCTTTCATAAAGGTAAGTGAATTAGTGACTCGGGCAGGTCTGCCGCCCTGGAGCCTGACTCCACTCTCGAAGACAGCAAGTAAATTTCTTGCTCCCATTCACTTCCCTATGAATGACAAATATTTTCTTGCTATAGACTATCGCCGTGGGGTGAACATGGCATTGTGCATACACCGTGTACTTAAAGTATTTCCTCAATAGTAATATTGATACTGTATAGCTTGTGGCATCTCTTCAGGGCTCCTTGCTGATGCTGATGCCTGCGGTGATATGGATGGTAAGTCTTCAACAATTGTTTCCATCTTCATATTATACCAGAGTACACGATCGTAGTTGATGAATGTAGATGTAACGATATGCCTTCCACAACTACGCTCGCTGACGAACTGGCATCTGTTTTACATGATTATCGCTTGTATATTGTTCACAATGTACAAGCCCCAAATGCTGGCTCTGTGTGGTGCAGCCGTCAGTATAGTTGCTGGACTGGTTACCTTATCCAGTCGTTCGCTATCTAACCTGCAATGTTGGCCTTTGAACTTCTTTACACACATTCATCTTACATGATCATCTTAGTATTCATTCGAACACTTCCTGCTGTATGCATGCAAGGCGTACACTTATTTCGCATATAACCTCACCGCATGGGTAGGTCTTGTAGACGATGATAAATGATCAGTCATTATATTCATGACATTTGGCAGTGGGGTGGTTAGCGAAAGTCTTCCTTCCACTCGCTTCCTGACGAACGACATACATTGTCTGTTCACTATGGGCGAACATGCAATGACTATTTCCATGTTGGTGTACATTAACAGTGATTTATTTACTGTTAAATGTTTTGACACTCTACAGGAATTGAACCTGATATATCTCATTTTCAATGAAGGCATCTTGCCTCCACCTCCATCAGGTTGCATGTGTTAGTACCTATAACCTTTCAATAGTATATCTAAAATGGAAGTTTGTTTTGTCAAGGGTGGTGATGTACTTACAGTACTTGCAGGCGTTGAGTTGCTTTCTTGGTCGGTAATTCAAACCATGCATGGAAATGTAGGACAGTGATTGTAGTCTGTGCTTCCAGCGAGTTCACGACGTGATATGCTCGCGACCTACAGCTCTCCGGAAACTGCTACACCGGTTATGGTACCCCTCTGCTATTTATGTCTTGCATCTTCTAAAATATGAGTACATACATATATGACGTAAGTGTGCGTGTTGCTACACCTCGTTACTCATCATTAACAATTAATAGGAAACTTGGTTCGTAATGAGCTTACTGTTCTTGCATTATAAACGGTATGTACTCGAAATAAGTACATGTATTATTAGCTTTTGCCCAGCAGGTAGCATTGTCGTCTCTCATGTATGGCTAATTGTTTAAATGTACGCTGTTGTTTCAGATGTGCTTACGGTTCTGATACTAGGTACTGTATAACGGAATTACTCTTGTAAAGTGACATGAATGTGTCACTCGACAGCTTTGTCACAATGGCGTCTCTCTCTCTTGGCTAGTGTCATGTACCATGCTTCGATCTGCCTGCATGGCACTTGTGCTGTCAGTCGAGCTCGTGACGCAACCATATAGATTTAACATTTTTAATTGCCCGTTCATCGGGTCGGATGCATTCTGCTGCTAGTGGGGTGAGTGTTGGCTGAATTTGCTGGTTTGGTTTCACTCGGTTCGTATGGATGGCATCCTGTTGTACTGCACAAGATGGTCTGGTCTTGTCTACCATCATCTATGGCTGAGTTTTCATTGCAGCACCGTAAATACATGTGACACACAGAGTATGACCATCCTTCATTATGTGCACTGAAGGCTCAGTACACGACGAACCCCGAGTGTGACGAGTGCAGGCTAGTCTGATCATGTCCTTGCATGAGCACACTACTATAACGATGCTTGGGTCGAATGTGTTCCACTGCTAGAGTTGTGAGTAATGGCTACACTCTGAATGTGATGATTTCGTCTCTGTATGTTCGTATTTATGTAGTTTCTGTCGGTTCGTATCGATGTCGTCCCGTTGTGCTAACCAGAGCAAGCTGGTCTTGTCTATCATCATTTAACACACACAGGACCCTGCACTTATGTAATATGCAATTGTGCTGGTTGGTAAGTTACATTGTTTTTATATATGTTTGCATTGGTGTGTAGCAGTGTTGCCACATCTTGTCTGTCAAATGAGTCATTGGTTTAAGAGGGTCCAGAAGGAGGAATCCTCGCCAGATTACGATGCCAAGTCTTGTGGGTGCATAGGCTCATTCGAGTGTTTTTTTTCCAATGTTGTAAGCACAGGCGTTTTCGGAGGTGGTAGCATATCCGAATCTGAAAGAAGAAAATCGCACCAGCTCATTATTACTAGTTTATTGTCTGGTGAGTGTATAAGCCAATGCAGGTATTTACTTCGCCTAACCATATAATGTCCGTCGGGTGTGTAGGCCAGTACATGTATGTAAGCTATTTCTTCTCATTATACTTTTGCAAGGGAGGGTGTGTGGTCAAGGCATTGGAGGGGTAACCGAATGGTACCCAAACAAAACCGCATGCCTAGTGTATTTCTTTAAGTTCACAAACAACTTCGCAGTACTCCCGGTGGTGGTCTCAGATATTACAGATTCCTGCCTGTAACAGCCGACTTGTAGTGGTTATGGCTGCCTCCAGCATATGGCATCGATGGTGATGGAGAGCACGACAACAGAGGCACAGTGCCTTAGGCTGGCATTCTGGTAGGTTGCCGGTCGGGATAACACAGAGGAAATTCTGGCAACCTAGCGGGAATCTGAGAGAGACATTCAGGCATGGTGCCGGCGGCGAGAGGTGGGCTGGTTGGGAGCCGCATTTGGAAAGAGATTGGTCCTTGTCATGATGTCGGCATGCTTTCTAGCTTTTTACTTAACTTCATGGCATGATAGCATCAGTGATATCACTATTATGGACTGAGGCTCCATCGGGATATATTACGACTGATTATGACATCATAATCATATTGTACATATATATGTTAGTCATTTGTTGTTTGTTAAATGTGCCTTTCGTTAATTACAGCACACTAAGCTTATAAGTGTGTTTAGGGTATACTTGGCCCTGCAACTCTTTCTGTCGTTGTTGGATGGTGGTGCGTATATAATGAATTTGCATCTATATCTTTAATGGTTTGGAAATTACAAACAACTTTTTTGTTGTAGGTCATACCTATGTTTTGAATTTGGCAACAATATCTTAAATGGTTCTGGTATTTCAACCAACTATGCTTATATATCGATACATAGGACAATTTGCCCTGCAACCCTTTTCGAAGTCGAGGATGATGACTATGAATTGAATTTGGCGACTATATCTCAAACGTTTCGGAAATTACAGCAAACTATGCTCATATGTGCACTTTGGATATAATTGAATCTTCGATTATTCTTGTTGCCAGGGGTAATGCCTATGCTATTTTTTGGCGACTATATCTTTATTGGTTCGGATAATACAGTCAACTAAGCTTATATGTGCGCTTAGGGTAAACTTGATCCTGTGCATCTTTTCGTCATCAGGGGTGATGCCTATCTTATAAATTTGGCAACTTTACCTTAAGAAGTTCGGAAATTACAGCCAACTATGCTTTTAAGTGTGCTTTGGGTACACTTGACCCTTCGGTATTTTTTGCTGTCGGTGATGCCTTCATTATGAATTTTGCTACTGTATCACAAAGGGTTCTGAAATTACAGACAACGAAACTTATAAATAGACGTAGGGTATACTTGACCCTTCGGTCCTTATCGTTGTTGGGGGTGATATCTATGTAATGATTTTGGCAGTTGTATCTTAAAATGTTTGGAAAGTATGGCCTACTATGCTTTATGCTTATATGTGCTTTTGGGTCATGGTCGACCGGAGGCTGGCATCTGAAAGGGAAACTCGAAGGGGATCTCCCCCTTCACATGGAATGTGTGAGCAGGAAGAGCACACTTTCAGTAGGAACGAAATCAATAATATTGCTTACGAACTCCCGGAGAAAACTTACGAGAATGCAAGAGCATGAAGTGCTTCGGTGAAATTCCACAATCCCACAACTCCACAATTCAGTCATACACCAAATCGTTGAGTCGTCGGATAAAACTAACTGGAATGTAATACCATAAAGGGGATGTTCGTTGGGTGAGGGGAATTTTGCCAGTTTTGAGGAGAATTTTGGCAGTTTTGATAGTTTTTGCATGAAAGAAAGGAAATTTTCGAAGGAAAAATGAGAAATTTCCTCCCGAGTGACGTCAGATAAAATGGTGGTCAGCTAGTGCCCTAGTTCCCCTCCCTATTCCCCATGTCGCCAAAAAATCTTTTTCATACTACTGATGTTTTTACTATAAATATTTTACTAATAACTGAGAATGATATAGAGCGAATATTTGAGATTTGTACCAACTTCCAAACATCTAGGATGCGATGTAGTTCGTATGCGAGTGTCTTGTATGATATGATATTGTTCTCAGGGATTTGGTTCTAATATTTTTCACAGGAGTGTTTAATATGAATGCCTGATAGTATGTGTGGTGGGTATCGTCTAATGGTGTAAATGTATGTTGTTTCGTGCATGCTTACAGTATAGCACTATAAATTGTATGTGTACAATTCACTACATATATATCGTTTAAAACTGAATAAATTGTTACCTTGTACAGTATAAATGCGTTTTCTATATTTTCGTGTTTATTTTTTGGACATCTTGTTTCTCCATTTTAACACAAGTATTGAATTTGTATTTTTGCATATTTTGGCACAGTTATATTTGGTTCAACATTTTTCCAGCGATTTAGATACATTTTTTATAATTTTTTTTTTTTTTAATTGAACATATTAAATTTTGAAATTATATTACCTTTGCCAGTTTTCTCCACTACCAGCTTCGGCATTGGACTGAGTTTGATTAGTTATTTAGTTAAATTTCATGCCCACAATTATTAAACTCATTAAAACTTATTCATAGGATTTATTTTATCATTGGTGTAGAATCAAACATTCGATATGGTGCATCATACAATATTAGAGGTAAATAAAATTTAAATAGTGCAAAAATATTCTAGTACTTTACCCCGAATATTGGAAGCTGCAATATCTTTCAAAATGTCAGAAAGAAAACGACATTGATGCTGCTACTACTAAGAAACAAAGATTTCGCAATGCATGAAATCATTATATTTTTTAGCTATCATTATTACTCAGAACATTTGACATGTGATTCAATAATTCTCCGAAAAATTAATGTTAATGACTTTTTACTGACGAGTATAATATTTTTGTACTGCATATTTAATATTATTATAAAACTATATTTTATAGGCGATATACTGGTGGTAACAAATACCGACATTAAAGAGAGATTACTTTTCTCCTGTTCCTTATGACGACGCGATTTGTGTGTCACTTTGGTGGAATTCTTACATTACTACATGCTAGTAAGTGTTCAAAATGTCATCCGTCATTGTCTGTGTAGTGGGCATTCCAGTGCAGCATTCCATAGATGCAAGCAGGCAGTATTGCTTATGTGCCAGGCACAGTATCGCTGCAGCCAAATGAGAAATTTTCATTTTACACGCTGTGTCGGTGTCCACATCTACACTCTACATTGCTGGCCGTATGTCGGTAGTGGAGGGGCACCACGTGTGCCTACTTGATTTCCCCTCTTCCTGCATTCCCCTCAATTTCCTCACTCTTTCCACTTTCCTGACCTGGGGCTTGCTATGCTTCGTCGATGCATTCTCTTTTGTAACCTAATCGCTGCTACTACTTGCATGTTCACGATATTTCAGTTGTTTGATGCTGCCTGCTTGCCTGATGTTTGTTTAACTTACAATGAGCGACATGGAATTGAGTATTGTGTTTGTACTTAACACTAGTCGACTTGATATGCTGTAGAAACTGAGAACAACCAGCCTAATAATGGTGAGTTCACGGCAGTGGCGACTCCATTAGTGTTTAGTAAATAAGTATATTTGAGTGTTTTCTTTTTGGAGTGGCTTAAGCGTCGAGCAGAAGATGTGTTTTCTAACTTCAGGCTTTAACGGAAATTATAAACGAACTGCTGGAAGCAGGGATCATTATTCTGCCCACTTTCGATTACTGTTCACCAGGGTTTCTAGTAAGGAAGAGAGATAGTGACAAATTTCGATTACTTGTCAATCATTCTCTTGTAATTCATAAGATCCATAGAGACCCATTCCCAATGCCCACTATAGACTATGCTCTTCAACATTGAGGTAAATCTCGGGTGTTTTCTGTTTTGGACCTCAATAACAGCTTACATCAGTGTCTTAGCGATTGCTCATGCAGAGAGTACATTACCTTTAGTACTATATGGAGCAAGTACGAGTTGACTCGAATACCGATGGGATCGAACTTTGGCAGCTAGGCCTTGTCGAGAGTGCTGGACTTTGTTTTGACGGAATTCAAATTTATGTTCGTGTTTAATTATATGTACATCATTGTCTATAGGGATGATAAAGAGCCTCATTTATCCTATCTTTGCCAGGTGTACCTTACAATGAGAGAGTTTGGGCAGATGGTCAACCGAGAGGAGGTGATCCTAGCCTCTAACAAGGTTAGGTTTCTTGGGGATTTGTTGTGTGAGATCCACTTGATGATAGATCCAGGTCGGGTCGCTCCTGTCCTGAACTTTCCCCATCCAAAGAACTTGAAGGGAGTCCAGAATTTACTGAGGATCCTTAGCTACTACTCAAGGTTTATTAGTGTCATTTCGGAGATCGCGGCACCACTGAAAGCTATTCTGTCCTTGTGTTGAGCCAGTGGTTAGAGCAGGGTCTTTCTCTGGTGGTTTTTGGCAGCCATAGCTTGACAGAACCTGAACATAGGCTCGGGTCTACGGAAAGGGGAAACTAGAATGTATTTTTGGCTTAGATAGGTTCGACAAGTATAAAGAGCACGATGAGTGCGACCTCTACACCGATAATAAGACCCTGTTTTTGGTGCTTTCCCATCCCTAACAGCTGGAAAAGCTGGGATGCTGAGTTTTTCATGTCTTCCATTTCAGTTTCAAAGTTCATCACATCCGAGGTTTGGACATCCAGGTGGTAGAAGCACTGTCTCGAATGTATGGTCCGAAGGAATTTGATACTGAGGACTTTGTGGTAGCCAAGGCTTCACTGAGTGTGATTGAAGGGTTTCCTGAGTTATTTGTGAAATGATGTCGTGCTAAGGACGAGGACGATTTCTGTGCACAAGTTTCTAGTTATTTCAACAATGGAGTCGCAGTTCATTATGTTTTAGATCTGGGTATTTTGTATTTTACTGAGAAAATGGCCGAGCCCAGAATATCTTGTATCCTGATTCATTGAGACCAGTTGCATTGTTTTACTTTCATGACTGTGTTCGGAGGTCATTTAGGAGTGGGTAAGACTTTTTTGTAAGATTACTGCTCATTTTGTCTGGTTGATGCTCAAGGCAGATATTTCTGAGCATGTAGAATCTTGTGACTTCTGCCAACATTTTAAGCAGTCGTCGCCTCATGCCAATTTTGGACAGGCTATTATTCAGATTTATCCAGCTCCCTGGAGTTCAATCCATCTTCCTAATTTTGGGCCACTTACTATATCAAAGAAGCATTTTACTTCCAGACCCTATTACCCGAAGGGTAATCAAGTGGAGCAGTTCAATAAGAACAAGAAGGCCCCTCTCACCTTCTTCTATAATCAGGACCATACTCTGTGGCACCAGGATTTAAATTTTATCAATATTGGGTTTAATAGTGCCACCCATGATTCGATGGGATTTGCATCTTCTCTCCCCTTCCTTGGCCGTCCACTGAGTAATCTGCTTCTTAGCATTTGGAATATTCCCCCATTCTTTCCACATTCGGGAGGATCCGGCCTTGATTCCTGGTCCCACCATCATGATTTTGGTTTTTATTTTCCAAAATCACTCCAGGCGAATGCTGGGATGGGTCCCAAACAAATACCATGGCCGATTCCTTCCCAGTCTTTCCCCAATCCCTCTTACTAGTGCAACTTGCACCACCTCTAATGGCCTCGCTGTCGATGAGACTTACCATTCCTTCCCCCCTGGGTGATGCTGACCAGAAGTTTTCTTGAGGAAGTTCACCGTCTTCTTGCAGTGGCGAAGCAACAGGTCATGTCCAAATTAGATAGAAAATAGAGTTCTGATACAGTTTAAAAAAGAAGATGTAGTATTATGTAAAAATAATCTACTGGAAAACCTAGGACAGAACATTTCTAGTAAACTTATACCCAAATTTACTGGGCCATTTCACATCATGTAGATTTAAGCACCTAACACTGTTTGTCTCTCTGCACCATGCTTCAATAAGCTCTATTGCAAGGCACGCATATCGTAAGTTAAAGTGACTGTACTAAGATAAAATTGTTGATATTGTAGTTGTATGCTATCTCCCTCTCTTCGCTCCTTGTCACTGTTCTACCTTTGTTGTTTTGAGTTTCCTTTTGTTATTTACAACTTTGCTCTTGTCATGGTCACCCCACTTCCTCCCAAGTTGTGCCACATGGAATTTGGTGCCACCTACCAGAGTTGGAGTTCCATGGCAGTTTGGTCGTCTGGGTCACCATCAGAAGTCTCCCCCGAGCGTGGAGTTGCCTGCTCTATGATCCCGCGAAGAGACGTTTTGCTCAGAACCGAGTTTACACTCGGTCGCCCTCTCTCCCTCGGAACTTTTTCGTTTTTTTACCTCTATTTCGTCATGTGGGTCTGGACTTACATCGCAATTGTTTGGAGTTGTCGCACTTGTTTGGAGTTTGTCTTGTGAACTTTATCCAACTGTGTAGTTTTCTAAGATGAATGATAGTGATGATTAGCCGATTTTGTAACTGATGTCTTCAACTACCACGTGTCTACAATACATTTTCTTTAGTGTCTAGTGTGATTCTGTTTCTATGAGTAACTTTACAGCCTTTAAAAAATTGCAGAGGTGGGTCGCCAGGTATCAGGGATCTTTTAGGGGTGGGGATTGCGACAGTGTCGCTATCTATACTCTACATTGCTGGCTGTATGTCAGATGGGGCGGCCGCAATTCGTGACCATTTGGTTTCCCCTCCTCATGCTTTACCTTCAATTCACACCCTCTTTCCCCATCCCTTACCTGGGTCTTGCTATGCTTCATCGGGGCATTTTCGATTGTAACTTTGTCGCTGCTACTACTTGCATGTTCACGACATTTCAGTTGTTTGATGCCACCTGCTTGCCTGATGATTGTTTAACTTCCAATAATCGACATAGAATAGAGTACTGTGTTTGTGCTTAACACTACTCAACTTGATATGCGGCAAAAACTGAGAGCAACGAGCGCAAATACGGTGGGTTCATGGCAGTGGCTGCTGCATTAGTGTTTAGTAAAATAGTAAATTTGAGTGTTGTGTTCTTGGAGTAGCTTAGGCGACGAGCAGTATATCTGTGTTTTAAAAATTGTGTTTCAGCACGTTAGTGGAAATCGTGTTTAGATTAATGTATTGTGTGACTGCTGTTTCATCATGGTAGCTGATAGGAATTTTCCAGTGCTAACAGCCCAGAGTGGTGCATGTTGAATGCACTGGCACTAATGCAGTGGCACGTCCTTTTGTGCGATGGGAAATATATATTTTAATTTGGTGTCGTCTATTTTAATTTTAGCCTGTGGAGCTATGATTGGGCTTCCTCAGAGCTGCCTCCAAAGGCAGCAATTATTTTCATTCAGGTTTTTTAACTTACGTTTTAACATACACGTTATAGGACAGTGGCATTGAATAGGGCAAGGTTCGACACCTGCTGGTGCTGCATATTTGATCGTTAATGTTCTAAACTTTAGTCATCACCTGTTATAAACTATTTTGTTATTATTTTTAATATTTTATGTGCTGCGAGTGCATTAGATCGTCATGTTTTACAGAAGTTTATTGAGCAATTTTGAATCATCCAGAGGGGTATGTGTCCATACAAGTTAATTGAAATGTTAATTTAACACGGCCGTGTTCATTTTTATTTTAGTAAGAATGTATTTAAATAATTTGTTATGCCATGAGGGTATGCTGAAATTTATTAATGTGAATATTAATTAGATGTGCGAATAGTTTTGTGAAACCCCATGTGTGAGGTGCTAGGGTTGGCATGAGAATTACTTTACGCTATTTAGCTGTTTTATAATTATAAATTCTGTAAATCTATTTCAATTCCAGGTGTTAAATGTTATTGTAATATGGTGCAGTTAGTTTCGGTTTTTTTTTATCAAATTCTATCCAGTATTGTCAATGATATTTTGCTGCATTTTAAATTATTACTAGTTTTGATAGACTTGTTAAGGAGCATTCACAAGACTGTTTGGACTCATTTTAATACTTGCAGTCAATGTACTATAAATATGCAGCTATGGTTTGAAACTTTATTATTTACGAAGAGAGTTTTAACACTGCACATAAACTATTGTGTAATAATTTTAAAGGAAAAGTTTTGTGTTGCTTTTTACAAAAGTTTTTACCCCAATTAATGTGTAATAAAATAATGATGCTGTTGATTTGTTGTGTACAGTTATTTGTGCTTTAGCACAACGCAAATGGTGTATCCTAGGTAGTTGAAAGAACAAGACTATTTATTTTTAGCAGGTCGTACTGCTCAATAAACTGTCACCGAAAACTCATAAATCCTGAAGATAAAAATTTGTGTGCGAAAAGAGTGTGGTTGCACCTGTTATTTACTCTACGGAGGGAGGAATTAGCTATATTTTGCTTTTAGGTAGACGATTCCGGGATGATAAACTATGTTAGTGGAATTATAACTTAATTTCATTTGTTTCCGACTATTTGCAACAATTTATTTGTTATTTCAATATAAAATGGTCCATATCTCCCTTAATTTTCCGTTTAGATATGATATGTCCCGTTTATTTCAATCTATACATTAGACTCACGAAATTTGTTGGTCGAATTTCTTCCCATTTCGTATAAAATAAACAATTTACTTTTATTTTCTCGGAAACTTTATGAGTTGGTTTTTCTATAAAAATTTTAATTTGGCCCCTTTTACTTAATGTTGAAATATTTTTGCAAAATGAAAAAGTTAATTCATTGGTTTTTTTATTTGAATATCAATAGAACTTTATTTTAATGTATAAAAATAAGTTTCTTGTAACCAAACACAACTAAAATGAATAATTCGAAAGAGTAAAATTGAAAGGTTTATATACATGACATGAGAACAATTGTATACAAATGACTACAAATTAGTGGAAAATAAAATTATAGCCGCTAATTTTCCTTGTGGAATCACATTCTCTTGTCCAAGTATTTCAGAACTCACTCTTGTGATAACACTTGTGACATATCTATGTACCCTCATTTATATGTCCGTGATACTGGAATGCAAATTAACATATATTGCTTTCGAACTATATGTCACCTTCCCTTGTGCAAGTATTTCAGAACTCACTCTTGTGTTAACACTTGTGACATATCTATGTACCCTCATTTATATGTCCGTGATACTGGTATGCAAATTAACTTATATTGCTTTATGTCACCTCTATTTTTGCAAATGATTTAGTATTTTAATTTAATTGGTACCCTTCTGCAAGTTTTACATTTATTTAGTTTTTTTATACGTAACACGAGTTAGGATCTACCATTATTTTCAATTCTTTGTATGTTTATTCATGTTACTCTATGGTAAGTGAGTGCCCTATTCTAAGCAATGGGTAACTTCACTTAAGTATGTTACTTAATTATTATTCAAGGTTTCTGAAGTCTCACAATTTATTATTTTATTTTAACACTGTTTTATTTCTTTTATTTGAAGTTTTGTATTTATTTTATGTTAAGCTATGTCTAAGTAGACCGGATGTAGCTGAGCTCCACTGTAGGATTTGAGTAGGAAGATGCTGGAAGTATCTTGGGTATCCTGGGTACGGACCTGAAGATCCATAGACGTGATTTTCGCAGCCGGGATTTCTTGGGCAAAATCCCCTTCATCTGCCTGACCTAGGCTGATTATTGTGTAACCGGAGTTAGTATTTAGTGAGGCCTAACTTAGTATTTAAGAAGAGACTAAGTTTAGCATTTTGAGATATAGGTTTCATAAGTGGACGGTGTCGACTCATGTGGACTCTACACCGACGCCACTGTGCCATACTGGAGGCGTAATCTACATCTACAGAGTAAGGTGACGCCATCACATTTCTGGCAAATGATCTTGTGCCAAGTAGTGTTTCATTCAGTTTTATCAATGCTCCTGATATAATTATGACTGATGATATGAATTTTTAAGAAGTAGTTGCTGAACTACATGTTAATTACTTATCAGCCCAGTGGTCCATCTCTATCCGACTATAGTTAGTTTACCGGAGCAAACTTTGATTTACTTTGATTTAAATTTACCGTTGAGTGAAGAGAATTTGGACTTAACTTTTATTTGGAGAACACTGAGACTTTTTTCTAAAGAGATTATGATTCTGATTTAAGTATGTGGGAAAGTTACCTGAACTTGTAACTTAATTTATGAATGGATCTTAAGACATAAGATTTTATTAAGAAGCACCGAGACTATAACACTTCTATATTAACACAGTTTAATTTAATTTACATTTTAATTTTAATAACTTAAATCAGTTTTAAATACATTTCGTTTTCTTTTAATTTTATTGTATTTCTGATTAAATAATGTTTTGTTTGAATAATGGTAACGTTTTATTGGTCTACTCTCCTTCCAGAACATAATTTTTTAATTGATTTTTCACATAGTTCAAGTTTTACATATTGAAAATTTCTCTATTTTCTGCTTTGAATTAGAGGTATTAACAATATTTGGTTTTCCTTTATTTTTAATGTTGAGCCAAACAAGTTTTATTTTCTTTTATAAATGGATATATTTTAATGAAGTGCTTTTTGATATTACTAAAAATTCAAGTTATTGTAAATGCCAGTGTTTTAAATGCCCTTTACAGATTTCGTGAGACTACCACTGCACCAGAGTAGTGTAAGTTGTTTTGGTAATAGTTACAAGGTGTGTATATCACGCAAGGATGCGAAGTTTTCCACACACGCGTACAGAATTCACATCTCAGTTGTTACACTTGCTCTCTATATCTCCACACATAAGTCCTATTAGTCATACAATTAACTCCAGAGTGGCAACACGATTCTTTACAGTGGCGCCCATGCATGGTGCTTTAGCAACTCTAAGTAGTGCAAGATTGCATATTTCGCACTGGCTCTCAAATCGCACCACTATCGATCGTAAAAGAAATAATGAACGCGAGCAAGATCTAACTGATTTTTGGAAAACTGCGAGCACTTATTCAATCTAAACATTTGGCACAAAGTCTCTTCGCATTATCATTGTTGGTTAGTGCGAGTAAGAAAAAAGTGGCGCTATATCGCAATGGTGCGATTTAGGCAACGGTAAAGAAAAATAATATCTTAGACATGGATTATAAATATTAAGGAAATTACTTTCTATTATGCAGTGAACGCCATATTACGTCTATAGCAATATCGTCACACCATAAAATTGAAAATGTATGCCTATTTGATATTTATGATGCAAAAATTAATCAATTTCATTAAAACGAACATGCTTGAAACAATACTAAGTTACATGTTGATATAAATATAATAACATTAATGGACAAAAGACTGAATGAAAAGTGGCAGCCTGAGGATGTGATAAATGTTTTAGATGAATTTCGAAAGGAAAAAGTGAAACTTAATGAGTGTTGCCGTAAATATAATATTCCTAAGATGACTTTCATTATACACTTACAGGGCGAAGATAAAATATGTGTTGTATGAAATAAACAAGCAGTCAACGGGAGAGAAACCACTTTACCTAGGGGAGCAGAAGAGGAGTTAGTGTCAGAAATATTGTATCTCGAAGCATTTCTATTTGGTCTCACGCCTAGTGACATTAGAAAATTGGCATATGATTTCATGCACGTAAAAAGTGATATTATGGTTTTATGAAACACCATCCAGCATTAAGTTTGCGTCAGCCAGAAAATGTTTCTACCGCTTGAGCACGAGGCTTCAACAAATAAAGTGTATACTATTTTTTTTTTTTTACTTAAGAAAAAATGGTAGACGAAAACAGGATAGATCCACTACGAATCTACAATGTACATGAATTCGGTTTGGGTCCAGTGCAAAATAAATCTCCGAAAGTTGTGATAGCTCGTGGAAAGTATGAAGTTACGAGTGGCGAAAGTGGTATTAATACTACATTTGTTTACTGCACAAGTGCAGCTGGGCACTTTGTGCCACCAATGGTCATCTATAAGTGACAAAGAATGCACTCTGCACTAGCGAATGGTGCTCCTCCGGGAATGCTCAGAGTCTAGTTACATCAACAGTCAACTATTTGTGAAATGGCTGAAAAAATTTATTTCACATGTTAAAGCAAACTACTGAGAAAAAAAATGTTTCTCGTTGATTGGATGCCATCAACATCGCTCGGTAAAATAATGTGCTTTTACTTTAGTTGCCTGGCCATACCACTCATCGCTTCCAACCACTTGATGTAGCTGTTTACAAACAATTTCAGTTGAATTATAACTCAGCTGTCAGAAATTGGTTGAGAACTAATCCTGACCAAAGAGTGACACAATCTGCAGTAGCTGAACTGCTTGCTGAAGCATATGGTAGAAGTGCTGCATTAAGCAATGCTACCAATGGGTTTCGAGCTTCTTAAGTTTGGTCTATCGATAGAAATGTATTCCGCGATACAGATTTCATACCCAGTGACACACTTGCACATGAACCACCTTCCGAAAACACTTAATGTACCAGGTTAGAGTAAGAATGAGAACCAAAACTTTGGAATTCAGGCTAAAGTTGAAAATGTACCAACAATTACTGATGAACAACACCAAGGAAGCAATGCTATGCTTGTAAAGTTTCACGAGATATGTCCAAGACATGATACAAACATTGTCAAAATAAGATGAATGGAATTTTTGGAAGCTGTTGAGATCATTGTTCAAAGACTCACTCGACAGTTCTAGCACCCCACCAATGTTTGCTTTTGGCAAGTTGGATTCTTGCATCGCAATATTGTGACATTCCAAATCGGGAAACGGTTGACTTGATCATACCTGATGATGTCTCAGGAAGGAATTAAAGCTGCATGCCAGTTAGCGTTCTTTGCAGGATAGTGTTATTGGATTTCAGTCGATGACCTGCTTCTTTTCGCCATGGTCTGATGAACAATGTTACATAGAGTGGTTGTTAGTTCAACTCGGAATCCTGAAATCTTCATCCCAGAACCATTGATCCTTCTATGCAGAAGCCATGCATTGATGACTGTAACATCAAACACATGGTAAAACAAACGAATGTACCATTTCCTGGTTCGCATGGAGACTATCTAACAAGTCCACACCCTACATGTGTTGGTTGTATTCACAGATGATAGCTGGATATTTAACAACTACTCGTTTTTGTTTTTCCTGTCATTCCTCTGAACTGTTTGTTCAGGTTCAATGCCAACGAATGTAAACAGTAACCACACACACTTATTTTCCCACATAGAAAAACTGATTTCTGCACCTTCATAATTAACACAATACTAGATCGATATTTTCTCTATGCTCAATTTTCCATGACTCTTCTGTTTGCAGTTTGAAATTTGGAACTCTATTTATTTGTACCGTCCCCAGAGACTGAATACCTCTGTTGACCAAGAACACAAGCAGGGGGACAGAAGTATAATAGTTATTAAAGTAAACTTTGTAATTAGAGCTGTTGGGGATATTTCGGCAAAGTCAAGCAACTATGTTTCCATATGCGCCCAAGTCAAGTTCATTAGTTGGCCTTATCTTTTCAATAATTTACATTCCATTTAAATTAAAAAATTTTAAGCGAACCCAGAGGAACCGAAAATTACAAATAATTTGCATCCCCACTTGTGTGGTTTCGAAGGCATAAACTGTTTGAGGTGATGCCTGCCTTTTGTTGGACAAATCTGTTCGTCTACAGCAAGTGTTTCTGCCATTGGAATTGAGCCAAACTTTTTCTGCATTTATTCTAACTTTGGTCGCAGTTGAGAGAGTTTGTCATATTTATCATAATTTTTGTCCATCACTTGTTGACTGTTGTCGTTGAAATGTAGATTAGCCCGAATTGTCTCAAAAGTGTTCAAAGGCAACACATTTTTCATCATTTCAAGCCCCAGTTTCTAGTTCCAATAAAGTCTGACATTCGAAAATTTTGCAACAGACGACACTATGCAAATACTAATATACCTGTATAGTTCTTCAACAGTTATGGTAAGTGGCTTATTAGGATCCTTAGTAGCACTATAGAGAATAGTTTCGTGCAAAATCTTCTGCATTAAATCCTTGCCAAAAATTATGCAAATATGTGGAAAGGAGAATCCAATTCTTGTACATATGTTGGTAGATCGGTAAAGGTACTGCCTCTGAATTCTAACTGTGTACTGGGTACATTCAGATGTTTGTTCTTCCAGAGGGTATCAGTATACGAGCCTTCGTGTTGCCTTTTATTTACTTTGTTTGTTCTGATTGTTGTTTATGTAAACAGCGATTCATTAGTGCCCAGCTCACTTCGTACATTGTTCAGTTATTTGGGAATATTTCACTGCCCAATACATCAAGTTCAATATCTACTGCTTCATAATCACCGAGCATTTCTTGTACGTCCTCTTCAGTAGCTGGCAGTAAGTCCGAAGTGGAAATATCACTTGGTAATAGTTAATGTCTCCAGTTTTCCTGTAGTATGTTAGTGTTTATTCCACCTGGAACAACACTAACTGTATCACTCTCATCTTCGTTATCACTAGGAAAAGCTGTTTCCTTATCAATAGAATACCAATATGCACATGAATAAAACGAGGCAGACAACAAAAGAAAAACCAATAGAAATGACAACACGATAACAAAAACGAAAAACATCACTAAGTGAAAAAATTAGTGCAGAAAACAATATCAGTAGACACAGCTGGACAATAAAATCTAAAAACATCCACAGAAAAGAATAATCACAATGAAATACAATTCATGTAAAAGTATTCCTTGTCAGATAAGAAAACAAAATGATTCAACACTATGAACAACAGAGGAACCACAAAAATAATGGCGAAAAATTTATAACATAAAAAAAGTATTTAAAACTCTTCACTGCACTTTGGAGCCTGAAATCTGGGACCTTCTTCAGGTGAGACACTGGACGAACAATCGCAGTAGATGCAAACTTTTTGTCGTTTTTATTGTATACGTATTTGTTTTGTATTGACTAGGAAACACTTTTTCCTAATTATCTTTCTTTGGTGGTTGTAAACAGATTTTTTTCGTTTGTTTTTTGCTGAGTTCTCTGTGTGTTTACGTTTATTATTTGGTCTCGTGTCGGCAATTGACACAGTCCTATCAGACCAGCATAATGACATCAACTAACCATTGCAATCAAACTTCAAAGATAAGGCATTCACATTTCTTGTGCCTGATTTGGAATTCATGTCGCTATGTTACCAAAGAGGCGTAGATTTTCTTTAAGCAGCGATAATGGGGTAGCGGATTTAGTGGATTATGATCGTAGCATCATCAAATTACGAACTGCCACAGACAAAACGTCCATGAAATTATTATGTTTGCAATTAAAGCACACATCCATAATGTATTTATTGTTATTTAACTGCAGTCGCTGCAATCATGTTATCGTCGAAGATGTTATTGTCATTTATTAAGTTAGGTATCACAACATCACAGAGTTCAGCACACTGTATTATTATAACATCAAGTCTTGCAAAATTTTGGTGTGAATGCTTAGCACTTGTCTTAATACTCTAATGAATTTACGTTTGGTTTGTGATAAGTTAAAGATGCATGTATCATATTTGGTAGGTAGACCGAGAGGACGGTATGTTGCCCGATGCTAACATCATGTAAACGTTCTGACGAACAAGCAGGTATGAAAGACAGCGCCCCATTAGACCTGCAGGCCCATTACGATGCGTAATAACTAGTCAATTAGAGTCAAGCTGATTCATGTACACAACGAGACGCAGTACTCATAGAGAAGTGGATTAATGGGGAGCTCAGTGAAATGGTTTTAACATGTGGCAAAGTAATGTGTAAAGCAGTGGCAGCACGTTGGAGATATGCATAATAGTTCCCAGTGTTTATGGTAATTTGCACACTCTCGTTATTCCTTGTTTCATCACAGTCTTTTTCATTATTACAGGTTGAATGTTAATTATTTATAACCATCCATAATGTTGGGAAGGAAGTGTGTTTTAGATTAATCCTGTCATCAGTGTCTTGTGACAGCCCTCCTCCTCTATGGTAAATTATCGACATACATTCAATGTTATTTCTCGTAAAGAATCACCTCCCGAAAGTAACACACTCAGTCCTGACTCAACCTGTATATGAGGGTTAATTGTGATCTGTGTTTTAAAGCTAGCTTGAGTAAATGAAAGAATATGCCTTCTAGGGTAGGACTTGGTAGGATTAAGGATACAGAGAGCATAATGCAATGCTGTCAGCTCCTGTTGTCCTGGTAGAGTCTACCAAGAGTAGTTCACTGATATTTGTTCCCTCCGATAGTAATAATATGTTGCTACACCATAACATGTGGGAGGTGTGGAGGATGTTCCCAGAGCGGAGGATGTGAGACCCTCCTTGTCGTGAAGACATCTCGCTTAGAGGGTATGTTGGTTCCAAGATCCTGGGATGTTAATTCTTCATAACTACGCGCTGCTGCTGATGTTGAGAGTGTTATTATTGTTATATTTTAGAGCTAGACCATGAAGGTCACATGCAAAGGATATGGTTCAGCAGGAACAGTGTTGGTATATTTTCCTGACTTCACAGAGGAATCATTGTTGAAGATCATGCTGCCGTCGGAAAAGCAGTCATCACATTACAGGACTGGCCATCGTAGATAAACCCTCAATGTCGAGGACTGATTCCTGGTTGTAACCCTGCTTTCATGGAGAGCAGGGTGAAATAGATATCTCCCTAAACATGCAGAAGACCTAACATATTTTTTTGTTTTTCCTGCCTACCTGAAAATCTGATACAAATATTAAATTTATATCCTACCTCCAATGTCTGTGCATTTTTCAGGGGCTCTTAGTGCTAGCAGCTGATCCTATGCAGTTCAGGCTATTAGTACACTGTGTCAAACTGGGTGATTGAGGGAACGGACAGTAACATACTCCAACCATAATCTGACTCAAACTGATCGAGATTATCTTTGATGCTGTGGTCATTTGCAGGTACCGTAGAAGACTGACGTGCTTAATTATCGTTGACTGTTTCGCGTAACCGATAGCAGAGTTGATTATATTTGCTTTTTCAAAACTGAAAAATTCGAAACCAAAACAAATATGACAGTTTATAGACCTGCGATACGACTGGGGAACATTCAAATAAATACCTCTGAAATGCACTTTGTGAACACAAAATAATTTATGATGTAATATTTACTTGCCACGAAATAATAAATATGTGTTCAAGTTTAGGGTAAAGGAAGAACTCATAATTACTGCAGAATGGCAAGTGTTGTTTTCGGACTTAGTGTACCATGCATGCCGCTGCAAGAAAGAATACATTATGCTATGTATAAAAAATGTTAAGGATTAACATCTTAAGGACATTTAACTGGGAAATACATTGTGGTTATTATTTCATATTTGATCATTATATGTTAAAAAAATGCTATCATTCAATAATTTCCTTGGTGTATTCCAGTGTACGGCTGTGTTAGTTCAAAAACGAGAATGTTCAATATTATAGTGATAGTTTATTAAATGTGCAGTATAGTAATATACATATAAACCAAATGATTGCATTAATGTTGAAGAATATATATATATATATATATATATTATATATATATATATATATATATACACACACATCTTCTAAAGCCAGTTTACAAGACAATCTTTACAACAAAAGTGATATTGTGTATTTGATACTAATAGTATACTCTTAATAAAACATTTTTATTTTTGAAGAGATAAGTAATATACAATAAACTACATTTTTGTAATCACTATTCCGTAATACAGATTGCATATGTAGTAATATTCCTGTGTGCGACCATGCAATTAAATTATATAATTTAAAATTGTTACTTAGTCATATGTAAAAAGGCAAAAAATTAAATTAAATTTTGAGCACTTTTGCTGTGTTAGTACAGAGGTGGCTTATGAAAGTGTACTGCAGATCACAGGTCATAGTCTCCCTTGTGTTAGTGCATTGCAGTTCTCTGCGTTTTCCTAGTGCAGATCACACCGAGTGCATCACGTTTATAAATTTTAGAATTTCATTGCGATAAGGTTAACAAATTATTTTTCTTTTATGTTTGAAGTCTTAAGATGGTCGTAAACGGATTCCTTTACTTTATGTTCAAAGTAATCATACTTCTCCAGAGAAATCAAAGTTTATTTAATATATCTTCTGTCTTCCTGTATTGTATAGAAGTGAACTTGGTTTTAATGAAGTTTTTTTTTTTTTAATTTTGCATGTGTAAAGCGCAGCATATTATTACGAAGTCGTAATGTATTATAACGGTTCACTATAGCAAATTGAACCATTTATACAGAATGGGACTGAATTCGATCGAGAAACTTCGAGAGTTGATACCTTACGCAAATTTAAGCGGCAAACGTATAGGACAATTTGTACCTATATCAAATATTAATGGTGAAATAAATCCCCGAAAATTGAGATTTTGTAATGTATTTGTGCGAAATGTCGGAAACCAGGTCAGTTGAAAGTACAATTCATAGAACATTGTTTTATGTTATCGGGATCATCAACCTAAGAGAAAGTTCACAATAATTACACTCTCCGTTACGAAAATAACAGGAGTGGCCACCGTCTTATTGCTGACAACTTCGTTACCGTTGGGAATTATGAATGTTTGATGCTGATTTATTGAGTAGAATGACCTGCGAAACATAAATGATCCCTGTTTTTCAATTGCCTAGGACCTACAAATTTCATTTAAAATGCACACAAAGATTCAGCGAGATTCTGCTGCAGTGATACTGACAATACACCTTCATGAGTGTATGTCCACAGCACAGCCGATGATGGCGGACAAGGTGAACATCTACTGTAAACAATGCATAGCATACATTAATAAGCATACACAACTGTTCGATTGTGGCGACAGTCGGTGTGTGATGACATACAGGATGTAATGATATTGGAATTGCCAATGCACCTGGAACTTAATCGCTGCTGTGGTGTACTGTGCAGGCTTTTGAATGTTGAAAGATTTTATGCAACATTATAGAGCAATGCCATTAAAATGCATCACATTTAAGTAGCATCAGGTAACAAATTCCATTTGACAACAAAATATTTGGCATTCCATAGGTTTTATTATATAAATGTGTATCACAATCACTTTAATATGAAATGCTCGATTGTACGGGCTCCATGTTCGACGCACAGTTCACAACGCTGCACGAACGATTGTCGGACACATTTGAAAACACCCTCATAGTCCCGAATAATCTCGGCAGCTGCAACGATGCGGGTGACGAGGTCCTCTTCAGATTACCCCGCAGTTTAATACACCAGGCTGCGTACGTAACCTCACAGTCCAATCTATTTATAACTGGGGATAGTGGAGGCCAGGGAACAGGATCCCAATTGCTTATCCTTTGTCTAGGGAATTTGAGATTCAGGTCATCGTGCGCACGTCGCAAAGCTGTGGGTTGTGGCGCCGTCGTGCTGGAACCACATGGCCGCTCGTGTTTATAAAGGGACCTCTTCCAGTAATGTCGGCAGAGCTTCCCGCAGAAATGCAGCTTACACATGAGACGATGTGGTAACAGGTAGAGAACAACCAACATGTTATTAAGCCCGCCCAGACGTTGAAACTCAATCGCTGTTGATCCCTGTGAATGATTGGGGTGTGAGGTTTTATATCCGCCCACTCGTGGATATCTCGACAATTCTGTATGCCACCATTTTGAAAGGACACCTCGTCAGTGAAGAGAATGTATGCGCCAATGTCAGGGTGTATCTGCATTGTCCCAGAAACCATGCTGCAAAATTCATACGTCGAAGATAATCCGCAGGACTGCAAATGAAAATCACAGGAGAAATAAATTAAAATGAATTACCCCAATTCAGAATTACAATGCATAAGCATTTAGAGACTAACGACGGATAGTCCTACTTATCACTCCTCGACAAACATAAGATATTTTTAAAAGAAAATCCCACATGTCCGAAATTGAAATACTGCACAAATCAATAAAAAAGTTTTTAGCCTGTTTATGACATATGCACCAACATACTAGATGAATGAAACATAAGAAACTAATTATTCCGATTTCATGAAATCACATGCATATTAAATCACACTCATTAAAAAGACACACATTAAATTAATCACTTATCACCCAAGAACCTATAAGTCATAAAATCACATATCAAAATTAAAACTCGCTTGCAATCAACAGAAAAACGTATATTAAAATCAATTGTACCTTATCACAACAGCTCTCATGTAACTCACTTCACCCCCATCGTCTATCAGGACTACATAACCAGGATGATATATTGTTTAATGTTTTTAGGTTTGTACAAAGTGTATTTGTTAGACCAGAAGTATCAGCAGACATCCTCGTGTTGACTACCAGCCATAGTAAATATTTTGGTTAGAAGTTTTATATATCACTCGATTTTGTCGAGTTATTGATGATTACATGTTAAACCTGTTAAAACCTGTTAAATAATTGTACTTTTCTTGGAAAGTATATAAAAGTGTTTTACTATGTTAGCAGACAAAGTTGCTGCAGATCGTCAGTTAGTGTTTTATGGTGACGTTCGCCATCACTAGTTAACTTATGCCTGGGTCTCTTACTATAGTTCTCTCTCCCAGACCACTCTCGCCTTCTGGAAACCTCACTATGTCTATTAATAAAACTCAAACTTGTGTCACCATAGTGTTCCAAGTTCAGCTGGACCGATGGGGTTTTTAATAAAATTTCTCCAGTCCCTCAGTCCATTAATTGCAGTTCTCGTCCATAATCATTCACAGGATTTGCTAGAGCACTTCCATTTCCCTAGTCCTTTAATTTTCAGAACTCTTAATATTCTTATAGGTTTTCAAATCTTGTATATAATGTTAGTATTGTGTAAAAAAGATATAACCAAATAATTTTTCTCTGATACACTTTATCCACAATATATTAAAATAATGTACGGAATTTAAAAGTATAAAATACCAATGCGTTTAATGTTCTTATAGTTTTTAGAAAAATTCTTATTAATATATTTACAAACAAAGTAATTTACAAAAGTTTTACAAAATTCTTACAAAGTTTATAAAAACTCTCCTTAAAATCATAGCATTCTTATAATATAAAAAAAAATCGTATAAACATTTAAAACAATTGCTCAAAAACAAAGATAGTTACTAAAATATTGCAAGATTCTTACAAAGTTGATAAAAACTCTCTTTAAAATCATAATGTTCTTATAATATAAAAAAAAAATATTCAAACATTTTAACCTTTTAATCACAAAACAAACATTCATACACAATAAGTCATACACATAATTTAAAAACATTCTTATTTACAAACAATTTCTCATTTTTAATACCAATAAATATATTTACAATATTCTTACACAACATTACAATTAAATTTTTTTTCAAATAACACAGAGCGCTGTAGTAGACATCTCTATCTTATAACAAGTATTTATATATATATACAAATAACAGCGCACAGATGGGGCACTGATTGATCCATTATGGTGCACTGATTGGGTGTCCATATGTTACATTCGGGTATGTTATAATTTTCTGCCAAACACACACACACCACCAATTCCCCACAAATAGCTTCAACACAAGTTGGATTATTATAACCCACGCTGTGAATATAGCATTGTAGCGAAGAGGATTTCGATGTTGCAGACAGCTGTGGTGCTGATTGTGGTGCTAAGTGCAGTGCTAATTGTGGTGATGTATTTGGTGCTAGGTGTGGTGCTGAAATGGAAGTTGAAAGTGCTAGCAGATTTAAGCGTTTGAAGATATTATGGTACAGAGTGTAATGGTGTGGGAAAAAATTTAGTAAGGGATTCTATAGTGCCCCCAGGGTAAAGTAGAATATCCATCTTCTTCGATGTAGCACTTATCATCAAAACCCGATAACGCTAATTTGGCCACACGTTCGGTGTAGACTTTGTGACCATGCAAATGGAAATAATTTTGGGTTTCCAAAACCCTGGTGCAATTTTCAAAGCATTCCTGATAATCCTCGTAATTGAGTTTCTGCAAAACACTAGATTTTATACCCTTTGCCTTACACATACACTGCTAGTTCGCAACAAGGTATGTGTAAAACTTGTGATGTAAACCTATAAAATGTGTGACTATGCGATCATCACATTCATCTTTCATAACCCCTGTACAGCCTTTATTCTCGCATGGGAATTTTTGCGGATTATGGAGCTGATAATGTACTGATAATGAAATTCATAAAGGGTTTATTTGGAAAGGTCGAGAATGGCAAAACCAGTGTACAAAGGTTTGGTAAAACTAACAGAGCTCTTTGAAATTACGATAAGGACTAGATTCGTATCGACAAATTCCCTCGCCTTGAATGTTGGACGACCTATCAGCTCTGCATCCCTGTATACTGTGTCGTACCTGGTAACGACTCTTATGTCCCTTTCCCGACAGATATTATGCAAAGTTATCCCATGTACGGAATTATATATTAGTTTAAAAAATACTTTCTCGAATTTGTTTGTAGTCTCAGCACATTTGTCAATATTAAATTCGATATATGGTACCATCCAGACTTTCTGCTCAAAGCGCAGAACACGATCAATAGAGTCAAGGTTGGCTCCATACATCAAATAGTGCTTCAGTGTTTCTCTGTTTAGAACATATTTCTTCTGTAGTGTGAGTGTCGTAAGAAGTTTTTGTGCGAGCCTTTCAGAGGTATTCTAGTTACTGGGGCCAAGGGCTGATAAGATAGAGCATCATGATATTCGTATGGAAAAGACAAATCCACTTCCACGAAAAAGCAAGTGACACCATCATTCACAGTGTTCGCGAAATCCCATGATGAAAACACGTCAGACTCAACACACTCAAAATTGCCGATAGGAAGCTTGCACTTTATAATGTGACTGTATAGCACGTTTATATCAAAATAGTATATATATTTCGATGGCACACAGGGGTCGTAATCTTCACCCATATAAACGTTATTGGTTTCTGCACACCTTCTGGAAACCTGGGTAATGCAGCCCCAAACACTGCGTTCTACAAATAGGTACATAACTGTATCGGTCATCAGCTCTAGCCGCACACATGTCATTAGCAATAAACCATCCCATGAAACAGATGGAGCTGTGATGTACATTGTGAGATCAAGACTGTAATGAATCTAACATATGGTCCTGAAATTCTCAAAAACATCTGCTAGCAAACAAATGTCCAAACACAAATATTGGATGGCATGCTGCAACACGTTCACACAGTTGAACGCATCACATGCAGCTTGTGCATGAACATAATGCTTATTGCTCATGCCTTCGCTTTTCATCGCATTAAGATATGCATGCCTTGTTGGATGTGATGTACACATTAGCCTGCCTTTTGTCTTAACAAAGTCATAAGGAAAAACTCCCATTTTGCCAACTAAAATTGCATGTGGTCTGGACACATTGAGCGGGTGATACTCATTTTTGCAGGTTGTAAATTATCTGCCAAAGTTTCCAGAGAGGCGCTCATGAACTGAAATAAATCAATGAAACATAATTTGAAATATTGTGCCATTCCTTTTGAATCAAGCCCATTGGGAATTTGTTTGGTAAGGGATTTGTATTTATCTAGGGTCATTCCAATCACCTGGATATTACCTCGGTTTTCGATTACAATGGTTCTGTCGGGTTGTATTACATGACGTTCAGCGAAATTGCTTTATGAGAAAGTGAGTGATGTAATTCTGCAGGTTATGAAAGACAGCCACAAGTTTTTTCTTGGTCAGTCTGAAGATCAAGTTGCATTTTTTATGTGCGTGACCTCTGATTTCACTGATCAGATGGTCATGGTCGACCACAGAAAAATCTGTACAGAGTTCTTCCTTACAAATATGACAACATTTCTGAGCCGCCAACGTAGCATCATCAGCCGAGATTTTTGGCTTCACCGGAACAGTCACACTGTAAATACCTGCAACCTGCTTTGTCAGTTCAACTAAATTATCGACTAATTCATACATACAATCGTCACTCACAAACTGAAAGCAGTTAGATATACTATGATTGTATGAACATACCAACAAAATGCTACAAGCATATGGAACATGTTGGTAAATGGAAATGGTATTACTTGTCTCATTATTGGGCAGGCCAGTGGACAAGTGTTTCAAGCAACAATCTATGTTGCAATAGGCGACGAAACCCAACCTTTGCTGTTTGATATAATATTTAAATTCCAAGTACTTGTCATCCCCAGTGGTGAAAGTACAGCGAACAGCATTTTGTTGCTGGCAGAAAATAGTATGATTTGCGAGGTTCTCCTCAGTTCCGAAATACTAGAGACAACAACTGCAAACTAATGTTTTGTTTTCATGTTTACGCAACTGACTACCAACCAGCTTTGACAAATTTCTAATGGAAACAACATGCAAATGCACGTCATTACCACAAGCGCGATTGGCCAAAGGTTTTATATGGAAATCATAGCATATACGAGAAATACACATCGGTATGATAACCCCTTACTTATTGTAAGTTTTGTTAATTATATTACTATCTTTGTCCACAGAACAGTAGACATTGAGAGAAATAAAATTGATCCCTCGAACTTGCGAATATCCTGTATCACTACAGGATCCTACAGGCCTTCAGTACCTAAAACCTTTTAAGGAATTGGATAAGAAGTTAATCTATTGGTATGATGTGTTACAGGAAACAAAGATGCTAAAAGTGTGTAATTGAAACACATGCACTCAGAACACAGCAAATTAATGCAGGTCTTCATATATGTAATATACTTTGGCAGCTAACTGTGTGCAGCACCAACGGTGATTGCTCTAAATTGCGAAATGTGTGTGTCCATATGTAATATTAGCAACCAATACATGCCACTACCACACGCACTGAACTCCTCAAGTATGTTGGTCAGGTTAAGCTTAGTTGTTTCAACGTAAATTCCACCAACATCAGGCGAATGCAGGGCAGAAAGAGATGTACTTTGAAAATAAAACATCTCTGTATCATTTTCCTCTGCTGCGAAAGATTTAAGGAACTTGCACACTATGGTGACGCTTATCATGATTTGCCGGGATGATGCCAATGCTAATTCTAACAGAGGGATCCTGCACTTCGTGAAAAAAATGCTCGAAATCCATTTCAGATTCTTCTTTATCATTACATATCAGCACATTAGTTAACCTGGAGGCGAACATGTTGGCATGCATGTGAGGTCTGGGAAAAGCTCCACTGAAACTTAGGAATCGAAAAACAAATTATTTTCTGTTTCCCTAGACAAACTCTCTCCATCTGACACAGAACTCGCTTGTGACTCCGATGAAACACTGTCCGAATCACACAAATTTTCTGATCTACTTTACCATGTTTGTTGGAAGCAGTCGTATCCCAATCTAATACAGTTGACGGACTTTCTGTGTGTTATTCAGTGTCCATATCACTCAAGTAAAAGTTGCCCAATAACAAATCGAAACGCAGTCGCTTAGGCGAAGTTACACTGTCCTGACAGCTCGCATTAGGCTCACTTTTGGTTTTGCAAATCAGATTCACTTTCTGTGATGCTAACAAAAAGATCTTCCAACAAACTAACAAGACTTTGATGCTTTCGCTCACTCATAGCATCTAGCTAATTTTTAGTTTCCGCAAAACACTACTCAGTACAACACACTTAAACAGAGATGTAATGCTGAAAAGAGAGAGATATCGAAATTATAGTCACTTACTACAATGTATATATATATATATATATATATATGGAAAGAAATATTTATTAATAACAGCATAAACAAATGAGACTTGAAGATAAATAATTCAATTCAAATGTTTTAATTCATTTGTGCGCTGTTTTTGGAAAGCATCTCGCACAAGAGCATTCTCTGGCAGCGTACGAGCCCTGGAAGTGTGCGGGAGTATGGCAAAGCAAGGCATGATTTGGAGATTCGCCCTCAATGTGCACAAGGTGACACTTCCTAGCCTAGCTCCGCCACCCTCTTTCCCCGCTAGCAACGAGGTCCCTGCTAGCAACCAACCCCCATCCCCACTGCACCTGCGCCAAGCATGCCCCTTTCTCCACCACTCATGCACCAACAGCAATGGCCACCACGTCTGCTCCCCGACTCCGGACATAGTTGCAGTCATGTAAAACACAGGACATTTTGTAGTATCTTTGCATTGAAACAGTTCATGACTATTTTCGTCTTCCAGTGGGAAATAAATAACTTAAAAAAGGAAACAGACATTGCATGTCTCCATAAACTCATCCAATAAACAGTTACACCATAAAGCATATAATACATTATATTTGCCTTGTTAGATGGTACTGTAATGGTTTCGTGGGTGAAAAAAAACTTTTGAATGTATGAGATTCAATACTCGACTGTAAAAAAAATATAATGAACAATGTATATATTAATGGAAACCTCCTCAAATGTTTCAAGTTGAACAGAGATTGAGGGCTAAACTTTAATTTTGCTAATTATACACCTCGATGTGTGTAGCACTTTGATGAATCACACCTAGTACATAATAAGTATCCAAACTCCTCGTTATCATGTACAAGAATATGAATATGTTTGCCACAATCTTCGAAATACTAGAATGACATAGAATTATTTACGTTTTAAATAACTTCAGAAAATTTTGTTACAATATGCTCACCCTCAGTTTTAAAACTAGTTTATTCTCTCTTATGTATGGCCTACATTGATTAACAAAACATTTGAACTGTTACACTCACTTAAACTAGATTAAATCTACATGGCTCATTACCTGCTAACAATTGTCTATTTCAATATGATCATTTGAAATGAATATCTGACTCACACATTTCCTTAAATGAAACATGTGTATATGGCAATTCATATATTACAGAATACAAATCCATGTTCGTTGAACAAATACTTACAATTCGGCATGAAGAATATTCTGAATTAGTTGCTTCAAGCGCATAAATGTTGCACATAGATGGAAAATCTAAGCTTCTTTGTTCGAAAATTAATTTGTGGATGCCTCTGTCGCAGTTTCCTTCCAGCAGACAGTGGTTCCACAGTGAGGCCTGGTGACTTGATAGGCGATTACTACATTGCCTCGTTTCTCTTCCACCACTTCAGTAAAGCTACCTAACATCAGCTTTTCTATTCTACATAATATCAAATCAACTGTCACATTCGTCCTGCATAAGTGGAAGGTCAATGGGCATTGTGCAAATGTTGCACATTCTGCGTGACCTCCAATAATGACCGACAGAAATTGCAGAACCCTGAAATGTGAAATTGTCAAAATTAGCACAGAACCCATGGCAACCATCCAACAGAAGTTTCGTGCAGCAACAGGATTATCAGTTTCCATTGGAACATTGTATACAGAGGCCCACCGAGTTGGATATTTTGGAAGTGCAGCTGCATATAAGCCCCATATCACTACAAGCAATAAAGCTTGGCGACTCAGGTTGTGTTTGGATCATCACAACTGGACACTGGAGCAGTGGAAATCGGTTCTGTGGAGTGATGAGTCGCGGTTCACATTATTCTGGTCTGCTGGGCATGTATGGGAGTGGCATCTACCCGGGGAATGGCTTCTGCCAGAGTGTATAGTGCTAACTATGAAAGTTGGCGGCAGTGGAGGGCTGGTGTGGGGCTATTTCAAGGCCATTGGTGTAGGACCGCTGGTGTTTGTCTGAGGTAGCATGAACCCACAGGCCTATTGTTACATTCTGGATAGTGAAATGTTCCAACATTGTGGCATTTTTACAGAATGAACCCGTGTTACTTCCAGGGTGATAATGCCAGGTGCCATGTTTTAATGGCTACTATGCAGTGGTATGCTGACAACAATGTTTGCCGATTTTGCTGGCCCACCCAGAGCCCCGACCTCAACCCTATTGGACATCTTTGGGAGAAATTGCATCTGTGGGTGAGGGCTTATCAGGCACAGCCAAAATCCATGCTCAACTAGTGGAATGGTCGCAAGAGGAATGGGGACGAATCCCAGTGGATGTCCTGCAAACACTCGTAGAGAGCATGCCAAACAGGGTGGCTGCCATTATAGCCCTCAAGAGGTGGCCCTACAATATTGTAATGGGGTGACAACCACCAAGCAAACATTGTGGACAGGTGTTCAATTACTTTTTGGTCGATAGTGTAGTTTCTCATTTTCAAAAAATGTTTCAATATTTTGTCGGGAGGGTGTCACGAGTATGTTTTTAACACCATCTTGAAGTTTAATATTTTTCCAATAACATTTTCATTAAATCGAATTTACAAGCACATGTACTGCTTAGATATATCTTACACTTCCACATTCCACAAGGCAAGACTAGATGTCAATTACTTCTATGTATTTGAGCAGTGTGTTGCTTATTATTGCAGTCCTATCCATCAGATAGGACTGTTGTAGAATTCCCTCATTAAATTATATTTTATTTGTTTGTATTCTGGATAATCCATAATTTCTTCACATCGAATATGGAACAATAATGCCTATGAAGTATAATTATGACAGTTCTGTATCGGGTAGCATGTTTTATACTGGACAGTCGTCTTCATTGCACAAAACTCCATTCTTCGTATGTATATTCCGCACTAGTTTGGGAGAAATTCCAATGTTCCTCCCCATTACAGAGCTGTATTTGAGATGTTGTATTGTAGTTAAGCAAGAAGCACACTTTCCTAAATCCACATACTATGGTCTCAAACGCAAGTCCTTGCTGGACTGAACTGCCCCAATTCAATGACTTACATAAATTAACATAAAAGTAGGAAATACTTCTGTATTTATACATCGTCTCACTTTAGCAAGTAACCAACCATAGGAGTTCGTAAATGTATTCCCTTAAGGCTTCGTTTTTTCGTGAATAAAATATTTTGTTGGAACATTGATGATTATTATAATGTTTTACAAGTGAATTGATACTTGGATATTTGTAATATATTCTTATGTCTATATCTTTTGCATTAGTTATCATCTTCGTACATTCCTTTTGTGTATTTCCCTGTACATATATGGTGCATTCTTCGAGGAGCTCATCATTTAAGTGCTTGAATCTATCTTAATATTCTATAACACCAGAATCCCACTTCAAATCATGTACCTTGTATTGTGTTTGATAGCTAAACATATTTTCACTTCAGAGTTTAGGACAGATCATAGTTGAGGTGATTTAAAACATAGAACTGTAGTGTCATTATCATCATTTGCATACTATATAGCAACTTCTTTTACATTAGAAGACTTATTATAATGAAATTCAAAGCCTTGTATGTAACAAATCATGATTAGACTGTCTCCTTATTAAGCACACTTACATCAGAATTTAAGATATAACACTTAAGAACACTATGTATTTTACATACTTCGGTTACAATATTTCAGTTGTCGCTTCTGAATCAACTTTATCAACCCTGAGTCATCTCTGGTTAAGTTGGGACGATTGTTATTTACAAGTTCCATGACTTATTCCCACCTTCACATTACATATTCCCCTTCTCAAATTAGGTATGCTCAGATCGTTAAAGAATGCTGGTATAGAATATTGACAATCTTCGCAAGGAAGGTATGATACAATGTTCTAGTCCGCCCTTAACTCCTCTGGGAGAAACAGGTAAACATGTTAGATTTCATGGGAAGTGAATGTAATTATAAATACTTTCGGTAATAGTGTGAGCAGTTTCTCGATATTTAGGTTTATCAAAATTTTGCTTCGCACAAAAGCTAATATCATGTTGAAAACATTCACACACTCTTGTTTGCAATCTTCATGGCAGTGTTTTTTGTGGATATTACCTGGCTCTGAAGCTGTACATCTGGGTGAAGCCTGCTAACTGATGTACGTCTCGTTGAAGCTTGCTAACTGATGTACGTCTCGTTGAAGCTTGCTAACTGATGTACGTCTCGTTGAAGCTTGCTAACTGATGTACGTATTGTTGAAACTCTATGTACATCTCGGAGAAGGCTGTAGTACATCTCGGTGAAACCTGTTGTTAATTGATGTAATTCAAAACCTCATGATGATACACTCCCGACACGATCTGACATCGACAACTACTCACCTAACCCTTTCCTTCTTATATAGTAACCGAATACAAAATGGCCACCATTTCCCTTGAATTTTTGCTAAAATACAGTATTTTCCCAAATATTGTCAAGTTTGTTACTTTTCAACTCCTTTTGGGCTCCAAGCATTGTATTTCATTAATATTTTATCGAAATATACAGTTTTTAAATAAAATAAACTTATATTTTTCTATGTATAAACATTTCTGATATATTTGTAATACCGAAAATCTTGGATGAAAACATTGAAACATATGAACAATCTCTTTAATTTTCACATACACGGAATTCTTGTTATAACTTAAAAGTTTTGTCATGTAGAGAAATGTATATGCAAATGTATATAAAACTGAATTTTCTATGTTGAAGAAAGTTACCTGAATATATGAATGAATATATACATATGCTCGTTTAATATTTTTCTCGAATTGTATTAGGTAACAAAATGATTGAAGATTATTTTGCGCATGGAAAACAGTTTTTAACATTTACAGAAATTAAATATTTCAAATATCTGTGACATACTTCATTTTAAATGTTTGGGTGTTGGGAGTCGAGCATAGTGATCATTCGATCTCATAATATTTTAACAAGTGTATTTGTCGATGTACTTCTATCGCTACTTGGGGGTATGCATATTTTAAATTAGCATGTTTTGTGTTTTATCGTGATACTTCTTTGAATTTGGGATAACATTTTCCTGGAAATGGGATCGATTTTTAATACCACTCGCAATATATTCTATATTTGATTTCCAGGGAGTTAGGCTGTCGGGCCCTGCCTAGGATTCGCCAGCCTTGGTCTGCCTCTGTGGCACTGTAATGAATCCAAGCTAGTTCAAAGCACTTCGAACGCTGAGGTGGGGGAGGGGGTTTGACTGTGCATTCTGCACTCTAATGGGACAAATCAGTTGTATCCGAACACGCACCCTGGCTGCACGGTTGGAGAGAGGACACGTAAGGTAAAGTGGACATCTCAGACACAACACACTACATTTCACATTCGATTTGTACATGAATAAAATAGTACATGTCGAGTTTCTTGTGACGGTCGTACGAGCTATCTGAAGACACAATTGAAGGATCCGGCCACAGCAATGACTTACAGTGTGTTTTTAATGATTTAATTAATTACTTACATTCAATGTGTGATTAAGTTTAAATAAATCATGAGTGAGTTAGTTTTTCTATCAAATACATTGCATTTGGGGTGAGTTATAATTTCGTGTGTTAGATTAATTTCTTTGTTAACTGTTAATCTTTGTGTAATCTGACAGTGATAGATCATTCATCTGCTTTAACCTATATATAGTTGCTTATTAGGTGTTTCTGCATTTCGATGGTAACATTATTTCATTTTGGCTAGCTGGACCTTAGAACCAATGGTGGTTAATTGATTTATCTGTGCACTAGTGTGATTATGTTCAATGGATTGCTGGTGAGTTTTAATTTTGACTGAAATTAGTGTTGTTTCGAATATAGTACATACATTTTTATTTATTTGTGAAGTGTGATTTTGACACCTAGATTTTTGGGTGATAAGTGATTAATTTAATGTGTGTGGCATTATTGGTTCGCGTGTATTTCTTCTGGGCATTTCGTTCCTGCATATTTTTACAGTGTGTGTGAGTTCAGAGAGTTTCCACTTGTTTCGTGCAATTTATTCTGTTTTTTGAAATATATTATATTGGTAGGGAAATAATTTTGCGAGATCTTCATATTTTGTTTGGCTCTGATTACTATATTTCGTTGTGAGTTAGGATGTCAATATTAATTTTTGTATGTGTCGTCCATTTGTTATGAATTGTAGTTCTGCTGTGTCCAACATAATTGGTTGAAGTCGTTTTAATGGATTTGTGGTGTGTTTTTCATTTACTTCGCCGTAATAATATTTTAGAAACATTCATTTAAAATTATGCTATTTTGCATATCTAATTATTTGTGAGTGCTCGGTCTATATTCAGAGAGTGAGCTGGACGGACCTCCTTTGCTGCTCTCATTAGCCACATGTGTTCCACTCAGTACACCTCCAGATGTCCTAGGGTCAACATCGCTCCCCAAAAACCTAACACTTATTCCACTCTCGCCCCAATCTGATCTTTAATATACTCATTTCACTACACATCTCCACTCAGTTGCTTGCCAGGCATCCTAGGGTTAAATCTCTAAAAAAAAAACACATAGTAGAACATTTACACCTAACAATAAACATTACGAGAAATAAAAAGAAATCCAAAAATTTCCTAAATTTTCCTAAATTTTCCAAAAATGTATTAAGACTAAACACAATCATAAAATTTGTTATCTAATCGGATTAGGATTAACCAATTAATAGGAATAGCCATTAATCTTCTCCATCTATATGCCATTCTACAAGTACACCAGAACCGGCACGCCCATACGACTTTTGTTATTCTATATTATTATGTTTTAATTTTAATAATGTTATTTATTCTTTTTCAATATTATTTTAATTATACTTCATATTTTGTTATTTATTTCTTATTTCACCGGAAGTAATTTCTCCATTTTGGGATAGGATTTGAGAAAGTTGCCAGAAGTCGACGACTTCTGGCAACATACATAGAGTTGACGCCAGCTATTTATCCAAGCCTGAGGCGCAAATCCTGTCTACCAGGTGGTTTATTTTGGTACACCGAAGTGCAAAGTTCAATAATAATGAGTATTAAGAGAGTTTGCAATTATGAACATACATATTAGAATTACCAACCGGTGGTCTGAAGCTCGTATGGTTGAGCTACTGCCGGAGCAAATTAATTGAGAACGCCGAGATGTTTGAAGTATTCTGAATTGTAGCAAGAATAAACGTGAGGATATCTTAGTAGAAGGAACTTGAATTTTTGAATTCATTTTTGAGAAGTGAGAATTCTTAAATTACACTCTGAATTTCAAGGAGTTATAGAACATTTCACTTATTAGGTTACTTGAGGTGAACTATCCCAATAGAGTATTTTCATTCATTGTTTGCACAGTTTTTAGGAGAACTAAGCAACACTAATCGCCTTTATGTTATTATTTGCATTTCAGATTTATTGAAAGGAAGTTGGTAACTTGGAGCTATTAGATTCCTAATTGCAGTAAACCTTAAGCTGTTTTCTTACTACTTAATCTCAATTATAATTCCAGTCAGCGTACACGATTTATTTCCACCAGCTTTACTTAAAATTTAAAACGCATATAATTATTGAATTAAATAAAATATGTCAGTTACAATCGTATATTTTATTTCATTATTATTTTAAGTGCAGATGTGTATGCGTGATTTTGTGAAGTCGAATTACCCTATTCCTCAGATGCAGTTTCTACAAGGGTAAGATAGGATAGTGTATCAGTGTCGAAGAGACCGAAATAATTAAAACACCTATTACTCCTTCTCACCCTTGAATGAATTTCCTACAAATACTCAAATTATTCTCGTCTATAATATAAATAGTTATTCATCGCTCAGATACAATTTGCATTACGTATGTGACATTTTGGTTTGTTTAAGCATTGCTTACAAACATTTCTAATAAGATGTTTGATCTTTTTATTGCTTTATGAATCATTTAAAACTTTTCTAATAAGGTTTTTGATATTTTTATTGCTGTGTGGAAGTTTTTAGTAGTGAGAGCTATTCGTTTTGGATAATTTCATTTAATCTTGATTGTAACGAATAGCATTATATACTCAGTACGTTTACGAATAGATGGTACGACTTCTTTCGCTAAAATTTTAAACAGTTCTTTGTTTTTTTTTCTTGAATAAAAATACGTGAGCAAATTCCTGATCCAATGGTTTTTTTTTTTTTTTTTTTTTTTTTTGTTACTTATGATAAAGCAGCATCTAGCAGAGACGACTGTTATTTATTTCATTTTTGTGTTTTAATTTCGTTATATTCATAAACGTTTATTCCAACGGATGACTTGTATCTCCATATTCAATAATGTGAGGGGTATATTTGTTTTAATACCATGGCTCATTTCTTTCGTCGAGAAGCATATGTGGTGTAGCGAAGCCGCTGTGCCGTGAGAAAGACACGGGCTGTGGAGGACTCTTGACCTGGAGCGAAGATGTCAGCTGTCACGAGGGTAGGAGGCGCAAAAAGGAACTCTATAGACTATCCTCACTCGCTATCTTCAGCTCTCCCAGGGCACGGCCACCTGCCAGCCACTCGTTCTCCCACCTACATGGCGACAAATCTTCTAGTTCCTGGCTAGTCGTCACCCTTACGTATTGGATTTACCGCATTTTCACCGTAACTTACAACACGCACTGTATATTTTATTTTGGGCATAAACAAATTACGGGGCATTGCGTTGTACATGTTCTATAATCCTTACTGCTATAGATACTACAGTCGCCAGGATCACATCTATGTGACCAGCCGCCCGCAAGGAAACAATTACTCATACCTTGCCGACAGTCACTAGTCAAATGTTAATAAACATGGTACGTAGGGTTGTAATACGTAGTTTAATAAAGCTTCATAAACTATTACGTGAAATATTTCGTCGAACGGTCTTAAATGGAACTTTGTGAAAATGCAAAATGGCGGGGCCTGATCGCCCTTAACTCAGCTTTGTCTTTATGTTCAGGTGCATACGATAGCACAGCAGCGTGTTCACGTCTGGCTGCTATACCTGTCCGCATGCTGTAAGGAACTAGCGTGTGGTAAGTGGCAGCATTAAAGCCAGTATCACACGATATCTGAGGCCGTACTTGGTCTTGTAGACAAGGCCTAGTGCACGAGTAGGTTTACCAGCCGCCATATGAGCCGCACAGTATGTGGTTCCTAGTAAATATGAAACCTCTTCATGGATAGGCTAGCATTCAATATCTTGTGCAGATATATTTAGTAAACTAGCTAGCACATCTTAACATTACTGTAATAATGTTTGTCTTTTCCTGAATTCGTTGCATACTGCTGATGATGTTTCATTCGTTTTCTAGAAAATAATGTGAAGTCACGAGAGTACGAGGGAATATATTTTTATGTTGACGAAAATTACAAACCGTTTCCAAATTTTGTTTTTTTTTTTTCTTTATGTATCAAGATTCTATACGCATTTACTATTTAATGAAAAAAACATGGTGTCCAATGAAGTTGCATACATCCGCCCAAAAGCCATACTATGTTAAGAGCGCTGTGACATTATCGCTGTAATATCGTCGCCAATATTATTCGTCTTTTTCGAATTTTTAATCTGTTTAAAAGAGTTTAAACCTCACGGATGTAAGGTCAAGATAGTTGCATCCTTTGTGGATTCTTCCTCAACTTGTTTTAAGTAGTAGTAATGGGGAGCGCCCTACGCTCTGAATCAGCGATGTGATTGGCTAGGTACGAAACTTGCCACGGAAAATAGGACATTTCATATTATGAAGGCAGGAAATCCTATAACGGGTGCCATACCAGCCTGTATTATAACTGCCGCAATGGCGGATCTTGCTCAAACATTTACGAAATCTTGTACCGAGCAATGCACATCACATGCTTCATTACTTCTAAGAGCAAGTCTCGGAACATGACTGCAGTCGATCTGTCGTCGATTTCCTCTCTTGAGATTATCAACTATCGATCTATCCTTTCGCTGCGTAAAATTGGAGACAAAGTTGTGGTTCATGTCACTAAAGCTTGTTCCGAAATTTTCGTACCTAAAAATAATTGTGAAATACACATTCTAGCCCTTTTCAGCTTTCAAAAATACACATAAAAAAGAAAATAGAAATTTTAAACTACCTTCGGGACGTGAACAATTTATTAAATGATGTTCGTAAGTAGAAACAACTCAGGAATATCAAACTGTTTTGAAATGACGACTATAGAATTGAGTCCTACCAACTGTTTAGTGAACTATACAGATAGCGCCATCGATAAGTTGACGAAACTTACACACTATATTAGGGTAAAGTGATTTCGGCCGATAAAATCCAAAGGAGAATTTATTTTCTGTATTCCTTTTTATTCCTACCAATGTCTGACTGTGTTGTTCATTGTGTATTATGCCACAATTGCAAGATATAAGTTATTTTGTTTAAAATTTAATGATTAAAAAATTTTACATTTGAAAATATCTGGAACTATTGAAAATATTTGGGTGGAAACTGACTAAAATTTATGTGATACATGATGATATTGACACACAGAAGAAAATGCTTTTCAATATCATGAAAACTGCTCATATGAATATTTATTTCAAATATGCATTTATAATGGTTGGTCTAGTAGGCCTTGTTGGTCACTTAACCTGGTCGACTGGCATGACTTTATCTGGTCGTCCTTACCAGGTAGTCTTGTCTAGTGTGTTTGAGCTGGCATAGTATGTTCCAAGTATCAAGGGCGTAACCCTAACAGTGGTAGGGCATATCGCGTCACACAAATTCTTTATGGGTGGGAAGTAATGCCTGCATGCTGTATTTCATGGGATTAGCCCGAATGCTTCGAAAATTATGTCTAACTACACTCATGAATAGTCATGAGGCCTAACGTGCCATATGTACATTCTCGTGGTTGGAAATGATGCCTATATAGTAAGTTTGATTCTTCTTGCACTAATGCTTCTAATAGTATAGCAAACTAGGGCTAAAGGCCTATAGCTTTATACTGTGAAGAATATTGGAAACAATAGGGCAATGAGGTGCAAGAGTCCTGCGATGTTGTAGTTCTCACTGTCACCGTTAGATAGCATCAGCGTTTATATAGGAGCTTTCTACATGCGGCAGAGATACTGAGCAAGGCTGGTTAGCGAGCTGCCGTCATTAATAGAAGTACGGTGACAACTATATGTTTAGAGTGACTTTTGTTGTATTATATTTGTGTCAAACAAGTGCTTGCAGAACATCAACGAATTATAGTTGTCGAAGAATAAGTACATATATGTAGCAGATATGGGTTTTTCTTGTATTCATATGCAATTGTAATTTTCACTGTGCAACTGTGAAATACGAGTGACTAATTATATTTTTTCGGTTTTTTTGGAACAAGTGACCTGGAGCAAGAGTCCGCACAAACAATTATGTGGACTCTTGCCCCATTATACTAAACATCACTAAAACCACTCAAACCTTTTTAAATATGCACATTACTTATAGAGTATGAGCGTTCAACAGAAATATCACATACAGACTGTTAACACTATAAATGAACTAAAATATAACATTTTTACAGAAGGAAAAATTAAGCTAGTAAAGAAACAGAAATATTTGCCTAAAAGTAGTCTATTGAAAACAGTTTCCTACGATGAATATATTAAAATAGTAGCACGAAACTAACAGATCTTTAGCGAAATACTACGCCAAACATGTTCCTTTTATTTTCAGGAAAATGAGGACATATAAAAGAAAGACTGACAGAAAGTCACTTGGTGCTGATATACTAGAGAGAGCTCAAATAAGAAAGGCTTGCGGTGATTCAAACCGAGCCATTGCTGTAGATATGATAATAGAGGAATCTACCTTACGAAAAAGGTTACAATAGGTAAGAAAATGTTGCATTTTTTAATTTCTTTAAAACTCGTTTATGTACACATCTTTCACTTAACAACTAAAAAAAAATGCTTGTAAGAAAATCAATTTTGGTTTTAGGGAACTCCAGCCGATTCCTGTGGCTGTTTTACTTCTACTTTGTCTGCAGAAATGGAACTGGAACTGGTCGGTTACCTTGGCGAAATGGACCAAAGGTTTTATGGGCTAACATTCAAAGAGGTACAATCCTTGGCATACGGATATGCAGAATGCAATAACATTGAGCATCCATTGAACAAAGACATGAAGTTAGCAGATCGGGATTGGGTTTATGGTTTCCTTGCACGCCATCCACGTCTATGTTTATGGAAGCCAGAAGGCATGAGTGTAGCAAGTGCTACTAGGTTTAAAAAGGGTCAAATTAAAAAAATCTATTTGACATTAATGCTGAACATAGCTTTCTGACCAAACTCACTAGAACATTCAAAATGAATGAACGTGGCATAAACACTGTCCCAACAGGTTGCCGAAAATAGTATCAGCAAAGGAATATGAGTAAAATTGTATCAGGTAAATGCGGCCAAACAGTCGCAGTTGTCTGTGGTATGTCAGCAGCTGGGAATTTTGTCCCTCCTACAATAATTTTCCCCTGTAAGAGAATGAAATCCGAGCTCAGTGATGGAGCTCAACTTCGTCAATGTTTCTTTTGTCTGACTCAGGTTTCATCAATGCAGAACTCTTTCTGACCTGGCCCCAAAATTTTACATCACACACCAAACCCTCTGCAAATGATCCTGTCTTGGAAATCCTCGACAATCACTCTCCACACATTTCGATACCAGATATAAAATTATGTCATAAACCCCACATTCATCTCCTTTCTCTACCACCTAACAGCTCACACAGACTTCAGCCGCTGGATAAAACCTTCTTTGGACCCCTGGAAGCTTATTATGCAAATGAATGTAGTAAATGGATGTCAGAACATCCTGGTAGATGCATATCATAATTTCATATTGCTAATTTGTTTCGATTAGCTTATGAAAAGGCAGCTACCATTGGAATTGCAGCTAAAGGTTTTCAAGCATAGGGAATACTTCCAATGAATCCCGGTATTTTCTCAGAAGTTAACTTTCCTCCATCTGAAATTCTTGACAAGCTTCTCCCAAACGTTGACAATCAATTTTGTCCTGTTGGTGAAAGTAGGTCTACTAATCGGTCTAATATGATGCAGAAGTACAGCATGCTTCTACTTCATGGCAAATTTTGGAATTTGAGGAAACCCATGTTAAAAACGTTCCAACTGGGCATAATGAAAGTGGTCTCAGAAATGATATTAAAGAGTTTGCTTCAGGAAGCTCTACTGACATCTACTCAAATACTTGTCTTCAGGATGTGACCCCACCTGTACAGTGTTCTGTTTCGCCAGAAACAATGAGGCCCTTCCTAAAAGTCAGTCATCCATAAATGAGGTGCAGGAAATCAAATCGATCAGAAATACTCACATCACCGTATGTTAAATTGCTATCATCCTAAGTTGAAACGAAGAATATGCCTACCCCAAATAAAAGGACTCTAACAATAAAAAATCACTCATCTTTACAACCAAAGTTGCTGGCGTAAAACGAAAATTGTCTTTAGGTGGCAAGAAAAGCTATGAATGCTCTCGTAAGGTTGACTACTACTTCTGTGGTGGATATGGTACAATGTACATAGAGCCTCCATCTGTGGACTGGAAATGTGCAGTGAATGTAAAGCATGGTGGGAAAAACCTTGCACTCATTATTCTGGAAATGGCTCTTTCAAATGTTTTAGATGTAAATAGGACTCTTACCCCACCATAATAGGATTCTTTCCCCACATGTGGGGCAAATTACCTATTATGATATCATGTGTTAATTTTTATCATAAATGTTTAGAAATGATTTATGTGCTTAGTTGTATATAATAATACACAAATAAATGCCATAGCATATCCATTTGGTTTAATGCAAAATAAATAACTGTCTACTAAAGGAATGGAGGGAGTGGGATAGCTAGCGCCTGTCGCCATGCGAGTCACCGGCCCAACGTAGTGTCTCGGGCAGTGGTAAATATCTCTAGAAGAGAGTTAGCAAACCTGACTCCCAAGTTTTTGTGTTGTTTGGGTTTGGGAGCATATTGATTTGTTCTCATGTCGAAGGTTTAGAAGAGATTACTGCAGGGGTGGGGGGGGGGGGGGTTAATGGTGACAGCTTGCGTCTGGCGACTCGCGAGTCACTAGCTTATTATACTGACTCGGGCATTGGTAAATTACTTTAGAGAGGGTATATAAACCTGCATTCCGAGTATCTGTGTTGTATGGGTGCGTGTTTACTTGTTCTCACGACGAGGTTTGGGAAAAATCTATTTTTCAGGAAGGGAGTGAGTGGGATAGCTAGCACCTGTCGCCTCAAGTGTCACTGGTCCATCGCAGTGTCTCCGGCTAACACCCGAGTATCTCTGTTGTTCAGGAGTGTGTTGACTTGTTATCACTTGGAGGGCGGGAAAGACAGTACTGTAAAAAGGGAGTGAGATGGCATAGCTATCGCCTGTCGCCACGTGCATCAACGACCCAGCATAGTGTGTCGGGCCGTCGCAAATGTCTCCAGAGGAGGGTTCGAAAACCTGACTCCCGAGTATATGTGTTGTATAGGAGCGAATTGATTTGTTCTCATGGCAAGGTTTGGGAAAAGACTACTGCAGAAGGGAGTGAGTGGGATAGCTAGCGCCTATCGCCTTACGAGTCACCAGCCCATCACAGTGTCTCGGGCAGTGGTAAATGTCTCTAGGGTAGAGATCTTAAACCACACTCCCTAGTATCTGTTTTATTTGGGAGTGTGTTGACCTGTTAAAATATCGAGGGTTGGGATCATACTACAGTAGAAAGGGAGTGTGTGGAGACGGCTAGTACCTGTCGCCTCACGAGGCATCGGCACAGCGTAGTGTCACGGGCAGTGGTAAATGTCTCTCGAGGACTGTTCACAAACCTGTCTCCCAAGTATCTGTGTAGTTTGGGAGCATATTGATTTGTTCTCACATCGAAGGTATAGAAGAGATGACTGCATGGAGGGATTGAGTGGTGATAGATTGTGCCTTTCGTCTCGCGATTCACCGGCCCAGCGTAATGTCGCGGGCAGTGGTAAATATCTCTAGGGGAGGGTTCGAAAACCTCACTCCAAAGTATCTGTATTGTATGGAAGCGTATTGACTTGTTCTCACATCGAGGGTTGGGAGGGGTAGTTAGGAAGGTAGTGATTGGGGATAGCTAATGCTTGCCGCCTCGCGAATCACCGGCCCAGCATAGTGTCTCGGGAAGTGGTAAATGTCTCTAGAGCAGGGTTCGCAAACCTGCCTCCCAAGTATCTGTGTTGTTTGGTAGCGTGTTGATTTGTTCTCACATCGAGGGTTGGGAAGAGACTACTTTAGGAAGGGACTGAGTGGGGAAAGATAGCATTGTGCCACCTCGCGAGTCAGTGGCCCAGCGTAGTGTCTAGGAAGTGGTTAATGTCTCTAGAGGAGTGTTCGAAATATTGACTCCCGAGTATCTGTGTTGTTTGGAAGCGTGTTGACGTGTACTCACTTCGAAGGCGGGAAATACAGTACTGTAAAAAGGGAGTAAGTGGGGATAACTATCGCCTGTCGCTTCGTGAGTAACCGGTCCTGTCGAGTGTCTCGGGCAGTCATAAATATCGGGTATCTTTGTAGTTCGGGAGTGTGTTGACTTGTTACCACTTGAAGGGCCGGAAAGACACTACTGTAGAAAGTGAGTCAGTGGGATAGCTAGCAACTGTTGCCTTGTGGGAAACCAGCTCAGCATAGCGTCTCAGGCAGTGGTAAATGTCTCTAGAGGACAGTTCGAAAATCTAACTCCCGAATATCTGTGTTGTTCTTGAGAGTGTTGACTTGTTGTCATTTCGAGGGTTGGGACAAGAATACTATAGGAAGGGTTTGAGTGGTGATAGCTAGTGCCTGTTGCCTCGCGAGTCAATGGCCCAGAGTAGTGTCTCGAGCAGTGGTAAATATGTCCAGAGGAGGGTTCGTAAACCTGACTCCCAAGTATCTGTGTTGTATGGGATCGTAATGATTTGTTCTCACGTCGAGGGCTGGGAAGAGTACTGCAGGATGGGAGTGAGTGAGAATAGCTAGCGCCTGTCACCTCGCGCATCACCAGCCCATTATACTGTCTCGGAAATGGGGTAAATGTCTCTAGAGAGGGTTCGTAAACCAGACTTAGGAGTATGTGTGTTTTATGGGAGCGTGTTTACTAGTTCTCACATCGAGGGTTGCGGAGAGTCTACTGCAGGGAGTGTTTGAATGGGGATATCTAACTCTTGTTGCCTCACGGGTTACTGGCCCAGTGTAATGTCTCGGACAGACATAAAAGTCTCTAGAGGTAGGTCCGCATATCTGACTCCCGAATATCTGTGTTGTTCGAGATCGTGATGACTAGATATCATATCGCGAGTTGTGAAGAGACATCCTGGAGGAAGGGAATGAGTGGGGATAGCAAATGTCGCTCGCCTCGGGTGTCACCGACCCAGTGTAGTGTCTCGGGAAGTGGTAAATGTCTCTAGAGGAGGGTTCGCAAATCTGATTCCCAAGTATCTGTGTTGTTTGGGAGCGTGTTGACTTATTCTCACATCGAGAGTGGGGAAGTGACTTCTGGAGGAAAGGAATAACTTGAGATAGCAAATATCTATCGCCTCACAAGACACCGGCCCTGCATAGCGTCTCGGGCAGTGTTAAATGTCTCTAGGGTAGGGATCGTAAACCTCACTCCTTAGTATCTGTTTTGTTCGGTAGTATGTTGACCTGTTATCATGACGAGGGTTGGGAATATACTACTGTAGGATGGGAGTGAGTGGAGATAGCTAATGCCTGTCGCCTCACGAGGGACTGGCACAATATAGTGTTTCGGGCAGCACTAAATATTACTAGAAGAGAGTTCGCAAATCTGACTACCATGTATATGTGTTGTTCGGGAATGTGTTGATTTGTTCTCACACCGAGGGTTGGGAAGATAGTATTGTAGGAAGTGAGTGATGATAGCTAGTGCCTGTCGCCGTGCGAGAACCCTGTCCAGCGTAGTGTCTCGGGTAGTGGTTAATGTTTCTTGAGAGTGTTCGTAAACCTGACTAGCACCTGTCGCCTCGTTAGTCACCGGCCCAGCGTAATGTCTCCAGTGGAAGGATCGCAAATCTAACTACCGAATACCTGTGTTGTTCGGGAGCGTGTTAACTTGTTATCATACTGCAGGTTGAGAAGAGACTTCTGTAGGAAGGGAATGAGTGGGGATAGCTAATGCCTGTCGCCTTACGAGTCAACGGCTCAGCGTAGTGTTTCGCGAAGAGGTAAATTACTATAGAGGAGGGTTCAAGACCTGATTGCCGAGTATCTGTGTTGTTTGGCATTGTGTTAATTTTTTCTTACTTCGAGGGATAGAAAGGCACTACTGGAAACAGGGACTGAGTGGCGATAGTTACCACGAGTAACATTGAGAGTCTCTTGCCCAGCGTAGTATCTAGGGCTGTGGTAAATGTCTCTAGAGGACTGTATGCAAACCGGACTCCCAAGTATCTGTGTTGTTTGGGAACATGCTGACATGTTCTTAAGTCGATTGTTAGAGAGAAACTACATTAGGAAGGGAGAGAGTGGGGATAGCTAGCGCCTATCGCCTCGCGAGTCATCGGTGCAGCGTAGTGTATGTTGCATTGGTAAATGTTTGAAGAGAAGGGTTCATAATCATGAACCCCAACTATCTGTGTTGTTTGAGAGCATGTTGATTTTTTCTCACGTCGACGGTAGGGGAGAGACTACTGATGGATTGGAGTGAGAGTGGATAGATAGCAACTGTCGCCTTGCGTGACACTGGCAGAGCATAGTGACTCGGACAGTGATAAACGTATCTAGAAGAGGGTGTGCAAACCTTACTCCCGAGTATATGTGTTGTATAGGAGCGTGTTGACTTATTCTCACATAGAGGGTTGGGGAGAGACTATTGTAGGAAGGGAGAGAGTGGGGAAAGTTAATGCCTGTCACCTCGCAAATTCTCCAATCAAGCGTAGTTTCTCGGGGAGTGGTATATGTCTCTAGAGTTTGGTTCGCAAACCTAACTCCCGAGTGTCTGTGTTGTATGGGAGCGTTTTGACTAGTTACAATGTCCGGGGTTGAGAAGATACTACTGTAGGAAGAGAGTGAGTAATAATACCTTACACCAGTCGTCTCGCGAGTCACCATCCCAGTGTAGTGTCTCGGCCAGTAGTAAATGTCTCTATAGGAAAGGGCTTAAACCTGACTCCCGAATATCTTATTGTTTGGGAGTGTGATGACTTATTCTCACGTCGAGGGCCGGAAAGACTCTACTGTAAACATTGAGTGAGTGGTGATAACCAATGCCTGTCACCTCGCGAGTCACCTGCCTAGCGCAGTGTCTCTCTCAGTGATAATTGTCTGTAGAGGAGGGATCGTATTTTGACTCTCAACTATCTGTGTATTTCTGGAATTGCTGACTTGTTGCCGCGTCGAGGGTTGGGAAGAGACTATTGTTGGAAGGGACTGAGTGGTGATGGCAAGCGCATGACGCCTCGCAAGACACCAGCAAAGCGTAGTGTCTCGGGCAGTGTTTAATGTGTGTAGAGAAGGGATCGTAATTTTGACACCTAAATATCTGTGTATTTCGAGATTTTTTGACTTGTTCTCACGTCGAGGGTTGGGAAGAGACTACTTTAGAAAGGGAGTGAGTGGGGATAGCTAGCACCTGTCGCCTCGCAAGTCTCTGGCCAAGCCTAGTGTCTCGGACTGTGGTAAATGTCTCTAGAGGAAAGTTCATAAACCTGACTCCGGATTATCTTAATGTTTGGGAGCGTGTTGACTTGTTATCACGTCGAAGGCCAGAAAGGCACTACTGTAAAAATTGAGTGAGTGGTGGTAGCTAAGGCCTGTCGCCTCGCGAGTCACCTGCCCAGCGTAGTGTCTCTGTCAGTGTTAAATGTCTTTAGAGGAGGGTTCGCAAACCAGACTCCGAAGTAAATGTGTTTTAAGGGAGCATGTTGACTTATCATGTCGAGGGTTGAGAATGTACTACTCCAATAAGGAAGTGAGTGTGGATAACTAGCGCTTGTCCCTTTGCAAGTCACCGGCCCCTTGTAGTGTCTCAGTCAGTGATAAATGTCTCTAGAGGAGGGTACACAATACAGATTACCAATTATCTGTGTTGTTTGGGAGCGTCTTGCCTTGTTCTTACATCGAGGGTTGAGAAAAGACTACTGTAGGAATGGAGTAAATGGTAATAGTTAAGGTCTGTCGCCTCACGAGGCTCCGGCCCAGCATAGTGTCGGTCAGTTGTAAATGTCTCTAGAGGAGGGTTCGTAAACCTGACTCCCGATTATCTGTGTTGTTAGGGTGCATGTTGGCTTGTTCTCACTTGGAGGGCTGGAAAGACACTACTGGAAAATGGGAGGGAGTGGTGATAACTAACGCGTGTCCCCTCGCGAGTCACGAACCCAGCTTAGTGTCTCAGGCAGTGGTAAATATTTCTAGAGGCTGGTTCGCAAACCTGACTCCCGAGTGTCTGTATTGTATGTGAGCGTCATGACTTGTTCTCATGTCGAGGATTGGGATGAGGCTACTGTTGGAAGGGATTGAGTGGTGATAGCAAGCCAATGACACCTCTCAAGTCATGGGCCCAGCATAGTGCCTCGGGCAGTGGTAAATGTCTCTAGAGGGGAGTTAGAAAATCTGACTCCCGAGTATCTCTGTTGTTTGGTAGCGTGTTGATTTGTTCTCTCTTCTAGGGCCGGAGTTGTGTCTGGAGAAATGGTATATGTCACTAGAGGAGGGTTCTTAAAACTGACTCTTGAGTTCCTTTTGTTTGGCATTGTGTTAATTTTTTCTTATGTCGAGGGATAGAAAGGCACTACTGGAAAAAGGGACTGAGTGGCGATAGTTACCGCCTATCACATTGCGAGTCTCTGGCCTAGCATAGTGTCTAGGGCTGTGGTAAATGTCTCTAGAGGATTGCACGCAAACCTGACTCCCAAGTATCTGTGTTGTTTGGGAGCATGTAGATTTTTTCTCACGTCGACAGTAGTGAAGAGACTACTGATAGATTGGAATGAGAGGAGATAGATAGCGCCTGTCGCCTTGCGTGTCACCGGCAGAGTGTAGTGACTCGGGCAATGATAAATCTATCACGAAGAGTACTCGGGACAACCTTACTTCCGAGTATCTGTATTGTATATGAGCGTGTTGACTTGTTCTCACATAGAGTGTTGGGAAGAGACTATTGTAGGAAGGGAGAGAGTTGAATTGTTCTCACGTCGGGGGCCGGAATGACGCTACTGTAAACATTTAGTGAGTGGTGATAGCTAATTCCTGTCGCCTCGCGAGCCACCTGCCTAGCATAGTGTCTCTGTAAGTGGTAAATGTCTCTAAAGGAGGGTTCGCAAACCAGACTCCCAGGTACATGTTTCGTATGGGAGCATGTTGATTTGTTATTATGTGAAGGGTTGGGAAGATACTACTGCAAGAATGAAGTGAGTATGGATGTCTAGCACTTATCGCTTTGCGAGTCACCGGCTCAGCATTGTGACTCGGTCAGTTGGAAATGTCTCCTGAGGAGGGATCGCAAATCTGACTCCCGAGTATCTTTGTTGAATGGGAGCGTGTTGACATTTTATCATGTCAATGGTTAGGAAGATACTAATGTAGGAAGAGAGTTAGTGGTGATAGCTAACGTTTGTCGCCTCGCTATTCACCGGGCAGCTTAGAGACTCGAGCAGTGGAAAATGTTTCTAGAGGATGGTTAGCAAACCTGAATCACAAGTATCTGTGTTGTTTGGGTGCGTGTTGAATTGTTATCATAATGTGGGTTGTGAAGAGACTACTGTAGTAAGAGAGTGAGTGGGGATAGCGAGCTTCTGTCGCCTCGCAAGAAAACTGCCTTGTGTAATGTCTAGGGCAGTGGTATATGTTTCTAGACGAGGGTTCGTATCCTGACACCCGAGTATCTGTGTTGTGTGTGAGCATCTTGACTTGTTCTCATGTTGAGAGTTGCGAAGAGAATACTGGTGAAAGGGATTGAGTGGGTATAACAGGCGCATGACGCCTCGCAAGTCACCTGCCTAGCGTAATGTCTCTTGAAGTGGTAAATATCTCTGGAGGAGGGTTCGTGATTTTGGTTCCCAAGTATCTGTGTTGTATTGGAGCGAATTGACTTGCTCTTACATCGAGTGTTCAGAAGAGACTACAGTAGGAAGGAAGTGAGTGGGGATATGTAGTGTTTGCAGCCTCGCGAGTCACCAGCCCATCGTAGTGTCTCGGGCATTGGTAAATGTTTGTAAACATGGGTTCATAAACCTGACTCCCAAGTATCTGTATAGTTTGGGAGCGTGTTAATTTTTTCTCACGTCGATGGTTGGGAAGAGACAACTGAAGGATGGGAGTTAGTGTGGATAGCTAGCACTTGACACCTCTCGCTTCACCGACCCAGCGTAGTGTCTCGGGCAATGGTAAATGTCTCAAGAGGAGGGTTCGCAAACCTGACTCCCGAAAATATGTTGTTTGGGTGTATGCTAATTTGTTCTTACATCGAAGGTTTTGAAGAGACTACTGTAGGAAAGGAGTGGGTGATGTTAGCTGGCGTCTGGTACATCTTAAGTCACTGACCCAGCGCAGTGTCCCGGACAGTGGTAAATGCCTCTAGAGGAGCGTTTGCGAATGTGTCTCCCGAGTATCTGTGTTTTAATTGGAGTGTGTTAACATATTCTCATGTTGAGGGTTGGGGTGTGACTAATGTAGGATGGGAGTGAGTGGGATTAGCTAGCGGCTATTTCCTCGAGAGTCACCGACCCAGCGTAGTGTCTCGGACAGTGGTAAATGTATCTAGAGGAGGGTTCGCAAACCTGACTGCCGAGTATCTGTGTTGTTTGGGAGTGTGTCAATTTTTTCTTACGCCGAAGGATGGAAAGACACTACTGGAAAAAGGGACTGAAGCGCCTGTCGCCTCGCGAGTCTCTAGTCCTGCGTAGTGTATCAGGCAGTGGTAAATGACTTTAGGACGGTACGCAAACCTGACTCCAAAGAATGTGTGTTGTTTGGGAGCATGTTGACATGTTCTTACATCGATTGTTGCAAAGAAACTACTTTAGGAAGGGTGTTAGGGGATATAGCTAGCATCTGTCGCCTCGCGAGAAACCAGCCTAGCGTAGTGACTTTGGCAGTGTTATATGTCTCTAGAAACCTGACTCCCGAGTATCTGTGTTGTATGGAAGAGTCTCGACTTGTTATCACGTCGAGGGTTAGGAAGGGACTATTGTTGGAAGGGATAGAGTGGGGATGGCAAGCTCATGACGTCACGCAAGTCACCGTCCCAGTGTAGTGTCTCGGGCAGTGATTAATGTGTGTAGAGGAGGGATCGTAATTTTGACACCTAAGTATCTTTGTATTTCGGGATTTGTTGACTTGTTCTCACGTCGAGGGTTGGGAAGAGACTACTTTAGGAAGGTAGTGAGTGGGTTTCGGCAGCTTACGAGTGAACATGTGTACTTACTATGTGATTAGCTATTGCGCAATTATGCCTGATTGCCTTCGCCGGGAATCGAACCAAGTATCCGCTTGCATCGGTTGCCAGAGCTTCCATCCTGTCGGCAGTACATCCTGTGGCATCCCGCCAGACAGCCTCCTCAGAGCACCGATGCTCCCCCAAATTCTCCGGCGGCCAATTAGTGAATATCCTCCATTCCCCCTCCCTTAGGTCGTCAGAGCTCTAAACCTCGTCATTTGTGGTTTGGCGGCCGAAGGGTTAATATATATAGTTCCAAATGTCCCATGTGGCAATTTTGCTACCTCAAACAACAGCCAATCACAGCACACCTCGCAGGGAAGGTGGTTGAAGGAGTAGTGTAACACTTTGGCCAATCACAGTACAGGACCATTGGGAAGGGAAGGAGTGGGGGAAGGGAAAGCGGAGGTTCACCAACTGGTTTTTAGGGGAGGGGGAACACACACAAACTATATTTATGAAATGGCACATATATCTTTCTTGGATTTTGTGTAGTGAAATTAACTATCTCCTCCTACTAAAGCATATGTGTATTTGTAATTGTCTCACTACTTTTGCATAAGTTTCTGGTTTATTAATAAAGTTAATGATTTCAAAGAATATTCAAGTACTTCGCACCAACTCAGCTGTTAGGAATTTTTTAAAAATTGATTGCGCCCATCTTGAGGAACGTAGTATCATTAGTTACTATCAGCAACCTCTTGTTTCTTCTAAAAATTCCAATTCGGGATGCCCTTTTAGCCTACTTTCCGAAGGAAAGAAAGGCTTATGAGATTGCTTTCTGTGCGGTTGTGTATGTGTTTGTAGGTGTGTATGTGTGTTAATACGTGTGTGTCTATATGTGTGTGTGGCCCCAACCCCTTCAATTTTGACCACGTGTATCGATTTGTACCTAACTCGGTACACATATAGGACTACGTAAGAACAGCTGAATTTTATAGTTTTCGACCGAGACATTTAATTAGTTTATACTGAGGCTACCGATATTTTATGAAATAACCCCACATAAAATATTTACAATTTTTTGTCTTTTGTCGGGAAACAATCAACATATATGCAACCAATTTAAACTTAACTTTGTAGCTTCATTTATGAAGATCTTAACATGAAAATAATGGATGTTCATGACATATTTGGCAGACCAATTAACAGATTCCCACCAAATTTCACACGCAAATAGTGCTATGGTAGGATATATAAACTATCATGTGTTAGATATGACAGGGCTTCCTTAATGGTGTTCATAAAATAATTTTGGTTAGCTTACTACGCCTGTTAAATAAATCGTAAAAATTAAACAAAATTTCGCAAACTAACAGTGTTCATTAGTAACACGAATTTTGCATACAGAAATACTTATATTATGGCTGCCTTTTTTCAAAATAGTGCCGGGTGACAAAGTTTAATGTTTTGCCGTATTTCCAGAATAATTCTACTGATTTCAACCAAATATGCACATTATTACTGAAGGCATTGTAAACATACATAATTTAGGTGATATCAGATATTGTATTAGGTCATGAATTTTGGATGAGGTTGTTATACCTATCAAATAATTAAAACATATTTAACAAAAATTGGTGATGTATATAAGAAGCATAGTATGCAGATTTTTTAAAGTAATTTTGTATGTTAGCACAAGATAAGAAATATAATTTTATTTCCTTATATTAAAGACCAATCAACCGTTTAACACCAAATTCTTTACACAAGTATCGTTATGGTGCTCTATGTAGCACCATGTAAACTTGCGTGTTTTTTAAGAGGCTCATTCACTTATTTTCTAAACGATGACATTATCAATATTTTGGGTTAGTAAACCTTATCATTGGAACCATAACATCCGAAGACCTCCGAATCCGACCTCCGTAACTGATATTGATTGCAGACCAGCTTATTGTACGAGATTGTCTGGGTTCGAGTCCCGGGTAAGGCAAGTATGTGTAAGTGAGTGAAGATATTTGGGCTTCACGTAACAGCGGGGTCTTCAGAACCGATGAGGGTGATTGAGGTGAGGATGAAGCAGCGTCGGAATGAAAGTGCGGTGGAAATTGGAGATCTACGAGAAAACCAACCGAATAACGGCATCGTCCGGCACGATTACTACGTGAGAAAATCCAGGAGTGACCCGGCCGGGGATTGAACCCAATTATACATGGTCGGAGGTGAGCAGGCTAACCGTTCAACCACCGCGACCACCATATGCAGTTGTCGTTATCAAACTACTGTACCATATATTTCTGATTTCATCTCTTGTGATATGGCTGTCAATGAGACGTCAAATCCTCCCTAACATCTGAGAAATGTAGAACTTCATTCAGAATAATTTTCACTCATGTAGGCCCTAGAGGGAAATACGATAATCAGATATATCAGAAATTTCCTTCTTTTATCTGCATTAAGCTGTTTCAAAGTTAATGTATTTTTTTAGAATTCTGCCTTATTTCATCGTGGTTTTTTTGCATACAATCGTGTCTGTGATTGTTATTTATAATTTTGCAAAACTGTGCCGAATTCGGCCTTAGTGATGTTGATCTACAATATCCGGGCGTGGGTTTGGTTACAACTCTTTTAAAGAAAACTTTGTTCTCTGCTAACACAGTGCGCTCTCTCCCAGCAAGAGCTCTCCACTAGCAACCGTCGTTCATTTCCGGGATATCATTAAAGCATTAATATGTTTTATTTTTCTACAACTGGCATGGCTTGCAGGGCGAAGAATTAATGTGAAGGAGAGGAGATACCCTTGCCTTATGTGTAGCAGATGTTATTCCGTAATTGTTGCTTCTTGATTACTTAACTTTATGTCAGAGCGATGAACAAGGGATGGTTTAAAATTTGCATTGTCCCAAAAATAAACAATTCTCGTATGCTGCTTGTCCGAGATTCAAACCCACGTGTTGTTGGGAACTGAGTCGGAGGAAAAGTACAAATGTCAACTTTCCAACTATTAGAATGAGCGGCCTTCTAACACAACAGCACAATAGTCTCATTTAGCATACACGCACGTGTCTTCGAATAACGTTCACAAAATTAAAGATACATTTTTCCACATTAGGTTTGTAGGTTATGTAAGACATACGCTTCGTATTGAGTTTCTTAACTACCGATCTCAAGGTGGGGGAGCGACAATTTCCCGAAGACTGAGTGAGAACACATGTTCTACACACTTGCCCAAAATTGGAGAAAAGAAGCTAGGTTTACATAATAATTTACACTTGAATGAGGAAATCGCAGGAAATTATTACATTTTATATTTGTATTTTGACAATGATAAATGTATACATAGAGCTCGTAAATAAAAAAACAATTAGAATATTTTTATTATAGAACAGAAATGTTAAATAAACACTGAGATTTATTCGCCAGTTTTAAGAAACTTGATAGACAAGTTTCAATCTATCTGACTACAAGAAATATGGAGTTCTGTGAAAACTGACGATGATTGGATTGCTTGACTACGTTCAAACATACATCTTGTAAACTAATACAAACATAGGCTACGCATTTGTAAAAAACCTTTGTGATGGACCCGGTCGTTTCCCGTATTCATAAACAAAACCATGCATTCGTTTGTTGACTAAACTTTGTGACGGTCTATGGTAAAATGGCAACGGACTGCAATATTCATTCCTTAAGGTGCACGTCTGCTCCTTGGCATTCGGGATATTGTAAGGCTAAAGATCTATTTAATAAGGAGGGACTATGTGGAACGAAAATTTGATGCAAGTAAAAGCTGCAGTAAAGTAGTGCCTTGCTTTCTCTCTTGCATGGAATGGCTTGTGTTGTCTGCACATTTCTTTCTGAATGAAATAGCGGTACTTATGGCCCTGAACTTGACGTTTAGTAGGGGTATACAAAGTCATCCTCACGACTGACGTGGCGGTATGCAGACACGGAAACAACCAGATTTTCTTGAGCTCCCAAACTACCTACCTGTTTCGTGACTTTGAAAATATTAATTAATTTTAATAATAAACTTAATTAACTATTATGATCTAATAAAGATAAATTACAATACATTTTAACTAAAAAACATGAATGCTGAAAAATGCTACTCCCGTTACAATATATATTAAGTTCGTACATTATACCCATTCAGATAATTTAGTAAATACAACGATTTCGCAATAGTGAGTTATTTTACAATAAAGCATTTTATCCTTAAAAGAAAGTTAAAGGTGAAAAATTTTATGGTCCACAATTAAACAGTGTGTGAAACACAACATTGGAATATATCAGATGTGTGATTATGGCGAGTAGGAGACAAGGGATTGGGGAATCAGAGCCGGAGCCGCTCGGCCACCTTTTTGTTATGTCACCATCCGTCACCTTGACCTTGACCTTTGACCCGTGACCTTCACCACGGGAACCTCAGACCCCAAAAATCCAAAAAATTGCGAAGATATTTTTTTTTTAATTTATAACGAAAAATTAAACTAAAAAACATTTTAAAAAATAGATTATATATTTATAAAAAAATTATCATAAAACATTTAATTAAAAAATCGTATAAAAATTTAAAAACATCTTCAAAAATGTATTTTTTCAAAAATTTTATGTAAAAAATTTCTTTATTAAAAAGTCTTATCCCTGGTGCCCATTTTTCCTTTTTCCCCTCGAAATGTCCCTTTTTTCCCTCAAAAGTTATTAAAAAATTTTCTGTAAAAAAATCGTCAAGAAATATTTTACTAAAAAACTTACTTTTTCGAGGTCCCCCCCCCCCCCCCCCACCCCCCGCGGCAATCACCAATTACTCACCTCTGTTCGAATCCAGCAGGCTATTGGAGGCAGCCATCTTTGTTTATATGTTACTGGAGGCCACCATCTTTGTGCATATGTTACTGGAGGCCGCCATCTTTGTTTATATGTTAGTGAAGGCCGCCATCTTTGTGTATATGTTACTGAAGGTGGCCATATTTGTCTTCTTTTCGTACATAATTTGTTTATATATGTTACTGGAGGATGCCGTGTTGGGAAGCAGCCATCATGCTAGGTGCAGTTCTCCATGTTTGTTATTTGTTTATAGTTTGTGTCTCACCTTTGTGCGACAACCCGATTATGCCACCTGATATAGGACTGTACCGAATTATGTAATTTATCATTCCTGCGAAGTACTTAAACTTATTTATTTTTATTTTTCTTATATATAAAGTGGGAAAGGTTTTTTGAAATAAATTACAGCATATCTTTTTTACATAAAAATTATTGTACACCTAATAAAATATACATGTTTATTAAGCTTCTTCGAAGTTCACCGTTCGATGTCCGCCTCAGTGACCCAGGAATTGTAGCGGGCAGGGAAACCCCACCACTTGAAGCTGGCGAGTAAGCTCTTACAGTGTGCAAACGGTCAGCTGCACTCATTACAGTATTTTGATGGTTCTGGATGATTCTGTCTCGGCAATTGTAAGATACAAGCCGGTTGTGAAGTATCAGGCAAAATGTAAACATGTTGGCAGGAATATTTCCATGTGTAGTGAATTCGATCCTGCAGTCGATCACATTGGAGGTAAATCGAATACCATGAGTGCAGCCAAACTCTTGAACATATAACGGCTCAATATCGGGGGTAGGGTGCATCCACAATATGCAGTTTGGAATTGAGCGTTCATCTGATATGCCAGCAGGTACTGGCCAATTAGTGTTCAAAATTAGTGTTCATGTCTATGTTCGGGTAAATTTCGCTATTAAACTTTTTTTTAACATTTTCTATTTGGCATGTGTCGAACTGCGAACGGCTCACTCTTACATTGTGCTATCTTCCAGTCTGTAGCCCAACAATGACTTGTAAGCCACATCGATGGTTTTATCATGTTCCATATTCTGCAACATGTGTAGGGGTTCTGCAGTGCTCAACTGCACATGAGTAAGCATCCATTCGATAGACTGTAGGTTCAGATCCACTGCCTCCCGGTTTTCTCCCATACTCACTATGGTATCCAAATGCGTATTGGTGAGCCTTATCACCAGCTCCTGCTTCGAATTGAAGATAATTCGTTTCTAGTATTCGGCAAATCCCAATAGCATGGAGAGCGGAACATATACTTCGAACCTTCCTTCGGCATAAATGGGAACACTGTAGCCATCTTCGGTTCCCCAGCCTCTCATCTTGTCTGCAGGCAGCTCATTCGGCATAAGCGAAGGGTAATTTTTTATCGTTGAGGTTATGCCCACCTCGGCACCGTTGAGAAAGTAGGCGATGCGATTTATCAGGTGAAGAATTCCATTGCTAATTATTTTTCTCGATGCTGGATTGGTCCCATCTTCTTTCGTCAAAGTCCTCCTGATTCACAGGAAAGACTGACAAGGAAGAGTGCAGATATCTTGGTGTTGGACTGATATCCAAACCTCCAATGGTAGTGTACGGCCATATGAGGAACGACTGGTACACATGAAGTTCCACCTTTGTTATGCTGTCTTCGAAAATTGTTGTCTCTTCATAGTTTAGGAAATCTTCCATGGCGATCTACCTCGTAGCCGAGACTGCAGAGGATAATCTCGCTAGCACATGTTAACTCCTTGGAGACCTGTGACGTATTGATGGTAGGTTTTCCAAGACACATGCTTTTATAGCTTCTGGTCGGCGTAAATCTTACGCAAATCTTCTCAAATGCGGGCATAGGGCGATTTATTCGTTTCGAAAGTTCACCAACGCTCCGCGCTGGAAGATGACTGTCACGACCACTTCGTGTGCTCTCTTCACGACGACCGGAGCGTAAATGATGCATTGTGATGCCACAACCAGTTTATAACCGAGAGGGACCATAGGCGAAAATTCGTGCAGTGTATTGCTTGGCCTGCTGTTGAGGTATGTGCTGCTCGCCAAATTGCAGGTTATCCTTATCACATTGAATGGCAAAATATTTGCAGGCTGCGACGACACGTGTGTTTTACCAGCTTCATAGATTCATGGCTCGAACCACAGTATCGTTCCTATAGTATCTGGTTTCGTAAAGTAGATATCTTTGTTGCATCTGATAACACTCATCAGAGCATTGGAATTCCCAAGTAGTTTGCATTCAATGTAGGCGGCAGTGAATCTTCAATGTACCTGGCAATATCGTATATTTAATAAGAGCCAACGGGAAGCGAAACTTCATGGGAAACATTACCACTTTTTACGAGGTACAGCTTGCAGTTTTTCAGCAATGTTCGGTATCGCATTGTAAGTTTGAAAATCGGCAAGGACTTTGCTCCATTCCCCCTCCAGGTCGAGTAGCAGAAAATGTACAGCACGCATCTCGGAGCTACGACCTGTCAAGGTAAGCGTTATAGACATGGCTGATGGTTTCCTTGCGGTGTATAGCCTTTTTATACAATTACTTGTACAAGCAAACCAGGAAGTGAGGGCACAAATGCCCGCAGTTCCACATGTTAGGCAGCTGCTCCATTTCATAATTGTAAGATAGATTACAATTTTTCAGGTACTTGCGCAATTCGGGCGGAGGGCGCAAATTCCCAAAACTATCATAATAGTCTGCGTGTTTACCCTTTTTTATGTATGCTACCCATGTGCGTGCTGGGCCCTGCTGTGGTGTCCAGATTAAATATGGTGCATTCTTCTCTCTTGGGTTTAGCAGGCAATCCATCTCTCATAAACACTCCGCGAAAATGAGGTATTTTCAATTTGTATGTAAACAGTTCCAAATCCACATTCATGAGTGTTCGTTTCGGTAGAGATTTCATTATTGTTTCTTCCTACTGCGTCGCTTTAGCACACTTCCACCTCCTACTGGGTATGGTCATAGGTAGAGATCTTGACCGTTTTTTTACCCATGGCGATAGCTTCCATACTTACATTGTGTCATTTTACCTCAGTCAACTGCTTCCGTTCGTTCGATGCTGTGTTGACGGGTCGGGCGATACCACTCGTGGCTCCGATTAGTCTCCAAGGGCTGCAAGTGTAGGCAATAGCAATGGAAAAAATCCACCGGTAGATATTTTCTTAGACTTCGCGGCTTTTCTCCTTTTTGCAACTGCTTTTCTTTCTACTTGTGCCTTTATTTTGCTTTTATACCCAAGCTTATCTTCATTTTGGCATTCATCAAGTTGGAAAAACCCCACGCTGCTATTTTATCGCCGAGCCCGGCATCTAATGATTTTCTTATTTCGTCCGCCTTCTGTGCAATTACCTTGTCTGCCCGGTGCCTGATTTGCAGATCCTTATTCTCGGAATAGGCGATGTTGTGCTGCTTGTACGCCTCGTCCAGGGAGTTTATGCATGTCACATTGCATGACAGCCTTTTAACTTGCTTGGTTCCTGGCCCACGGAACCTGTATTTGGGAATGTGCAGTCCGAATGGTATATTGTTGATCAGCGTATCAACGAACTCGGTTCCACCTACAGTCTTACCTCTTCTAGACATTGTGGTGAACTGAGCGAGAAAAGTATAAATACGTCCCTTTTATACATTTCAATTCCAGTATCATTCAAGACTTGGAATAGTACGGACGTATCTCATATTGCAATATTACATTTCAGTACGATTTCTGCCAGAGACAGTTTACTAGGTGTGATAACTTGAATAGAAATTCTAACAAGTGCTTTATGTCATCAAGAGGCTTGTATATGCTACCACCTCCTCCTCTTTCTCATCCTCCCCCTCCACCACCTCCTTTACGGAAGTATTATATAGACCAAGCAGATGAAAACAGTATACAGATTATTAAACAAAATGTTACTCTAGCTATCCGCGTGCATGCTGACGATGAAGCTATCTCCCACGAATCTTGGAACGGAAGCCTATTTCTGAATACAGTGAAGTGCATCATCGCGGGACCTTCAAATAGTGGGAAAACATGCATCCTACTGAGCTTGCTGTAAGAAGAGATTGGTCTCCGGTTCGAGAACGTTTACCTATTCTCCAAATCACTTCAGCAACCGAAATACCAGTGATTGGTACGAGTGCCGCAGGCCATGGAAGTCATGGGTTATTTCCCATGCAGCGGTAACGAAGCCGTCGTACCTCCGAACGAAGCACTGCGAAACTCGATATTTGTCTTCTACGACATTGCCTACGAGAAACAAACTTGCATTCAAGAATACTTTATCATGGAGCAGCATGCACGCGTGGACTGTGTGTACCTCGGCCAGACTTATTCGCACATACCCAAACAGATGCTACGCGATAATACTAATGTGTTTACATTGTTTCGCATGGACGACACTAACTTACGTCACGTTTACGACTATCGTGTAAATGTGGATATGACGCTATCAGATTTCAAACGTATGTGTGCTTTGTGCTGGAAAGACAAATAAGGATTTTTGACTACTGTAAAGGACTGGCCCCTATATAATGGGAGGTACAGGCACGGGTTCGACCAGTTCATCGCCAGCCATCGAGAATGAGTTATAGCATATCTAAATTCGGATAGAGTAGTCTCAAGATACGCCATCATAAAGACAACAATGGTGGTTGTCTCGTACCAGAGGATGATGGAACTTGTGATGATGGTAGAAGAATAATTCTAAATGTTGGTGAACCCAAACGATCTGGGTATGCTGTTATTATACATTTCGTCTTCTAGACTGGTAATGACATCATTTCGGCACTTCGCAGAATGTTGGCCGAACAAAATGCATTCTTTCTAAACTACCCGTCCGAGCTCGGAGCGAAGATGGAGCATGTGAAGGCGGATATCGTCCGCGATACGGTGGCCATGGACGAGCACGTGACGAGTGTTCAAAGACAAATTATCGACAGATTGAATGCAGCATCTACACAAAATGAAGAGAATCTGAAAAACATGGAAAAATATACGACACATACATATACCTCGATTTCCCATCTTGCCACGAAACCAGATATTCAAAATTACAGCGAATGTCTGAGCAAGATCGAAAGTATTTTGGAGGAGACTCACGACTTAACCTATAAAAGAGAGCGACAGTTATAATTTTTATTCAGTATGATGGCGGATATTGCCAGCGAACTACATCTAGTTATTTTAGATTGTCCGCTCAAAGTATTTGCTCGCCAAAAGAACCAAAATTTCAAGCGACCATATAAATGGAGAAATTTTTAAGCCCATTACTCATCGTCTCGATGTACTCAGGAAGAGCTGTGGAGCATCTTTAGCTGTAAATTACTTAAGCGACAATACCGCTAAGCCTTTGCCGAAGCGAAAGCATGATGAAATACAGTCAGATCAGGACGATGGATCAGATGCGGGTTTGCAACAGAAGAAGAAAATACGGAAGAGACCTCTGAATCTAATGCTTTGGCTCGACGGTACTTACGATCGTACACATCTCGTAATAATGATATGATGTATGGCGTGTACAGGCATAATGATAAATGGTTCCTCAGTGGTGATGAAATCGATTTTCTACCAGGTGGGAGCATCCGAGTTGGCAATTACATGGTACATGGAACCCCCAGACTATACGAACTTTTATTTCGCAAGAAGCCCAGGGACTTTACTAAATTCGACCTGCTGGAATGCACGACTTTGCTCTAACTCATGAACGCACTTTACCAAGACAATGATCCCGAGACCGGTGTATATAAGGATGATGATCACGAAAAAATTGACATTCTCGCAGAATTCTTCAGCGGCCTAGTACTGAAAGTGGTGAAGGTCTGAAGAAGATAGACGATGGCAAGAACATAGATTATGTGTTATGGGACGATCCGAACGAACTGGTCGATAGGCTGCAGCTACTGTTTGCTTCGCGAAGTGTTATAAATTACTTTCACACCAACGAGATCGTTTCAATCATAGAAGAACTTAAGGAGACGAGCTACATATGATGAATCGATTCGGTATCGCCAATGAACTGCATGCGGCTGCCAGGCGCCTCTACCATAGTCGCAAGGTCATGATTTGTGGGATGAATGATCTGTTTCAAGCCGACCTCGTTGAGATGATACTGTATGCTCAAGTCAACAAAGGCTACAAATACATGTTGACAATCATAAATGCCTATAGCAAATTCGCCTGGGCCAGGCCGTAGAATGCACATGACGTCTCCGAGGGTATCGCAGATATTTTAGCGAAGGAGACATCCCGGCCAATTTACAAACCAACCAGGGCAAGGAAGTCTATAATGCAAAGTTCAAGGCCTTAATGAAGAAACATAACATAAATCATTGTTCCAAATACAGTAATTTCAAAGCTTCAATTGTCAAGAGGTTCAACAGGACTCTAAAAGGCAAGATGTGGAAGCATTTCGCAGCAAATGGTAGTTACAAGTTGCTTGAGCTACTGCCGCAACTTGTGTGCGAGTATAATTCTTCAGTGACTCCCTGGTTTGGACTGTGTATGCTATTCCGAAGAGAAAGGACCCATACAAGCTTAAAGCAAAGATCGGTGACCTGGTGTGCGTCTCCAAACAGAAAGGTGTCTTCAGGAAAGGGTTCACAGATAATTGGAGCCCCAAACAGTTTCGTGGGCAACATATACGTAACTATGGTCCGAGGACCTACTAGATCGAAGATCTGAACAACATACCCATCCGTGACGGTTTCTACACTGAGGAAATCCGGCTGACGAAGTTTCCAGATGTGTATTTGGTAGAAAAGGTGCTGAAATGGCGTAATGGAAGGGCCTACATCAAGTGGTGCCTGCTACAATTCTTGGGTCGCCAAGGCGGACATCGAGCGATGAACATCGAAGAAAATTAATAAACCTGTATATTTTGTTATTGGTACAAAAATTTTATGTAAAAAATTATATTCTGTGATTTATTTATTTAAAAAACCTTTCCTGCTTTATATATAAAATAATAAAAAATTATAAATAAATTTAACTACTTTGCAGGAATGGTCAGTGTCAACATTCGGTACAGGCCTATATCAGGTGGCATAATAGGATTGTTGCAAAAAGGTGAGACACAAACTATAAAAAAAAATGTCTATAAACACATGGAGGACTGCACCTAGCAAGATAACTGCCTCCCAATATGGCAGCCTCCAGTAACATATATAAACAAATGATGCACAAAAAAAATGGCAACCTTCAGGAAGATATAAACAAATTACTTATGAAAAAAACTAATATGGCCACTTCCAGTAACATATACACAAAGATGGCGGCCTCCAGTAACTAATAAACAAATGAATGAAAAAATCAAGATGGTGAAATGAGTATATCTGAGGGGAGTAGAGGCGAGAGAGTCAGTCGCCTGCTGGATTTGAACAGAGGCGAGTAATAATTTATCTAGCTCCTGCTTTTGATACATCTTTATGTTCTTGTTTATTTTAACAAGGGTTTTTCCTTTTGTACCATTTTCAACGCTCGAAACTGTAACCAACATGCAAACAACACGCTTATTGCTAAAGAATCTCATTTTCTTGCCAAAACAAGATGCGAACATAATGTGGCTCTTATCTCCATCGCAAATGTATCTATGAATACCAGCCAAAAACAAATTTATTCCAATATTACCATGGGCTAACATGATATTCATTTCTGGATACCTGGTATGCCAGAGCAAGTACATGCCTGCAATCCGATTTGAACATTGGGTCAGCATAAATGAAGACGATTATTCTTTCAGCTTAGTTCCAGTGCCATAATTCTTTACTACCTGCCCAGTATACAACCTCCGACCAGACTCGAAGAAACCCTGCACTACCAGCAAGCTGATAAGTCAGGCAAAAGAACACCTATATAACATTTCGAGTAATAGCATAATTGTGTATCAACTCAGAAAACCAGACAGCTAAAAGGTTAACTGGTGGTCAGAGCACTGTGATGGAGTAAGTCACCCAACCATTCTGATTAGTTATACAAAACAAACTTTAATTAACTGTGACATAAATATGTGTAAAAATGTAAAATATTCAATAAGAGAGTAATAAGTTGGCAATACTGTAATGAATGTTACAAGGATCAAAGTTTTAACAGGCCATAGCTTACAACCCTTTTCTGCGACTACAGGGAAGAAAATTGCATAGTGCGGAAGGACACTCGAGAGATAATTCTAAAGCCACTGCACAATAACAAATATTTTCTGCGAAATCGCTTAAAAGAGGGTATTCTTCGTCCGCTAATTAGAAGGCAAAGGAGCACTCTGTGTCTTATCCTCAGACCTATACTGCATTACGCCATTTGTACGATGCCAGTACTCAGAAATCGCTGGGAAGAGGGAGTCCTTCATCCACTAAATAGGAAACAAGTGGAGCTTATTGCCTCTTATCCCTGGACCTATACTACAAGACGTCACACAGTAAGATACCAGCACACAGAAATAGCTTGGAAGATAGCTTGGAAAAGGGCTGAATTTGTCCGCTAATTAGGATGCAAGTGGGGCACGCAGCTTCTTATCCCTGGACCTATTCTGCATGATGCAACACTGAACGATGCCAGTACTTAGAAATGGCTTGGAAGAGGGAGTCATTTATCCTCTAATTAGGTGGCAATGGCGGCACGCAGCCTCATATCCTTGGTCCTATAAAGCAAGACGTCACACAGTACGATGCCAGTCCACAGAATTCACTTGAAAGAGAGCCTTCATCGTCAGCTAAATAGAAATCAAGAATGTCACGCAGACTCTTATCCTCAAGACGTCACTTTGTACGATGCCAGTCCACCAAAATCAGTTGGAGGAGAGCCTTCTTCGTCCACTAAATAGGAATCAATGGGTTCACGCAGACAATTATCTCCATTCCTAAACTGCAAGACGTCACATTCGACAATGACTGTACATAGAAATCACTTGACAGAGAGTCTTCATCGACAGCTAAATAGGAAGCAAGAAGTTCATGCAGATTCTTCTCCCGTTACATATACACCAAGACATTATGCAGTTCGATGCCAGTCTGCAGAAATCACATGGAAAAATGCCTGTTTGGCAGCTAAATAATGAGTTTGGTGTCACATTGACTCTTATCCCTGGATCTATACTCCAATACGTCACACTGTAAGATGCCAGTCCACAGAAATCACATTGAAGAATGCCTTATTCATTCGCTAAATAGGAATGAAGAGCATCATGCAGGCCCTTTTCCGTGGTCCTATACTGCAAGACATCACATTATACAATGCCGTTCCACAGAAATCACTTCGAAAGGAGTCTTCTTCGTCAGCTATATAGGAAGCAAGATGGACACGCAGACTCTTATCCCTGGTATTATTCAGCAAGATGTTACACTCTTCGATGCCAGTCCACAGAAGTCACTTGGAAGAGAGCTTTCCTCGTCAGCTAAATAGGAAGCAAGAGGGCCACACAGACTCTTATCCCTGGTCCTACACAGACTCTTGTGCCTGTTCCTGTACTGCAAGACATAACTCTGTACGATGCCAGTCCACAGATGTCACTTGGAGAGATTCTTCCTCTTTCACTAAATGGTAATCGAGGGGGTCACACAGACTCTTATACATGGTCCTATACAGCAAGATGTTATACTTTCCTGCGACAGTACACACAAATCATGTGGAAGATCGCCTTCTTTGTCAGCTAAATAGAAAACAAGGGGTTCACGCGACTCTTATCCGTGGGCCTATAATTCAAGACATCACACTGTACTATGCCAGTACACATATCACATGGAAGAGAGCATTCTTCTTCAGCTGAATAGGAAGCATGAGAATCACGCAGATTCTTATCCCTGGTCCTATACTGCATGACATCACATTGTACGATGCCAGTCCACAGAAATCACTTTGAAGAGAGCCTTCTTCGTCAGCTAAATAGGAAACAAGTGGGTTATGCAGATTCTCTTATCATTGGTCCTATATTCCAAGAAGTCACATTGTGCAATGACAGTTCACAGAAAACACTTGGAAGAGAGCCTTCTTCGTCAGCTAAATAGGAAACATGAGGGTCACGCATACTCTTATCCCTGGTCCTATACTGCAAGTTGTCTCAGGCACCACAAATATACACACTAGACAAGTCACCAGCATCAAACACACTTAGCTAGGTACCAGCAAAACAAACATTAGACCTGATACCTGAACTCACACACTAGACCAGACACCAGCAACTCGCACAATAGACCAGGCACAATCAACACCCACACTAGACCAGGCCTCAGCATCATGAAATGCTCTAGGAAAAGCAACATACAAACTAGATCAAACACCAACAACACACACTCTAGGCCTGGCACCATAAACACACACACTTGACAAAACACCAGAAACACACACACTATGCAAAGTACCAACAACACACACACTAGACCAGACACAAGCAACACACACACTAGACCAGGTACCAGCAAAACACAATAGACCAGCCACCAATAAGACACACTCTAGACCATTCACCAGCAACCCACTCACTAGAAATGGCACCATTAAAACTCACACAGGCCAGGCAAAAGCAACTCACATGATAGCCAAGGAACCAGTTACACACACACTGGACCAGACAAAGGCAAATCACACACTAAACACCAGCAACACACACAATACACGATGCACCAGCAACTCACACTAAACAAGGCACTGACAAAACCACACACTAAAACAAGGCACGAGCAACTCACACACTAGAGCAGGCACCAGCACCACACACACTACACCAGGCACCAGCAACTCAGACACTAGACCAGGCACCAGAAACACACACACTATACAAGGCACCAGCATTACACACCTTACTCCATGCATCAATAACACACTCCAGAGCATGTACCAAATAATCATACACTGGACCAAGCACCAGCCACTTGCACACTAAACCAGGTACCAGAACACACACACTAGACTAGGCACCAGCAACACACAACTTAGTCCGGGCAACAGCAACACACACAAGAACAGGTACCGAATAATCACACACTAGGCCAAGCACCAGTAACTTACACATTACACCAGGCACCAGCAACACACACTTGACCATACACGAGCAACACTCACACAATACCAGGCACCAGAAACAAACATATAAGACCAGGCTCCAGCCATTTTACTTACACTAGTCCATAACAATCAAATCACACTCTAGATCAGGCACCACCAAAACACACTAGACCAAGCACCAGCAACACACACACTAGAAATGGCACCAGCAAAACCCACACTAGAACAGGCAAAAGCAACTCACACACTATACCAAACACCAGCAACTATCTCACTAGACCAAGCATCAGCAACACACACTAGAGCAAGCACTAAAACACACACACTATATCAGGCACCAACAACTAATGCACTTGACCAGGCACCAGCAACTACGCACACAACAAACCAGGCACCAGCAACACACACACTAGACTAGAAACCAGCAACACACACACTAAATGTGTCAAAAGCAAAACACACACTAGACCAGGTACTAGCAACATATTCACTAGACCAGGCACCAGCAACACACACTAGACCAGAACCAGCATATTTACACACACTATACCAGGCAGCAGCAACTCACACAATAGACCAGGCGCTAGAAACACACACTAGATCAGGCATCAGAAACACACACACTTGACAAGGCTCTAGCCATACACACAATAGACCAGGCACCAGTAACTCACGCACTATACCAGTTATCATCAACTCGCACATTAGACCAGGCACCAGGAACACACACTACACCAGACACAAGAAACACACACACTAGTCCAAATACCAGCAACACACACACTAGACCAGGCAATTAACACACTAGACCAAACACCAGCAACACACACACTATATCAGGCACCAGCTACTCACACTAAACAAGACAACAGCAACACACACAAGAGCAGGCAACAGAAACACACACACTAGAACAGGCACCAGAACAAACACACTTCACCAGGCATGAGCGACTCACACCCTAGACCAGGCACCAGCAACACACACTTAAACAGGCACGAGCAAAACAAACATCAATCCAGGATACAGCAACACACACTCTAGACGAGGCACCACCTGCACACACACAATAATGTCAAACAGTAATACACACAATAGACCAGGCAACAGCATCACACTAGACCTGGCACCAGAAACCCACACATTAGAACATGCTTCAGCAACTCACACATTAGACTAGGCATCAGCAACTCACAAATTAGACCAGACATCAGCAACACACACTAGACCAGGCAGTAGCAACAACTTCACTAGACCAGGCACCAGCAACATACACTCTAAATGCGAGATCAGCAATACACACACTATACAAGGCACTAGAACCACACACACTAGTTCAGGCACAAGTATTACACACTAGACCAGTCACCAGCTACTCACACTAGACCAGGCACCAGCCAGTTTACACACACTAGTACAGGCTCCATCAAATCACAAACTAGACCATGCATCAGCAACACACACACTATACAAGGCACTAGAACCACACACACTAGTTCAGGCACAAGTATTACACACTAGACCAGTCACCAGCTACTCACAGTAGACCAGGCCTCAGCAACTTACACACTAGACCAGGCACCAGCCACAAACACACTAGACCTGGAACCAGCCTTTTTACACACACTAGACCAGGCACCAGCAACTCACACACTAGACCAAGCACTAGCAACATATACTAGACCAGGCACCAGCAACAAACATGTAAGACCAGGCATCAGAAACACACACTTGACCAGGCACTAGCAACACACACACTAGAACAGGCCCAAGTAACACACACACTAGACCAGGTACGAGGTACACACACACTAGACCAGTCACCAGCACCCCACACACTAGACCAGGCACCAGCAACAAACACATTAGACCAGGCATTATCAACACACACTAGACCAGGCGCTAGCAACTCACACCACGCCCTAATTTGCGTCTTTGTAACCCGAGAATAACATCTGCGTAGCTTTTTTTCCCGCGAAATTGGCTCCTCGATGTGTTAACGCAGTGCATCTGCGTGGGTCTGTGGTTTTTTACGTGGCATATACAAACTTTATGTCTTAAATATCTATTTGAATTAACTCCGTGATGTGGTAAACAGTGGAATCTCATTCCTTGGGAGGGAAGGTGTGTTAATCTGAGTTGGAAAATTAATTTGTTCTTTCATGAAATCCCCAACGCATGGCCAGTTCTCATTCTTATAGTCTATAATCTTGCGAACTGGCATGCTGTCCTTGGCAATGTTATTAAAGAAAACGTGTAAAAGGTAATTGTCGAATGCCGATCCATGGGTACTTCTAATTTAAAGGCCATTTGCTCTATATGTAGTACATCTGGCTAGATCTGAGCCTGTGAGGGCCCAAAAGACGGTTTGTTAAATGCGATTATTAATTTTCCTAACCTACCTTAATATTAAGAGGTGTTTCCATTGATTGACCACGATATACCACCCCAAATAAGCTGTTTAGTAATTAAATCGCCCTCTGATAGTAAAACTGACGAAAAGTTAATTAATTCATCGAGTCCGCTCATGTCTGGTGGGCAGTAACTGAATGCAGGTAGTTGCGGCTGTTATCATAAACTTTTACCATTTCTGCATGCATTATTATAAGCTAGATATAGTTCTACTCATTCTACACTGTCAATGTCAAACACTGTAAATTGCATATGTTTTTCACGTATGTTTCATTTTTATTTATTTTTACTAATTACCATCTGTTCAGGATTTTCAATAATTAGATGTTAGAATGGCAATAATTTATGTTTAAATTCCTTAGATAGCTAGATTTTATTTTGGTTTGTATTTTAATTAATAATTCAATATTTGTATTTATTTTCTTGGTCTCAGGCCATTGTAATTGTTCCAGTGAATTTATTGTGTTATTGTTACTACCTTATACGAGACCCGTAACTCTTTGACATAGGAAATTAGGCCGTAAGAAGTGTGTCAGATTAGTTGTTTGAGTAAGAGGCCATTGGATTGGCTGGCAGGTTTGAATCCTGCACCCCCATTGGCTAACGTAATAGTGTAGGGCTAGGAGGGTATTTTCAGTTAGGAGATCGCTCTCTCTGCTGCCATATTTCAACAGGTTAAGACCTAAGTCAGGACGCACGTCCAGAAGTTGGACGTAGCAAAGGGTTTTTTTAAAAGTAGTATATTAGAGTGTTTTAGTTTATATAACTTGCTTAATTGATATTGTTTTTTTTCTATGTAGAAAAATGTGCTGTAATCCCCTCCGTATTGTAAGCAGCTGTTTAGGAGCTTAAGTCAGTTAGTTAGACGCTGTGACGTTCCGTCAGCTGTAAGCCACGTTAAGAAACAACATAACTCTATGAAGTTTTAATACTGCTCTGCATTTTCCTGATATCCCGTCCTGCGTTCTACTATAAATGGTATCATCCTACAAGTAAACTATTTTCGTACACTACTAGTTTTTCTACGAGTTTAGTCAATACGTCGTATAGGCCTAAGTGAGCGTCCATTTGTAATAGAACATGCCACACAACGCCATGTTGGTACTGCGTTTTTAACAGCTAAGAACCAGCATAGTTTAACCATAATTTAACCTGAGAGACAGAGTTTGTATTGTTCTGACACTAAGCTGAGCCAAGTTTAAATTTTCAAGTAATAATTTCAGACGTTTCATGCAGTGATTTTTTTGAAGTGACAAACTGACAGTCAGACAAGTTTACGTTTTTGAATAAGGTTATTGTTAACGACCGTTATGTCTGACCACTTCCTATAGGCAGTACCAGTTGAATGTTTTTCATAAACCCTTTGCTATTGCCATCCAGGGTATTTAATTAGATTCATTTACAGCCAGAATTCATATCATTTAAATTAGACAAACTAAATTTGAAATAAAAATAATTTGGCTGGATTTTTATGTAGTCTGGTGTCTTTTTCCTATTTTGCATGAATAATATTGTTTTCACTTCCTCGCCTTCACTGATGACCCAGTTCTACATAATTTCTGCATGTCCTTATGGAAAGTAAGTTGCATAATTTTCAGAGAGTGACGAATGGTCACTGGTCTCAAGTAAGTGTGGTTAACTTGCTCTTCACATCGAACGTCTGGTTCTCGAGCCTGCAAGGGACAAGCAGACATTTTCCTCAGGGGAGAAATATTCTACTATCACACTGCTCAGTAGTAATAATTTTTGCCGATAAATACCTAACCTAACACACTATATCAACACATTTTTTTATTTCACACTGTTTTATAAGCATATAGGAGAGTATGGTTATGCAAACCGCTCAATAGTATACAACTGTTATTCCACACATTGTCACGTATTTCCTATTCAGTGCCACATGGTAATATCCTGTCAGCTCATATTTTATGTTAATACTAAGTACTTGGAATAGGCCTACAGCACGAGCAGCAGATACATATGGCAGGGCACTTGGCATTGTGTGACGTATATACTGCAGGCAAGCTACGTGTACGTTCTTCAGTAAACTGGTGTGCATAAACTATATTGATATTCCGGCTATACTAACACAGGGAACTAAGACGGCTTCGTGATATTTTATTATTATGTGAATGTGGTGTTTACGTTTCATAATAAATTTGGCTATCCCAATGCGGTGGCCTTAGGTGTGTTACACGTTTACACTTCATTGTTTTGCTGGAATACATTTAATTGAATTATACATAGTCTATTCATTAGTAAATGAAATTTTCTGAAGACCTGCCTAAGTTCTACTTTCAGGCTATTCCTCCAGCTGGTGCAAACAAAGTTAAAAAAATTGCACCAAAGGGACATGGCACTGGATTTGTGTTTCCGTACACTCACTTTAATAATGTTTTGCATGGGAACTATTTCTTATTATGTATTACCGACATATAATATTTTCCCTCTATTTTTATTCATACTAATTATTAAAGAAGTCTTATAAATTACAAATACATTATAAGTAAAAGTTCACTATAACAAAAAATAACATACTTTTATGTCAGCACAAGTATGAAACGCTTGTGATACATTACATACATATGTATGTATGTCGGGAACAACCAAAAACGTCATATGTGGTGTGATTTTTGAAAGGTTTGATTCAAAAAGTAAGAATATACTGCTAGCAGGCTATACTAGAATTAATACGCCACTGCCTAATTTAATTTCTTTATCCCTTGTTCAGCATGAGTAGCCTCGGATAGAGAGGCTATATTGTGGGTGCACGATGGGGGTCTGTGTTGCAAAATGTTATATAACAGCACTTGTTTCTTACTAGGAACGCCTCGGACGTTCCAATTAGCAATATTATTAACTATATTACATCGAGCGGACGGCAGACAACGACTGCTCCTCTAACAGCCATTTAACTGCTTGATTAGGACCTTCAGCAAGGACAAAATATGGCGGACATAATTAGTTCAAACACGTGTTATGTGTGCGGGAAAAAGGTGAAAAACACGGAAAATGGGATATTCTGTGATGAAAACTGCAATAGATTGTTCCACAAGAATTGTGTGAAGTTATCAAACCTGTGTATGATGGCGCCTGATGGCGAACGATGACAAGAAGTGGTATTGCGAACATGACGATCGTGTGAAGGGTGTGATTCTGCAACAACTGCAGGCGATCATAGCAAAAGTGGAAAAACAAGTGGCTCTGTTAAAAAAAAAAAAAAAAAAAAAAAAAAAACACACAGAAAGTCTCACTGATGCAGTGAAATTCTGTAGTGATAGTTTTGATGATGTTATTAAAAGGAATGGAAATACACATTAGGTCAATTGAAGCATTCAATACCAACATGGTGGAAATGGAAGACGAAGTGGAAAATATTGAAGCATACCTGCGGAGAAATAATTTGGAAATTAATGGGATACCGGAAGAAAAAAATGAAGATCTCTATGAAATTGCCATTAAAATGTCCACTGCACTGCACTGAATGTGCAATTAAAAAAGGACGATATTGATATCCTCCACAGGATGCCGACAAAAAATCAAGAAATTCAAAAGCCCATCATAATGAAACTAACAAATAGATGGAAGAAGCAAGAACTACTGGAAACAAGAAAGAAAAAAAGAAGTCTCTCGACAACAGTAAGTGGATTCGGAGAAAGGGGAATCGTATTTGCGAATGAAACTCTAACACCTCAAAACATGGTCCTCTTCAAGAAAGAGAGGGCATGAAAAGCAAAGGTTATTCATTTGCACAGGTAACGAAGGGTAAGGTGTTCTTGAGAAATATTGAAAGTGACAGAGTCACCCATATAAAGAATAGAGCAATAGTTAAAGAAATAGAGGATAGAAACAATCTCGGCAAGTAAGTGACAAGTGCCAACATGATTAGATTTTTAAGTTACAAGTGTTGTGTATTAATATGAGTATGTTGATGGAAGAACACTATAAATGTGTTGACACTTTTCTAGCTAATTATATGTCAATAGGAAATGTAAGAATACTGTATGTAAATGCCAGAAGTCTTAAAAACAAAATTGAGGATGTTATTGCGATGGTAGAGGTAATTGACAAAATTGATGTTATCGTTGTTACTGAAACCTGGCTTAAACAATACGAAGATAGAAACTATAACATAAATGGACATCATATGTACTGTGCTTACAAAGGCAGAAGCACTGGAGGGGGAGTGTGTGTATGTAAATGATATGTGGGTAAGAACAAACTGGAAAAATTGATAAAGTACGCAGTATTGTTAGAGTAAATATTGATGACAGATGTAATAATTTAAACATTGAGATCATTGCTGCATATAATCCAGATGTTAATAATGCAAGGGATTTACTTGACGATATGGAAGTATTATTAGGTACTAGCACTGTCCGAAATTGTGTTGCCGGAGGGGATTTCAACATTGATGCATAAAAAAATTCTGTATTACTAGAAAGGGAGTTATAGTTATTTAAATAATATAATTTTAATCTGTGTAACACTACACTCCCCACCAGAGAAACATAATCACCATCTACCCTAATAGACCACATTTTTATTAATAATGATTAGCATAAGTTTAAAATTGCTCATATCGGTTTCTCATTCGCAAATCACAATCTGTTAGTATTTGACGTAGATAGGGGTGATTTGTTTACAGATCAGTCTAAAATGAAAACAAAACACATCAGTATGACTAAAATTAATTATAATAAACTTAATCTATTACTTGAAAATAAGCCATTTGTGATCGATGGGGATAATGTAGATGATCAGTGTGACAAATGTATTAAGTATTTAAAAGATAATATAAATAAGGTAAGATACGTACAATTGCATAAAACAGAAAATGGTAATGCAAAATACCCTTGGATGAATGAAGACTTGAAATACTTAATCAAATGTTAAGGAGAAGTTATAGGTAAAAACTAAAATGAACTACGTAAATGAGCAAACAGTAACTCAGTATAAAATTTGCTGTAATAGAGTAACATCTTTAAAACGTAAACTAAAAGCTGAATACTACTCCCAAAAATCAATGATGAACAAAGCTACAAAAACAAGAGGAAAATAATAAATAGTATTGCAAATAATAACGAAAACTCTATCAGTAAACAACAGGACATCAAACTTAAAGTTAATAACATACTACTTCAATATGACAGTGAAAACGCGGAAGCATTTAATAGCTATTTGACTAATATTGCTATTGAAATTGCATCTAGAATCCATAAACAACGTGAAAAAACAGCCACAGTTGTTGAAGAAACAAACTCATCACTATCAATATTAAAACAAACTAATGAATGTGAGATAAGCAATTTAATAAATGAGCAAAGATACTCCTGATTATGATGGCATATTATGCTCAAAAAGAAATGTAAAAGTTCCTTAATTAAGCCAATAGTTGGCATTATTAACTTTTATTTTAAAAATGGTGTCGTACCCAAAATAATTAAGAGAGCTCGTGCAGTTCCCATGCATAAATCTGGGGACAAAAATGATCCAGGAAACTACCGCTCAATATCTATATTGTCGCCACTAAGTAAAATTATTGAAAATAGATTACTTGAGCACTTGAATAAACATTAGTATTTCTACCCATATCAATATGGCTTTCTTAAGAGAAAAAATACTAAAAATGCGGCAATAGATATCATTATAAAATATCAAAGTGCAATTGACGATAATAATTAATGTGCAGGACTATTCCTGGTCTTAAAAAAGGCATTCGACACAGTAGATCATGAGTTGTTGTTATACAAAATAAAGCAGTCCGGTGTTAAAGGAGTAGCATTTAACTGGTTCCACAATTATTTAACGGAGAGAGAACAGATTGTTCACTGCAATATTACATTTAGCTCCGCAAAAACAATAACAATAGGTGTACCACAAGGGCCAGTCCTCGGGCCAATATTATTTATAATATTTATTAATGATATAGGACAGCTCCCTCGCAATGGGATATTGTCATAATTTGCGGATGATACTAAAATATTTTATATTGGTAGCAATGATGAGAAGCTAAACCAGTTAATGCAAATTGATCTAAACATCTTATCGGAATGGTTTGAAAAAATTATAGTAACTATAAATATTGAAAAGACCAACTTTAGAGTATTTAATAAATTAAAGAAGCCAAGTCAGGTGGATAAATTCTCAATAAAATATAATAAAAGCCAGCTTCAGAAAGTTGACACAACAAAATACTTGGTCTTCATAATTGATTCAAATATATCATATAAAACCATATAAAACACATAAAATATAAAATTACACCTATTATACGGATCCTGCATAGGTTAAGACACGCAATTTCACCAAAGGTTCTTAAAAGTATTTATTTTTCTATGGTTGACTCTCATCTACCTTACATGTGTATGTTATGGGCTGGTGCAATAAAACATATTTACACGAATTAGAAGTCCTGCAAAATAGAGCAATTAGAAAATTGTATGCATATAAAAATTTGTATGTTAACACAGATGTACTTCTACTGAAACATATAGTTAAGTATTAACAATTCTCCTACTTTATAAGCACTTCTCAGGGTTAACACATATTGTTACTATATTTGCTCAAAATTCAGATGTACACAATTACCAAACCAGAATCACTAAGAAGTTACATTTTATGCATAGTATAACTGCTTAATTTGGAACCAAAAGCATTAAAAAAAATAACTTTATCGATATATACAATGAACTCCCACAGAGGCTGTATGTTGCTTTAGTTAAAATAGACATAAAAAATACTTAATCTCAAAAAGACTCTAGTTAGTAATTCATAATGAATGGTTATATATTTATTTATTTGTTTATTTATTTATGTATAATAGGCTCATCTTTTATGTACCACATTGTTCTGTAATAACTCGCGTCTCTTTCATTATGTTACAGTATTACACATCAAATAATAACACGTAGGTATTACCAAGTAATTGAGTTAGATCTGTTGCAACTGAAATTTCCGTGCCAACATGTCATCCTAAGTATACTTCACGAAAAAAATTGTCTAGTTACATTATGTGAATGTTATGTTATGTGTTTAGTCATGAAGATAATTGTTTAGTTGTAGTTTATGTACTCACAGATGACCATTAAATAATAAGGGTTTAAATTAGTTCATATCTATAATTAGTATGTGAGATACTCGCAGATAACTTTCCTAAAAGAGAATTGTTTAGTTTATGTTTGTATATGCTATCTTATGAAGTCTGCTAGAAGATATATTATGTAACTTGTCATGTGCGCTGTCGAACTTGTTTGTAGAGCCCTAAGTATGAGCTTCCAGCTCTTTAGGGCAGGTCTAAATAAATAGAAAAAAAAATCATAGCAGGGCCTGACACTTGTCATTCCCGTATTTAGTGTCCGTCCAAATGATGTTAAAGATATTAAAAATAAAGTGAATACTGGTAGGCTCTTCTGTCCTATTTGCAACAGCCAAAGCCACTCCCGTGCAGTACTTCTGGCTTGGTGACACAAAGACAAACCCCTCCTTGACTGTTAGAAACTTAGGCATTGCTATGGATGAACATCTCCATTGGATACAGCATGTGTCCAATCTACAGTCAGGGACAAAAGTATAATCACAGAGGAACTGCAACCATTAAACCCAGGCTCGCTTCACACTATGTGTTGTTACGGATACACATTTTACGCAGAGGAAAGTCACCTACATGTATTACATTATACCGCCCACAGAGAGTGCAAATAGAAACTCCCTTGGAGATGATGTATATAACATCGGCTAGGAGTGCTGTCTATAGGACACGCGTAGGCACATCCAGCGTCGCACAGAGGTACCTTGGGGCCTTAGACATGCAACAGAGTTTGGGCCCCACCCCCTAAGACACCGCCGTCTTCATTCTCAGGGGCCCAGGTGGTGTGTTGGTTAGAAAACTCGCCTCCCACCTAGGCGAATCAGATTAAATTCCCGGTGGGGTCTCTCCCGGATTTTCGCATGTGGAAATCGTGTCAGACGATGCTGCTAGTCAGTGGGTTTTCTCGGGATCTCTCTTTTCCCCCGCCCATGCATTTCGGAGCTGCTCCATACCCACCTTAAGAGCCATCAAAATCACTTCACTCAAACATTACTCAAGTCAGGTAATTCAATAATTTTCCATGGAATTTGTAAGAAAATCCTAAACATCCATATGTTTTCTTAAAACTGCAATTCATAAAAGCCACATGTGTTGGCAACTAGGGGACTAAGCAAAATACAAGAAAGCAGTTGTTAAGATATGGATAGTAAATATTGTGACGTATCCAGCAATATAAGAGACTTGGAGTTCTGCGAAATGCGTTTTCTCTTCTATTTGAAGTATGTGTCAACTTGCAATTACCTAAAATGCAGATTACTGGCACGTAGATGACACAGAATCCCGAGTATCCTTAGATGAGAGAGCGAATGGAGTTACTAGCGCCAGATGGAACTTTGTATAGTTACGATTCTGTTGTTAATAGCTTTCAGAAGTGTGGCTCAGTGCACTGAACCTAAATTTTTACGAATTGTCAATAAAACTGGGCAGAATTATTTATGTACACAACTGCTCTGTCTTTCATCATGAATAAATTAATTTTATTCATTAGGTGTTATTCAAACTTATAACACTTACTTTTTTCTTCTTTGACTAACAGCCCCTGGTTTATTTGACTTTCTTTAGCTATAGTATAAATTGTGCATAATTACTGTCATGCCTAATAAAAATTAATAAAAGCTGAGTTATATTATTTGTCTCTTCCATATTTTTCACCAGAAATACAATATGTCATTTGATGTAAATATCTTATAATATTAGAATTTTTAAACATTTCGCCAGATACTTTCTCATTTCAAATGCCATTCGGGACCACAGAAGTTAACACGATACAGCATTAAAAATATGTTCGATTCAACAAAACATAATTTTGTAAATAATTTTAAATCAGATATTACATGTAGAGCAGCTGTAAGTGAGCAAAGAAACTCAACAGAAGTTCTTCAAATTTTTCAGAGCAAATCCTCAAGGTGTAATGCAGGTCAAGTTCGAATTTCAGCTATATTAGTTTACGCAATAACGACTCTTGGCCCTAAAAACTCAATTTTTAATTACTTTTTCCTATGAAAGTTTTGTATTAATGCATAGATATTATTACATAGAGATATGATGGAGGTAATGTTTACTCTAATGCATAGCTTATACGAATTATATAATTGTATATATGTATACAATTTTTTTTTCAGTCTATGTATGATAACCAAATTTTTTGACATAGTAACTGTTCTAACCACGTGGCTATACAAAAAAGAAGTCACATGTGGATCCCCTAGTGTATAATAATAAAAGTCACGTGTGGGTCCCCTAGTGTATAACAATAAATCGCATGTCTGCGATAGCCATAATATTAGTATGGAGTGGTAATTGGCGAGATTATGTCAAAGCTTAGTATTCCTATGCCGCAACAATTCTATTTATGCAGTCTGATGTGACTGAGGTCAAGGCCAGCGAACAGAAAAAAAATAGAGTGTAGAGATTGGGCTAATCTTAACAGCGAGGTCGTGAGAACCGATAAGAGCGATTGAGGTGAGTATGAAGCAGCGCCGGAATGAAAGGGAGAGGGAAATGGAACATCCCCGAGAAAATCCGCCGACCAGTGGCATCATCCGGCACTATTCCAACTTGAAAAAATCTGTTAGTGCCCCAGCCGGGGATTGAACCTGGTTCGCCATGGTGGGAAGTAAGCTGTCTAACCGCTAAGCCACCGCGGCCCCTAGGTATAAACAACTTCTTTCATTTACAAGCAGTGATTCTGCTGGATTTCGTATTTCGTAATATGGAGTTTTGTACTTAGAAGGTTTTCAACAGTTAGCTGGGCTCATGACTTCAACACATTTGCACGAGTATGGGCACTTTTATGGGAAACGTGTTCGTAAGTACACAAGTGCTACTTTAACAAAAAAAAAACGTGTAGATAAATGCAAAAATTTTAACATTCGCTTGGAAAATGTCATACGAAAAGATTTTTCTGTAAGTGCAGCTCAAACTAGCCGTTCAGCCCATTGCTATGTGGATATTCTAGAAGGTTGACTCCAACAATTTTGTCTCTAAAAATTTCTACCCAGGTGCCTCGTATCTTCATCCACGATGGTTCTTTGTAATTTTACTATTATTTGCTCGAATAATCTATAATTTCATTCTTATTTGTTATATTTTATAATGCCTAAAACGATTTTTGCTGGTAATTACAAATATTAAACAAAATATTAACAAACAACAGCCATCTTTAGTTGGTAACATTTAAATTATAAATACATTAAAACATGAGTTGTAAGTTATTGTAATAAAAGATAGAATTTGGTACCCCTTGATGATTACATTCTAAGGACGTTTATTTATTGGTAATTAATTAAAAGTATAAACACTGAAAGTTACACAATAAATAAATACAATAAAGACAATAAATTAAATGTTTTGCCGTACTATGGACATAATCTTTAATATTATAGGAAGCATTAAAACAAAGTGTCAATACACACAGGAATAAATAAATAAATAAATATATATATATATATATATATATATATATATATATATATATATATATATATATATGTATATATATATATATATATATATATATATATATATATATATATATATATATATATATATATATATATAAATCTCTCTGTGACTTTACTCTTGTGAATTGTGGGATCGCATGGCTAAAGTTCATCTTGCACTCTCTCTTGCCCTTTTAATGGGAAGTATTGCTGAAGATTCCAGGGGTTCTACGATATGCTGCTTATAAAGGAGCTCCCGATGTCGCTTGTGAAACATGTTTTTTATCTATTTCACTACGTAATTAGACCAGGAGTAATGAGTAATGTCAGATGAGTGGTTTCCAAGTAAGTATTCGCTTGAATCCACGATTACTTCATTCAATTAAATAGAAATGAAGGTTTCAAATTCGCACATATATCTTCTATAGCCTAAAAATGTTTATCAAGCTGAATTTTCACTATGTCCAGGCTGAAATTAACTTGACATCGTTTTTCATTGTTATTAATAGTGTCAACTATTGTCAATTAAACATATTCCTCTTTTGTTATAATTTCTTCTCAGAAAAACGAGGCGAAAACTTCCATTTTTCCCAAAGCGTAACTGCCGAGTTTTTTTGTTGTGGGCACTTTTTCTTTTTAAATTTATCTTGTCAACAAGGGAAGATAACATTTATGGATGCATGTTCTAGGCCTTCTTCAACACTTTGTAATTTTTAAAAATAATATAAAATGGAAAGTAAATCTTAGGATTCCAATACAATTATAATTGCTGTTTAAATTTGTTCAAAATAATTAAATACCGATAATACTCTTGCTTAGATGTTTTCTTTCTGGTTTTTACTATTTAAAAGTTAAGTACATCTATTTCTTAAGAATATGAAAATAATCACTACTCGATTTCTGCTAGGCCGTCCACTAGGATGTACAAACCCTTAACTCTTATCTAAGAATGTTGATTATTAGTAAGACTCGTATAGAAACATAACTAAAAATATGTACAAATTATGAACGTTGTCTAAAAGTTTTTGAAGTGGAAATTTTTGAAACAGATTCATTAATTACTAGGTTTGAGGCATTAGCACAGCTATGCACATCCTTGTCTGATGAATTTCCATTTTCAATTATTGCCTAAAGGCACGTGCTTATCCCTCCCATCTTTGCTGTTCATTCGTATCTATAGCCTCTTATTTTCAAAAAGTGAAAGATTCAAAAATACTCATTATGGTATTGTTCGGAAAGAATCCTCGCGAAAGTGCAAGGTGGTGAATGCCTACAAGATGACTCATCCGTTCTCATTGTTCACCATGCTACAAACCATTTTCCTCACTGAGCTGGTGTTGGAATTCCTCTTCTATACATGATGTCAGAGAACACTCTCTGGTCGTCTCAATTCGTCGGAGAGAGTGCGAAAGAGCGATAGCACAGAGAGAGAGAGCATGATGTTATATACTCGCACATTTTTTCCATGTTTGAATAAGGTTATAGCAGCTTTCTGGGCCTAAATTACGTTGCATTTTAACTGTAAGCAGTGGCATAGGAGGAGGGGGCAGGGCGACACTGTCCCCCCCCCTAGGACAGTGGGGAGAGCAATATAGACATTTGTCCCCACCCTAAGTTTGATATCGACATTCAATAATAAAGTAGTTCATTTTCTCTCAAACCATGGGAATCAGAATATTGAAATGAAAGTGAAATGTATTACTGAATTCTACCATCAACTGGAGAGGGAGAGAACTGGTCTTGATCATCAACTGGAGAGGGAGAGAATTGGTCTCGACCATCAACTGGAGAGGGAGAGAATTGGTCTTGACCATCAACTGGAGAGGGAGAGAATTGGTCTTGACCATCAACTGGAGAGGAAGAGAATTGGTCTTGACCATCAACTAGAGAGGGAGAAAATAAATAATATATAATATTATATACTATATATTATATACTATATAGTATATATTATGTATATACTATATAGTATATAGTGTACATTAATTAGCCTACCTTTTTGTTCTTACCTTACTTCCCTTCTATTCTGGAGAAAAGGAATGTTGATGTTGCTCTGTCCAGCTCTCGCCATCGACTGAATTCTTTTTTCTAGATCTATCTACCATATAGGCAAATTTTAGTAGTGTATATGGAAGCAAGATCGTGGTCTACTCAATTGGTTGTTGATTTCCCCCACTCCTAATTTCAACAACCAATCACATTGCAGCATATCAGCATATCCCTTCCCCTGATTTCAGTTTGCAGATAATATTATATTTTGGCTGTTGGATGTTAACTGGTTTGATAGCAATACTCATTAGCCATGAAATATTTTTTACTATCGCTAGATCTGGCAACTTGATTCCCATTGCTTGTATATTGGCTTTAGTTTTTTTTATTCTTATATATAAAGAGGGACATTTCCTTTATTCGAGTCATAAGATTTGTGGTGTTTGATACGAAATGTGAGAGTGGCAACAATGACAATCGGGAAATATTCTCGAATGGATTTCCATGTGCCCTCAAAAGGTTAATCACAAAAGTGAGTTTTCAATCCAACAGCCCACCACTCTCACAAAATTCAATCAGTTTGTGGAAAATACCGAACCTACACTGATTAAAACTTTGCACAAATTGTCATCATCACCGAGCCACAATGAAGAAACTTGCCTGCAAAATCATTTTCAAATCCCTTAGTCGGTGGAAATCCAAATCCGAAGTTTAAATGAGTCTGGTATAATTACATATCAACTCAAAATTTACTTTGGTTGGCGGGTCGAATTAAAGTTTTATCAAGGCGAGATCGTGCCTGTAGGCTGGAGCGAAGCAGTGGAAATTGATTACAATATTTGTGATTTGAAGTTCGTCACTTTGGAAGAAACATTGCGAATCGTTCGTTATGTATATTCCAATAGCGAAATGGGGAACCAAATTACTTTTGGTCGTGGTCGTGTATTGGAAGAAATATCTCTACTCAACGCGTATCGAATCACTGTCGAAAACGAAATGTGTGATTGGATCGAAACATTCATACTCTTTCTTCCCGAAATGTTATTCGACTAATTGATTTACGACTATTGTGGTGAATTCAAGAGAGTAACAGATTTCATCAATGGAATCTGGCCCGATCACGTGGAGAAATGACCCTTTATCGAAGGTGTCGCCGTAAGTGAACGACCAGACTATTACGCGTAGACACGCTTTTCTCACAACCAGTTTACTCTTCGTCCCCTTTTCACATGCCGTTCAGGTGCATAATTTCAAATTAAGTGGTCATTACGTCGCATTCGCCGAGGAATTGGAAAACAACAAAGTTTTTGTCCTCATCGACATGTTGGGTAAAATCAATATTTCGAGGGTAGATGTGAAACGGGTATTACAAAATCATGAAAACCTAATTCCTGCTATGTACGAAATTGATATTATGGAATCAATTCGATTCAAAACATTCCTCATGGGAAAACACTGCCATCAATCGACCGGTTTGTACGGCTTGAACGAGGACAAATTATATGCAAACACGTTCCATCGATCGGAATGTTCTCTCATGCCAATTTCACTTCCCACTGATGGCCTGTTGTATTTCCACAAGGACAAGTTCGTCAAAGTAAACATTGAAAAAAAAACAATCGATTTGAAGTTCGATTGGCAAACTTTTTATAAGTATTTAAAGAGTTAAAAAATCCCTAAACTAAAGCTTAAACAAGGAGTGTCGTTAGCCGACATTACTGTGAAATATCTAGGTCGATATGCAGCGATAAACATCTCGTGCCAAAGGTCTTGGAATCTGAAGGTGGACATATATTTGAAGAGATGTTTCCCGATTATTCCATCGTAATCGATGAGAGTAAAATGAACGAAATTCTTCCCGAGGTGAGCAGACTTGTGCCATGTGAAGACGTTGCGGTTGATTCGTTTTTCATTTTTGAATTCAAGGTATGTTATGATAGGGGCTAAATTGTGATTTGTAAATTTCACGAGGAAACTAGTGCCAATCCAGCGAGTGTAATGGAAAAGATTGTATTGAATAAATAAGACATGTATCATAAACTTACGTTATTTTTAAAATTTCACAAAAAGTTTGGTACACCTATATTTATAAGTCTGGGAAATATTTTAGCGGGTTTCATTATTTTACTTTTAAATACGCCATAAAAGTGATTGTCGAAATGAATAAAATAGAAACAAACTTTTTTTTTGTAAAGATAATACAACGTTATCACAAACAATACTTGTCGACAAATGTTGATGATAGCAATGATCTGGTAATGAAAATGTTTTAAACTAACTATATGCTTTTACCTCAATATGACTGGCTACAAGACCCCGAGCAGTTCGGTAAAATGATTGAAGTTATGGAGAAACTGGATGATTAGTACAATGAAAGAACCTTCAAAGTACTATAGATCAATGGATGTCTGGAATTGCGTGAAATTTGTCATACAAATCATTCACAGCAAGTCACCGATGCCACCAACAGACTATAATCGGCCTTGGGGTATAAACTGGTATCAATTTTCAATTTCCTTTCCACAGTTTCTCGTCTTTTCAAGTTTTATCCACGCATATTTACTTCACGAAATTTCCGAAACTTTACAAAATCAACTGGTTAGCGTTACTAAACATTTTTTACCCACACCTACAACAAGTATAGGATGGTCTAGATCGAGACCAAACACAGTTATGATGGCAGTGCCATTCGTTGGCGCCCACGTTTTGATGGGTAATTTAAAAAATTAAATCGACCCCGAAGCGATACAACATGTATTACCGCAATTGCAATTCCAAGTGGTTACTTCGAACGAAGGTTCGTATCCCGATGGAGGGTACATGTTTCACGAAACTCTCCGAGCCTATGGTTATATATATTCTTTGACTCGGGATTTTGTCACCCTGCAAGAATTTTTAAATATATATTCAAAGGCGGTGATTGATAAAGTGTAACGGATGTTGGATCATCCGACAATCCCATTACATTTCGGTCCCATGTTTACGAGTACGCAGAGTTTGGTATTTCGAGTTAGAGGTAATTACGGTTTCTTTGTGATTGATTCGATAAAAGCAGTGACGACCAAGACGGAAAAATGGATGTTGCAATTCGACAGCCAATGCTCCAAACTCTGTTTTTATGAAACCGAACAAACCTATAATAAATGGGGTCAATTTTGGGTCATATCTCGCATATTTATGTATGCAAATTCCGATCAAAAAAAATCGCCGTACATATTATCCCGGAGTCATTAACATAAACAATAAATTGGTGTCTATGCCGACCATGACATCGTTCATGCCGCAAAGTACCTTTTCGTGCATTGCCCATTTGGATTCCGTCATCGGTATGTATAATGTTTGGAGGATAAACAATTTATAACTAAAAGTGACTGAATTAAGTTTAGTGATTGAAACAGGCTACACGGTAGTCTCTAAAGTACAGCCTACTTCACAGACTAATCGCGATAACATAAAAGTTTTAGTAAATTTGGGTAAATGCATCACATCTTCCAATCGTTCTGATAGCAAAAGTTTCTATTCGTTGCAGTGCACACCAAGTATTACATGATTGCCTCCAGTACAGTTCACTATAATTCTGACAACTTACAAAACATCTCGGAGAATTTTATCGAAACCTATTATTACACTCTGTATTTCGAAAACGATAAATTATTTCTCGAGAATGTGAATACAAACAAAGTATCGATTGGTGTGAAATCCGGCACTCCTCTATCCATTTTGGAATTTGATGGCCTGATGATTAGGCGAAAATATGGCGTTGGTGCGAAAATCGTAAATGGAATTTATTCCAAGTGAAAATACTTTACTTCCGCTTCATACATGACGGCAAATGTGAAATTCGTAAATCTCAGGATAAAATAAGACAATGGATGCAACAATGCTTCAGTATCAAATAACTCGTTTACCTAGACAACTTCGACTAGTTGTACTCAGTACGAACCACTTTCAACATTTCTAATCGATACGTAAATTGGCTTTTATCGTAAAGAACCTTTACCTGGCCAACGAAATAGACAATGAATTACTAAAATGAAATTTATGCTATAAAACCATGACTATTAGATATATGTATATATTATATTTTATGAAGTTATATAATTTTTTTTTGAAAATAGCAAGTATTAGAACTTGTGTGGAACCAATCACCGGGTTGTTGATTATTTTTAATTGTTTCTTGGCAGCCTATCCTACCACAGTCGCCGTCAAACGTCCCAAACCTATAACTTGCGAGTTATAACAGAAATAAGTATAACCACATAACAATGCTGAAGGCTCTCGGTAAATTCGCCAGTAATGACGACATGGCGGGTGAACGTGCAATGATTCGACATTCACTAGTCCCGAATTTACCAAAAGATTCAGTTTCCAAAACTATTTTTAACAATCAACCTTTGTACAGCTTGAAAATGATTGCAAATGGTAAAAAAAAAAAAAAAAAAAAACATTACGAATTGGCAACACCACGATTGACGAGTTTATGAGCAAGATCATAAAAGGCCAGTTTGACGCAACTTTCGGTCAAATCGATTCGAGCATCTGTCTCGACGACAAAATTCGTAAAGTTTTATGCGACGAGGTAAAAACGTCCGGTGTTTAGGGGCGGATGGTGACGTTGTGTGAGTTCATTGTGACAGTGTTCGGGACGATCCTCCAGTGACCGACACCAACGTGGAATATCGTTGTGTCGATGCCTCGTGGACGGATGTTTGGGGGCGGATGGTGACGTTGTGTGTGTTCATTGTGACAGTGTTCGGGACGATCCTCCTGTGACCGACATCAACGTGGAATATCGTTGTGTCGATGCCTCGTGGACGGATGTTTGGGGGCGGATGGTGACGTTGTGTGAGTTCATTGTGACAGTGTTCGGGACGATCCTCCTGTGACCGACATCAACGTGGAATATCGTTGTGTCGATGCCTCGTGGACGGATGCGATCGCCGATATATTGGGCAAAGACGTGGAATATGTTGTGGCTCTTGGCGGTGATGTATTATACTATACGAAAAACATATTTCTGTATTTGTATTACGGATTAATTTTTATCGGTGGGGTCATTATTTTGGGTTTCTCCGCCTACCTAATACATTTTTTTTCGTTTGTAGTTAAAGGGTAAAATAAATATAATTGGAAATGACGAGAGCGGACAATGGGAAGCCCATACTCAAGCTGTTTGGGTGTACGAAATCTTGTCGCAGATGCCCAATATAACTGATCAGCATTTCAAATCACTCGCAAATATTTTGGCAACTTATCGTATAATTGATCGCCCTTTAAATTCCCTTACCTACCTTTCATTAACCGACTTTTTAACAATCTATTTTGCAAATCACTTTCCATGAGATTTGAAAAATAAAAAAAAATATTTACAATCGATGTGCAAAATCAATCTCGAGCGGTTGTTGCTGCCGTGAACAAAAAAATTAATAATTCCAACATTCAGCAAACAGTTGGATCTTATGTCGCAAGCATATCGCTGGTTCCGAAATCTTCCGCTAAATTTTGTGCACCCCATCTATTCTTTCGAATTGAACTCTGAGTTGGATTCTCTGCTCGGAGGAATAGAGTAGTTTGCATGCATAATGCCAGATTGCAAACCGATTCTTTCGTTCTTCACCAAGATGGATCATGGGATATTAAATCCCAATAATGTAAATTTATTGACCTATCTCGAATTGAAAATGCCAGACTTTCAAAACAGTGTTGATATCTCACACTCAATTATTGTTGACTAATTTGCATATTCCTTTGTTTTTGTCCGTGACTTCGTCCCTAAATTGTTTCATCAACGTTTCCTCGAATTTAAAAAAAAACTCGTGCACTTTATCGCCAAAGTAATCGTTAATAATATCGTCGAATCTCTGAAGGTAAACACTCATCTATTTCAATTTTTATTTTTCTTGACATAATTGACGTATGTATGATATGTGTCGAATATCTGCTTGTTTCAAATAAAGTTGTCTGTCACAATGCATAACTCATCAAAACGCGATTTGTTATCCACACAAGTTATCGGAAGTTCAGCGCATTTCGATTTTTTCCTATTCAAGTACTCTTCTTCGAAATTTACCGAAAAGATTCTTCCCATCATTTTAATTAGTCCTAATTAATAAAGAGTATGACTGATGTACTCAAGTTTAGCAATCATAATCTATATTCTATAGACCACATTTATTACTAGTATCAAGACGTTGCACGTAGAAAAACTCTAGACTATTTTATTCGAAAGAAGCAGAGTTACGATGAGATCCGATTGGACCAATTTCTCGACAATGACAAGAGGGAATTGTTATTCTATTTGAAAAAGTAGACCAGACGTCCGATAGATACAGTAGAATCTTGAAAAAAGTCAACGAGTTGTACATTTTTAAATTAAAATCAAATTTACTCTCGTTACAAACAGCTCGAAATTTACGAAAGTGTTCAAAGACCAATTTCTTTGGCGCTACTATAGAACGATGTTTGGTGTTTGTTGCGAATGGAAATTGTGGAAACTTTGAAACATTTAAATATTTTTCCACATTCCTTTGTAAACGAGGAAAAGGATATTCTTCACACATTGTTGCGCAGAAAAATTAGAAAAATATAAATATTTTTTTCTTTTAATTACAAAAAAAGCAAACGGGTGTATAAAGAGACGAGAGTGACTATTTGTTTCGCATTAATTGTTTTCCTTCTGTAACAGAATATCAATATTGGGGCATATAGAACTGGAAGATTTGGATAATTTGGTGTCTCTAGAGGAAAAACTCACAAGTATTCGGTGCGCAATAATCCACGCAAAACCTTTATCACTGCTTTGATATGTTTTTCAAACAACTTTCCAAAATTTCAGTCAAAGAAAATGGCCTCTTACATCGTGAATTCGCCCATCAGGCCATAGACTGCTTTCCGAACCTATGACGATCCGGTAGCCGCAATCGAATAAAAATGGAGAAAAAAAAATCAGTCCAGAAGCCATTGATTTGGGAGATCAACTGCATACAAATATCGAAAATTACTACAAATCGAACGAGCAAATCTACACGATGCGATAGACGATACGTTTACACAATTTTTAGATTTCTACCATAATGTTAGACAAGCCAGTGGCTGGATACCTTACGCGTCGGAGCTCAGAGTACGAGATGTTGATTTCGCTCTTTGTGGAATCATTGACATGCTTTTCAAGTCCAAGCAGGGTGATTTGGTGATGGTAGATTGGAAATGTTCGCCAAAGAATTTCGAAGAATCTCGCGGCGATTATGGACTGGGGCCTCTATGTAAACAAGTACTCATTGCAGCTAAACATTTATCGTTACATATTCAACAAGGAAAAAAATTTACATTCGACTACGTGCGGATGGAAAATCACCGAAAAATATCAATTACAAATGGACACAAACATGTCGAGTTACAAGTTACTGTCGGTAGTTGATTTTGACGAAAATGTGATTGAGAAATGTCTAATTTACACGATCGGTAATCCATAAAAATTGTTAGATTTTTACTTCTTGTGATCTTGAAATTTGTTATATTCGCCTTCATTTATTGTTCTTGTACTAGCAATTGATTTGTTGAAATGATCCAAGTTTGGCCTGAAGAAAACTCGATCGTTTGTCAGGATTCTGTTCCGACACAGTTCGTAGATGGTTTCGAGACGCAAAGACAACACTGTTGATTCGTTTGCATTTTCTAGTTCTTTTAGCGCCGCTTCATACGAAATGTTTTGACTCGTGTAGTTTTCCTTTGGTATCTGTACGAGTAGAGATTGATTGACGATCGCGAACGAGAATGGTTCGTCTTTAAAGTTTTCCAATCTCGCCATATCATGTATAGCCATGACGTTTCGAAAAGTGAGGTATTGTGGTAGAGAAATATTATCAATCACCAGACGTTAGTATTCTTCATCCCAATCCTTAATATGGTGATTCTTAAACAACTGTAAGAGACCAATTAATGCGTCGCGACATTCTTCCTTCGAAGGCATGTTGATAAAGTATAAGGCATGGGTTCGGTCGAGGATTGTAGGTTTTATCGATTTTTTGTAATTTGTTGCAGCTACAATTAAAACATTATTTTTTATTTGAACACCTCCTTCGAGACTGGTTTGTAGGGTAATTGCCACACTTCGCAAATGGGGTGGAATTGCCAAGTTCTGCGAAACTATCTCGTCGATTTCATCCAGAAATATCACGAATCACTGTTTCTGGTTCTCGGTGGTCATATTGAACAAATTGGTTAATTTGTTTTGGTTATCACCGATAGTGGGCGAGGATAACTGCCGATGTTGAGTTGGTATAGTTTGGCTTTCCATTCGGACGCGATTGCGTGGGATAGCGTACTCTTACCTGTAACCCGAGGACCGAAAAACATTATCAATTTGAATCGTGGGTTAAACACTTGCATATTAATTAAAATTTGGACTTCTGCTTTCAACTTGTTGCGGCCACGTACATCCTTGAAAGAAAATGGGGGTTCGATTCGCCAGGGGTCCAGCTCAGATGTAATATCAATTGGTCCACGGTACGACTTGAAGGCGACTCACAACATTGAAATTTAATCAGGTCATGTGGCAAATCTCGATGTCAGCTGGTGTGTAAAATACCCAAAGGCTATTTCGGTTTTGTTACGAGTCGTTTGCGGCTGGCACTCAACTGTCGAATATATGCCTATAATGGAATTATAAATTCAGACTACAGAGGAGATATCTTTGTGCAGCTGGAAAATCGAGGAAATTCGACATTCAAAACCGAGAAATGATGTCGTATAGCTCAACTACTCATAATGCCACACATGATAATATCGTTTGTACCGACAGATGAAAATGATGATGAATTTTACAATACATGGCGAGGCACCTAGGTATTAAGATCTTCATCACCACCACTGCCACCATCACCATTACCTTCACTGACGAAAACCAACTAAGTGAATCCTGCAGTCCATCGAGAATAACCTACCTGGAGGCCATTTTACTTTCCCGAGCGGCATTACTTGTCGCCAACCGAAATGCAAGAGTATTTGTTGAGATCAAAATCAAAATTAATAAAAAAGTGTACGTATTTTATAAAATAAAATAAATATTGAAAATAAACTAGAGTTAATTTATTTTTTCATTCAACTCATTCTTCTCTCTCTCTCTCTCTCTCTCTCTCTCTCTATATATATATATATATATATAAGGAATTTACCCCACACACATATACGAAAATATGGAATATTTAACATATAAAGAGATAAAAAAAAAATTCGTTTCTTTTATAGAAGGGTAACAACCAGTGGTTTCGAGGAAAGGATGCGGCAAAAATGTTGGAACACAAGGATATTTACAATGCCGTTCGGAGACATGTCCCCTAAGATCAACTGACAAAGTACACACAACTCGTACAATCAAATAGTTTACCATCATCGAGCTATCATGGAAATTCGAGAACTATTTTCATCACGGAAATAGGCCTATATAATTTGATTATAATATCGAGACTGTCGACTGGAAAATATTTTAAAGATTGGGTAGTGTGCCAGATTCTACCAACCATTGACAGAACTGGCAACACCATGTCGGCAGTGGAATCGGAAAACGATCGCGAACGACTGGAGGGTGGAATCAGACGATAAACAAAAGAACTTCAGTATGAAAAGGAAATATGTCCGCAATTTGAGAAAAAAAAACGATAATATAATCATAAGCTTTTTGCAAAAGTATGCAAAGAAAAGATATATCGGTATTTATAATTTTTTAATTTGCTTTCGTACATTGTTCAAGTTTCCGTTCGCATATCGTTGGTGTACAGACGATCCAATTTCTCGCCAGAATACCTAGAATATGGCATTAATTACATACATGGGTTGACTGGCTTCGAGAAACTACCGACCGTCTGGTTAAAGGAGAATGTGAGTGCAGATGACGGTGAAATGGCGACGAGTTGTTTCTACAAAATAAATGCTGATTTTGCCATTACCTATGCGAAAAAAACGAGCCGGTATCTTGCACCTCAATTTGTAACTTTAACAATGGCGAATTCGAGTACAAGATTTTTCCTGCCGGAACAATCATCAATCACATGTCGTATCGAGGTGCCTACTTTATGCCTTCGGAAGCAGCCACTTGTAATCTCCATCTGGGTATAATAATTTACGTGGATGTCAAATACATTTGCCTTCGTGCTATCCGCACATGTTTGGAGGGATCGGTTCCACCTTGATTGTCAGTTGTAATGGATCGATAGTGGATAGAGAGACGAATACAATGTACACCGATATGGTACCCAGCACGTTCAGGATAGAGTATATGGTACCCAGCACGTTCAGGATAGAGGATATGGTACCCAGCACGTTCAGGATAGAGGATATGGTACCCAGCACGTTCAGGATAGAGGATATGGTACCCAGCACGTTCAGGATAGAGGATATGGTACCCAGCACGTTCAGGATAGAGGATATGGTACCCAGCACGTTCAGGATAGAGGATATGGTACCCAGCACGTTCAGGATAGAGGATATGGTACCCAGCACGTTCAGGATAGAGGATATGGTACCCAGCACGTTCAGGATAGAGGATATGGTACCCAGCACGATCAGGATAGATGATATGGTACCCAGCACGTTCAGGTTAGAGGATATGGTACCCAGCACGTTCAGGATAGAGGATATGGTACCCAGCACGTTCAGGAAAGAGGATGTGGTACCCAGCACGTTTAGGATAGAGGATATGGTACCCAGCACGTTTAGGATAGAAGATATGGTACCCAGCACGTTTAGGATAGAGGATGTGGACGAAAAGTTGGCTGATGGAGATTACTGGATCGTGTGCGCCGAGCAATCAGAAACTTTACAAAATCGATTGATTCCGTTGAATAATGGACTGCGGTTCGAGTACATGCCAAATAAATGTGCTTCGATGATATTCAATGCACCGGAAAACGTGATGCCTGATTACTCCACCGGTAATAGTGACTGTGGCCTGCAAATTTTAAACTTGAATTCCGACCCCAAACTTACATGTACGAAATGGGTTCCGAAATGGACTGGATGTGACTCGACTATACAAGGAACCCAATATGCATTCAGTATAGCATGCCTAAATACCGATAATTCCTTGTACAAGCAATAAAAAATGCCTTATTCTTTCGACACGATTAAGGACCCGGCAAACAATTCATGCGAGCGTGCAATTTTGCTCCATTTGCCTTAGAAAAAATATTGAAACAAAAGCAACAAAATTAAAAAAAAAAAATATTGAAATAAATGCGTAAAAATAAAAAATATTGAATTTAATAAAAAAAGTAAAAAAATATTTTTTGCTGTAGATGGCGGCTTTGAGAGAGGAGGTTAATTGTTGTTATTTTACCAATCGCTGAGAAGAAACTCGGCACGATGGATACCCCTAGTGAAACTTCTGAACAACAACAGCAGTCCGAACCACAACTGTATCAACTCGACAATAGCGCTAATACTTTAACTAATCTCATGGTGGAAGATCTCAAAACAGTCAAGTGAAAAAATTACGAATGTTGTGACGATGACGAAGAAGCTCAAGACATTGCATCATCTATTCAAGCACCAATCAACCAACAACCAGCTGTGAAATATCAACAGGTCGAGAACAAAACATGTCTACCGTACACATTGTTGTAGATAATTCCCAAGTAAAGTTTTTTTCAATGTTGGGTGACATTGATTGCAACTACTTCAAGTTTTATTGCAACGATCAAATAAAGGTGAATACGAGTAGATATCACTCCGAAGATGATGAAATTACCAACTTTAACTGACTGCTGACAAAATATGTTCAGTTGTTTAACCTACTCGGTTCAAACATTAACCTTGTCAATTTGAACGATGTCTACGAGATAAAGATAAGCTTTCAGATTCCGTTTGTTGGAAACGAACCGTTGAGAAAATATGACTTTTTCACGATAGATCGCAATTTACTGAAACACATCATTCGCCAAAATCATAGAAGGGGGAGTTACAATTCGTGGTACTTGATCACAGACAAGGTGATCCAATACACTCTTTCCACTGCGGAAGAACAAAACACGGAACCTGTCGACCAGTTGATTGAACTAAAATAAAGATATCCCTTCCCACTACTCTGGAACAAAAATGGCATTTTTTTTAATCATAGAAGGGGGAGTTACAATTCGTAGTACTTGATCACAGACAAGGTGATCCAATACACTCTTTCCACTGCGGAAGAACAAAACACGGAACCTGTCGACCAGTTGATTGAACTAAAACAAAGATATCCCTTCCCGCTACTCCGGAACAAAAATGGCATGTTTTTGAATCATAGAAGGGGGAGTTACAATTCGTGGTACTTGATCACAGACAAGGTGATCCAATACACTCTTTCCACTGCGGAAGAACAAAACACGGAACCTGTCGACCAGATGATTGAACTAAAACAAAGATATCCCTTCCCGCTACTCCGGAACAAAAATGGCATGTTTTTGAATCATAGAAGGGGGATTTACAATTCGTGGTACTTGATCACAGACAAGGTGATCCAATACACTCTTTCCACTGCGGAAGAACAAAACACGGAACCTGTCGACCAGTTGATTGAACTAAAACAAAGATATCCCTTCCCGCTACTCCGGAACAAAAATGGCATGTTTTTGAATCATAAAATCATGGATCTTGCCGGTTTAGAAACGCTATGTAAATGCTAGGATGAAATCCCAACAGTATTTGCCATTTTTCGGTATCTATGCAGCAGTAATGTGCAGTATTTAAAGTTTCAGCTCGCTGCATTGTGTATAAATCTAAAAGATATGGAACAAGAAATGTGAAAAAAATTGTTATTTATTTATATATGTATTTTTTTGTAATTTATATGTAAATGGATTTTTTTAAAAATAATATATAGACCTATTTATGTTTATTTTTTTAAATACACTATCTGCAAGAGTGATTAACTAAATGAAGACATTTTATTCCTCCGAGCACATTTTTTAAATACACATTTTAATATTGCCTTACACACACCTAGAAATGTGCCTCAAATAACCAAACACACACTTTGAACAATATCTTCATTATTTATGCTATCAAAAGAGAGCTTCTCTATTCGCCTCTTGAAATATTTCTAAAAAATGTTTGATCGTCTTTTTATGTTCTTCCATTTTCGACAACATATCAGGACCAAAACTGTCGATAAACCACGGGGTAACATAATCTGCATCTGAAACTGTTTCTTTTATTGTCGGTGTAGTGGTTTTCCTAATAACCTCTTCAATTTTACCGATAATTCCACTACCTCTAGTCTCGTTTCGAGAAACAATACTGGCAGCTCCATCAGTTACAACATTTTCAGTTGTATCACCGACACTTGGTTTCACGCTAGAATATGAAACATTTTATATCTCTGTGTTATTGGATTCTGGTAGTAAAGGTAATGAAAAGCCATGGTTGGTTATCGTGCACAAATATAAAATACAAGGTAGTTTTTTTTACAATAATTTTTTTAAATGTTCTTACATACACATATTCGTTACTTAATTTCCACGGCGCAATGTTCGGCTTGAATTCCGCTGAAAATGGTCGTGTTTAAGACTGTGGCCAAATCCGATGCGTTTGTAGTCTGAAACTCTTGATTGGTTGTACTCGCATCTGCCATGGATTTAATTCCACTTTCGCTGATGACGTTCACCAGAGGCCCCGAGATTTTCTAAGATATGTGAAATAAATCAGTTTTTTTTTTTGTAATTTTGTAAGACATGTATGTTTTCAACAATCTGTTAAAGGTGACGATGCAAAAGGTCTCTTCATGTAAGTCTTCCAGAAGGGGAATAATCTTGTTGTAATTATGCACAAAGAACAAAGCTAGGTGATTGTACAAGTACAAATCTTCGTGCGAATACAATAGTTTCGTGTTGCTCGTGTATATCAACTGAGCCTGTGGTCATTTAGCCCAGACCGATTTCGGATCGGGACACATGGATGGGATTTACAACCATTTGTGTAGGATCTCGTACAATCTCGACTCGAGAAAATTCCGTATGTAAAAATGAACGTCGAAAAAGATTGGTCGCTGAAGAAAGTGGTTGCTACAAACAGAGAACTGAAGTTGAATATCTCGAAAAATGTCCAATAATGCATTTTCCGAAATTACAACATACATGTCCTTCACAGTCGTGGTGTTTATAATTATATGTTACATGGCGTGATCTCAACCGCTTAACAGTCGTCACCTTTTCCGATTCATCAACGGATATCTCGTTGGCCTCATATTTATTTTCGCATCTCGGACATATTTTCGAGTAATGCATAATTGCAGTAGTGGTGTACATAAATCACCGCAGACACCAAACTCGAAGGATGTTTCGAGTCCAACTCGTTGCCATGATATATTACCGATGGAGAAATTTGTCAAGCACGTCGTTGGGTATACACACTCAGTACTTGAAACACGTGTATGAAGCAGTTGTGATTACGTACATAGCATTGCGTGTGAAAACCAAATCGTCGGTCGTCCAGTCAAACAGTTCAACGCCGTTAGTATTTTCAGAAATTATCATGTTTAAATGTTTAATGTTGAGTGCTCCCTGTTGCCTCGAACCCAAGTAATTGATGATGATGATGTTTAGAGACGAATTCGGGTCAATGACGGACAGTAAATATTACTGGTTGATCATCTGAACCCAGTTTTCATCCATGTTTGCAAACTTGTCGGTGATTTCGTTCAAATCTCGCGGGGTTTGCGGTGGATGCATCAAGAATCGAACACATCCATCAATCGTAGCTTTGCACGATCGGATTGTCCCCTCGTCGACCTGTTTCGCCTGCAAACTCTGCCATATTTTCTCTTTCAAGTTTTCGCCATCGCATTGATTTTCGTACACGGTCGTCAACATCGTGAGAAATTGTTCCGTCAAGATCGGATCCAATCCCTTGGACATTAACACTTTAGGGAGATGGTGATTCATCAAGTCGTAAAATTAAATCTCAAATTTACTTGTCGGGTAATGTACGAACCTTTCCTTTGCCAGTAAATACGCAATTTAAAAATTTACATTACACTCGTATCCTTTTCGAAAATTGTGGACAAAGAAAATCTTGATGGAATAAATCAGAATATCAAGGATCGGAACTTGATCATCAATTAATTTGAATAAAATGTGTGGTTCCAACTCACCCTCGTTTAACAGACTGTTTATCTTCAAATTTAATCGTCTTTTCAGGCAGCGACCATGAGGAACTCTGAACATTAGTATGTTCTTTCCTGCGAAATTAATTCGCCTACATTGCATGCCCTTCACTCACAGAACACTGATTTGAGACTGAGAAAAAAAAAAAAACATTTTTTTTGTAGAGATTTTTTTTTTTTTTTTTTTTCGTTTTTTTTTTAAACACCGCGCGTGTGTGTGTGTATCTGAACAAATCTCCTGCAACTCATCAGAAGATCATCGTCAACCATTTCGGAAAGAGATGTTCTCGAAAACTGTTTCACTGCATCGTATATCATGTGGCTGATTACTTCCATATTTGTGTTAATCAGGAATGGATTTTTACGCGAAGAATACCTCAACAACATTTTCGTCATCATAGCAGGACTGACAATCAATTTGGGTTCCATCATTCAAACCCTAACATTTATTGTTTGGCGAAGACAGTTACTATATCCAATATACTTTATTGGATTATGCGTCGGTTGTTTGGAATTACCAATTTTACCACTCTATGAAAATTTCATATTTGGAAATGAAATTATGTCTACAATCATCACGACGGCCTTTAGTTTGACTTGAAGTAGTTAGATGTTGATCACTTTGCTAGTTTTTGCCATACAAAAAAAGTTATTTTTCTGGAAGGCACTTCGGGTGTGGGGAAGATTACAGTGTCTGCTCGATCGTTTGATTTTCTCCAGTTTCTGGTGGAATATCCCCCATACAAGAACAAGAACGAGAATAACCTACTCCAATCAATGTATACCATCGACTTGGAAAACAAACTAATGTGCTAGTACAAACGCTGAAGAAAAATAAAGTGTTTCTAGACCACTCTCCATACTTGCAGTTTTTGTATGGGTTGGTATTCGATTACAACGGCCAATACGCCGACCTGCATACGTTGAAACAAAATGTGTTGCCCGCCTTACAACTTTGTTCCCTAACGTTTACTTCACATACAGAAAAGCTTCCTGAATAAATTTTCCATTTTGGGTTGCAAAGTCGAAATGAAATGGTGTCTCGCCGGGGACATTGATCAAGAGAAGAGACACGTTTCAAATCACCAATGGGTTCAATTTGGATAATTACATTACTAACCAAAATTTCTTGTTTGCTTGGTTTGCTTCCCTGTTTGATGAAGAAATTGTGTTTGAAGAAATATTTACCAAATGAATTGACAATAATAAATGTATAAATAAAAACAATTGTTGTTTTATATATTTTTATTTATGTATGATATGAATATTTTACTTACAGCAATGACATTTTTACGACATACTGCACATTTGGAATGTATAAATAGACTTTCGATACATGAAATTGAATGACCACAAGGTAGAAAAACAACCTTCAATTCTCTTTGGTAACAAATCTTGCATAAAAATGGATTTTTCTCACAAATTTCTCCAAATCGTTGTTTGTGGAATTTGCCATCTCCTCGTTCTGTTTTTGCCTAAGCCGTTGTATTCTTTCCACCCGAATTTTGTCTACGAAACCCTTTACTTTTGCCAAAAGGAAAAATTTACATTCGGGATACCAAAAATCATGTTCTATCTAAGGATCGTCTTCATCTTCCCAATGTATAATGTTTTTACCGCAATGAAAACAAGTCACTCGATCACAGAAACCCATGTAAAAGAACCCTGCATTACTTAGCAGTTTCGGGTCTTGAACTAGAGATGTAGGCCACTGTTTTATTTTAAACATTTTTATTTGTGCTTCACACGTATTGTATTCAGGATAGACATGTTGTTCTTTGTTGAATTACAAAAGTTGAGATATGGCAACAACATCGACATCGTCTGTGATGTCGATTTTGTAAACATTTTTACCATCCTCGAAATTTGCAGTCATTATAGGATACATGTTATCATTAATCAAGTTAACATAGAGACATTCAATCATCGAGTAATTATAAAAGTCTTCTATCCAAGGATCATCTTCTTCTTTCCAGTGATAATATTTGCAACCGCAATAAAAGTAAATAAATGTATCGTTGTCGCCCGTGTAAAACCAACCAGCTTGGCTAAGTTGTTTCTGTCGTTGTTTCATCGCCTTGGGCCAAAACTCGTACATTGCAAACTGCGATTCAAACAAATTATATTCGGACACCTCGAACCTATATATTCCACGATATCCGTCTCTTCAAAACACGCCGTTCAAAATCCCATAAACACAGATTGCACTGCATTGGAGGGCCATTGCCCATATTCGTAAAAAGCATCCTCGAAATTAATCATAATTATTTTCCTCCTCTCTCTATTCCGCCCACCTTTTTCCGGTGAGTATCCATATGTAAACAATTCACAAAGTATGCACAAAGTATTGCATGAATGATTCGGAGAATCGTTGCCTGGGAAGTAACAAAGACTTTGATTTATTTAAAATTCGTTTTCCATTTAAATACAAACCATCATCTCTCAAAGTTAAACTATTCCATTCGATGGCCGAGATAAATTAATTAGGACCGAGCCGGGAAATCATATGCGCATTTATACCCATTTGATACATTTCTTTATCGATTTCGGCCGAGATTTCGTTCAAAGAATGTTTCGAGGCATTGATTTCATCTTTAAATACGAGCGTACCATCGAGCGAAACTAATTTATCCACGAGTCCCAGGTAGTGATGAATGTTTCCTTTGGCGCAGCTCAAAACAATGCGAATTAAATTCCCGTCCAATAAACTCGGTGATTTTAACGAGTAGAGAAATGGGAGCGATTCGTCGTGAAAATCATTAGTGATATAATTTGCCAACTAGGAAGTTTTCTGGTTCACCTCGCAAAAGAAATTGTATGTTGTCCTCGAGCCATATTTGAAGTAAACAAAGAGATAAAAATGTTCCAAAATATCCGCCGTTGGTTTGACCAAGTCGTAAACGTGGGGAACATCGACAATCAGTTTGTCCAATGCTGCGCGATTCGTGTCGTCATTGAACCATTTCGATTTGTTAAAGTTGCGAAATAATTCGCATAATTGGTGAAACTCGTGTGTTTTGGGTAAGCTTCGTTTATGCATGTATAGAATATGAGCTTCAGTAAATTTCAACCTCAGTATATTAAAAGGAATGTAAATACTGTAATGTTGATTATAGCTTCCTTGACGGCGACCGCATACGAAACCACGTACAATAGTTCTGTATCACAATCGATGTCGGTATTCTGATTTTTCAGGACCCACGGCGAGACAAACAGTAAATCTCTCGTCACAAAAGCCACTCGATCGATGACGATCATCGAGGTGGGATGTATCACTGGATCTCATTTGAGTAAAATGACGGTATCCCATCCCAGATTGATGAGTTTCTCATGTTGTCCATCCACTATGTTGGTCATGTCAAGAACGATCAGAGAGAGACGTTCAGGTGGATGCCTAGCGATGTCATCCACGTGTGAGGAGCGATGATCTCGTTTGGTCGTAAATCTGCTTATAAAACGATTTGACTGCGCAAACATTTTATTCGTGGTGACAGTAAATTCCGGGCATCTGGCTCCTGCTACCTTGCATTATTGTCTATCGACCCATTACAAAATGGAATGTCGAAAAACTTTTGAATCAGGACAAATATTTGATGACACAGCGAAAAATTTGCTCATCGAAGGCGTAAATAGCTTGTTCGTCAACTGTGCACGACTCACCGACCTTGCACGATTCTAACAAGAGTAAAAATGTATATATTTTCTTCCAGTTGGCATAAATTTGACTGTACTGCCACATCTTTATCCTATCTATTAAATCGCAGTACAGTTTTAGAGGGGATTCTGGAAACGATGCAATCAGGCAATAAAACGAATCCAGAATGGAATGTAATTTTTTTTCGAAATGTACTGGTGATTCCCAATCATCTCAAACAGGATGACCAATTCGGCCATTTCGTCAGTTTCCAGAATGTTTTTAAACTTGGAAATTGATTCCTTCGAGTGCATTTTCAATTTGGGAATATCAAAACAGCACATATAATCGAAATTGTTTTTTAATTGTTCCATGGCCCTGCGATTCGACCGACAGCAAGAATATGGGAATTTTGTTTGTTTGTACGATGTAAATACCAATATTGTTTTGCATCTCGACTAAAGCAAAATTTTTGGAATTTTTCTTAAACCACCAACTGTTGAGGATAAACTTCATTTGTTGTGTGCTAACGATTGGCCAGTTATGATTTTTTTTGCCTATTTCCAGGGTAATATCCAATACTCTGTACTTGATTTTATTGTGTGTGTGTGGGTTTCTCCTGAGAAACTAAGGCTTATATACTCCATTTATGTTTTTATTTTTTATTCTTATTTTTTTATTGTATGTGTATTTCACCCGATAAAAAAATGCATATATGCTTTATTTTGTTAGTTTTTTATTTTTCATCCAACAAGTGAGACTCTCTCGAGACTCGAAAAAAAATTTCCAAACAGAAAAGTGCAGCAAGCAATTACGCGAGGCAAAGTTGAGGCATTCTCAAGATTACCTCAAGAACCACGTGAGACAAAGTTGAGGTTGCCTCATCTTTCCCTTCTCATTCCTTCTGATTAGACTCATTCACTCACATAGTTTTGTGAATCGACCCATGATGCGAATGGATGGTGTTGAAGAAAAGCCTCCAGTATCTGCATCGTTGCCCTCTTTGTATCCTAAAGCATCGACCATGAATGTAACATCAGAGGCGATAGCCAGTCCTTTTATAGGCGACCCTGACGAATCTGCATCGAAAATCAGCTGGATGTTTGTCAATAGAGTTATGTTTCCATAACGACACATCTCCAGTATAAGAAATGGTTCCGAAAAGTCGACCAAGTAGGTAATTTTCCCACGAGATTTGTTTCTAAATACGCAATAATCACGTAAAACGTATTTGATGTTTATCGCCATGCCGCAGGTAAAGAAAATTGTGTGAAAATTCAAGTCGGCGGCCACCCAATGCCGTTTATCGATTTTTTTTTCATTGTCTGAGACACTAAAACATCCATCGGCGAACACGAAAAACCACTGTGATCATTTTCAATGATATTGATTGAATACATGATAGGAGGAATTAAGAAATATATATAAAGTTTTGAGACTTGATGGAATTTATACACAATTTTTCTTTTGTACGATGTTGTGTCAAATGAACCGAGATGGTAGATGTTCGATATTTGCTCATTTTACTCTACAACACAATGATGGTGAATTATAATGGAAAACTAACAATTCTACTCCCGAAAGAAAAATTCAATAAAATCAACATGACTCGAGTAGTGGAAATTGACGATAAATGCGAGGGACAAAGGTTTGAAAAAATAACTAAAACCTTAATCCCTCGACTCTGTTAAAAATACTTAATACAAACAGATGTGAAATTGATTACTTATTTGGTGATAAAACACCCACACAGAATTCGGCAGTGAAAATCGTCAACAGACTACTCGAACTGAGTATAGTAAGAATCTGAGTTTGGATATTTATAGTTTTTTTTTTTTTTTTTTAGTTTTGCCATAACAAAAAAATATGTTTTTGATATTGCTGTGGTTTTTTTCATAAGAAGATAAAACATTCGAGTGCTCTACAAAAGTCATTCATCACAAAGTGACTTGGTTGTTATGGTGATGATACAACAATAGTGATGGTGGTAACATCAGCAATGGTTGTGATGGGAATATTGATACTATCAACAATGATGACGACTGGAATAAGACATTTGATATAAAGTAATTTTTCATAATAAATAAACAAATGTACATGTACATTCCCCCCACCCACTCCTAATTTGAACAACCAATCACGTTGCAGCAGTTCCCCCCCCCCCTCCCTCATTTAGTTTGTCTATATGGCGGAGACTTCTGTAAAAAAGACTTCAGTCGATGGCGAGAGGTGGACAGAGCAACATAAAATTTCTCCTCTTCAGAACAGAAGAGAAATAAGGTAAGTACAAAAAGGTCAGTTAATTCATATATATTATATAATATATGGCATATATACTATATAGTCTATACTAATTAACTTACCTTTTTGTTCTTACCTTATTTATCTTCTATTCTGGAGAGAAGGGAGGTTAATGCTGTTCTGTCCAGCTCTCTCCATCGACTGAAGTCTTTTTTCCAGATCTCTCCACCATATAGGCAAACTGAAATGAGGGGAAGGGAAGGGAAATGAAATGCTGGAACATGGGGGGAGGGGAAGGAATGTCGATCACAACACACTCTGGTAAAGTTTTGCAGAACTAAACAAGGGTAACACAACTTGTCCAAAGTTACATTATTATTCACTTCAGATTTACCAGATGATTTTTGAATACTAATTATCTGTATAAGGACCAGACACCCATTTGCAAGTTTTCTCCAAAGTAAACATATTTTACACTGTCCTCCACTCCTGAGTAAATGAAGTAGAATTATCCCTCCACTCCTAATTTAAACTAATCAATTTCCAACATTTCATTTCCCCTCCCTTACACTCCTTTCAGTTTGACTATATGGCAGAGAAATCATGAAAAAAATGATGTCAGTCGACAGTGAGAGTTGGACACACCCATTTGTCGGCTTGGGTTATGACATCACACCTGTTCGATGCTTCAATGTGTCGTTACATCACACTCATTCGTCGACTTAGGTTATGACATCACACTCATTTATAGGATTAATCTTATATCCATTGTGTTAGGTTATGTCACACTACTTCATAGGATTAATCCTATATCCATCGACTTAGGTCATGATGCCACACAACATTAAGATGACAATAAAAATAAACTTTTACAAATCAAAAATTTTAAAAAATGTTTAAAGAATTTTTTTTTCTCAACATGTGCCTTTATATAAGGAATAAAAGCAGAACAGGAATATCAGATAGTAGAACAGGAACGATTACTCGCACTTGAATGTGAAAACAAAGCGGAACAGGAACGTCAATGTTCTCAGGAACAAGAATGCAAGATTACCAACATTTTACACACCAACAACAGAATGTTGGTCGAAATGGTGCCTTCATTAATTTTATCACGTCCCAAAAGCTTTGTGTAAGTTGAATCGAATCGGCGTATACCGTTTCGATAGCCAACAGGAGGCAAATTATGCATTCAATTCGACCTTATGACCTTACAAGTCGACCGTTTGATAAATCGAGTCGTTATGGGTTGTATTTCATACGGCATCAAATCGACAGTTACAAACCCAGAGAAAACTAAGCAAAAAGAAAAAAATGGCCTTTGTTGCATAAATTGAAGGTGTATGGCGACATGGGTAGCAGCATCAACATCATCAACATCATCATGGATAAACTAAGATCGATGCTGTGAATTTGATGTTAGGGGCAACATGTGTATGTTGTTGCGCATTCGTGAAGATGGTGTTGATATAACAGACACAGAGTTGATCGATTTCGGCTCATAATTTGGCTAACAAAAATGAGCAAATGTTGGTCGCCTAAAACAAATAAAAAAAGTCAATGAATAAAAACAATTTAAAAAAAAGTAATGAATAAAAACAAAAAATAAGCAAGACTTCAAATTTTGTATATATAATAATAAGTCGAGTAACTAATGTTATTCAGTATGGATAAACTACCGATCCACACTTTACCATATTCATCCAGATGCAAGAGCTCCAAAATATTCAACTCTGGGATCAGCTGCTTGTGATTTATACGCCATCGCAAATTTCACGTTAGCTCCGGGAGAACAACGTCCACTACCTCTGGGTCTTTGATTACTGTATACTGCTGTTCATATTGGGTACATGATTCCTCGTTCATCAATTGGAAAACCAGGTCTTCAACTTTACACCAGAGTGTGTGATCAAGATTATCGCAGAGAACTGCACATCTGCATCTGGAACATTGCGCCAAATGTCAACTGTCAACAAAGGAGACTGCATCGTGCAATTATTAATCCTTCCATATACACGACCTGTTGTTTTCGAAAGTCGTGAGTTAGCCTTGTCTCCAAGAAAATGCAGTGAAGGACGTTTGAATCTACTGGACGGTAAAGCTCAATGTCAAGCTCTCGAACCTCTAACCCATTGGAAAAATGTCAGGTAGAAATGTATTTTTATTTGATTATATAACTTATAAACTTACAGAGGACACCAATTATTATACAATGGCTTATTTAAGACCTACTGTGGATACCTATTGTGATGCAATGGTATGTTTTGGACCAAGGTTATACATAGGAGTTGTTGATTTCGAAAACTGTATGAACATTTTTGATATGAAAAATGTTTTGAATTTCTGACACTATTATAATTAGCTCTACCCATTTGTTCAACGATCTATGCTTGAAATTTAAAATAAATGGAGCAGTGGTAGCTGCACAAATACACATTAAAAAGAAATTTCGATATTCCCGAGAAAAGCATTGTGGTTGACAAAGAAAAGAAGTTTATCAACTTAAGCGATCTGCATTTTTGGTTTGTTGGTGGGGATGCACATGTATGAAAATTGGATACCCGTCTGAAGAAACAATAACCAAAATGCAAACATTTTTATTTGAAACAATTAAATTATTATCGTTTTGTACAATCAAAGAAGGTATCGCCGGAAAAAATTAAACAAACCATACAACAGATAGAAAATTACCTCTATAAAGATAGAAAACAAAAATTGGCCAAGGCCATAAACAATATTTTCGTTTCGAAATTCCAAAGGTTCATTCCACACATAGTCTCCAAGAGTGCTGCGATGACTGTCGAGAGTGAAGGGAAATACATTCTACTGACATATAAATGCGAAGAAAGAATTTCCTACAGTTAGTTATGGGTGTGATAAATATTAGGTGTATTTGAAAAATTTTGCAATGAAATAAAAAAAATATTTTTCAATTACTGTTTATTTTTATAAGGAGTGAAACTTGTCAAATGAAAAAAGTTGGTCGAATAAAACAATACAAAAAATTAGCATTCATAAAATGAAAACAAACACTTACAAAACAAAATAAAAAAAATTGAAATTACTGGAATATAAAAGTCAAATAAACAATCTTCTTCAATATAACTAAACAACCAATCCAATCAGTGTCAAAAGTCGGAAATTAGTTTTCCGAGGTGGCACAAAACCCACCCCGTTTGACATCAATACCACTGTCGACGAATGAGTGTAACACCATAACCTCAGTCGACAAATGAGTGTGGTGTCATAACATCAGTCGACGAACGAATGTGACGTCATAACCACAGTCGATGGTGAGAGGTGGACAGAGAAACCACACACTTACTCCTCTCCCAGAACAGAAGAGAGATAAGGTGTGAACAAAAAAGATCAGTTACTTAATAAATATAGTTTATATATAAGGTATATTTACTATTATTATACTTGCCTTATTTCTTTTACTCTGGAATAGAGGAAGGTTGATATTTTTTGGTCCATCTCTCGCCGTCGACTGAGGTTTTTTCCAGGTTTCTCCACCATATAGGCCAACTGAAAGGAGGGTTGTAGGGAGGGGAATGAAACACTATTCTCTGATTGGTGGTTGAAAGTTGGAGTGGGGGGTAATGTTGTAATTGCTTTGATGTAGTTCTGAGAAAACTTGCAGTTGTGTGTTGCAATCGACACCCCCCCCCCCCAACACTCCTAATTTCAACAACCAATCACGTTACAGCATTTCACTTACCCTCCCTTCCTGTCTTACAAGTTTGCCATATGGCAGAGAAACCTGAAAAAAAAGATTTTAGTCGATGGTGAGCTCTGGACAGGGACACCTCAACCTTCCTCCTCTCCAGAACAGAAGAGAAATAAGGTAAGTACAAAATAAATAAATAAATATATATATAATATTCTGGAGAGGAGGAGGAGGAGCTGACGATGTTTCTCTGTCAATCGCTCGCCATTGACTGAAGTATTTTTTCCAGATCACTCCACCATATAGACAAACTGAAAGGAGGGGAAGGCATGGGAAATTAAATGCTGTAACGTGGTTGGTTGTCCAAATTAGGCATGGGGGTAAAATTCAACTTCATTTATCTCGCAAGGTGTAGGCAAAAGTGTAAATAAAGTATGTTTAGTTCAGAGAAAACTTGCAAATGTGTTTCTGATCCTTGTACAGATACTTAGTATTCAAAACTCGTCTTGTAATGCGTAGTGAATAATAATGTAACCTGGGGAGAGACTTTACCTGAGTGCATTGTGAACGACATTTCTTCCCTGTCCCCTCCCGCACACACTTTCAACAACCAATCAGAGTGAATTATTTCATTTCCCCTTCCTTTCTCTCCTCCAAGTTTGCCTAAATAGCCGAGAAACCTGGAAAAAAAGATGTCAGTCGATGACGAGCTCTGGGCAGACACACATCAGCCACCCTCATCTCCAGAACAGATGATAAATAAGGTAAATACCAAAGTAAGTTATTTAATATATACTATATAGTATATATTAATTATCTTTTTTTGTACTTACCTTATTTTGCTTCTGTTCTGGAGAGGAGCAGGAGAAGGAGCTGATGTTTCTCTGACCATTGCTCACTGTCGACTGAAGTAATTTTTCCAAAAGTCTGTAATAAATCGACACTTATTTTTACATCACCTATATTTTGTATAGTTTTATTAATTGTGTTGCATAAAATTATAAAGTTAGTAGATTTGTCAAAAGCATCACCACTATTTTCGTATAAATTTTTTGAAAAAGTTTTTTTTTTTTTCACTAACCCTTTTATCTTCTTATATCTTGACTAATAAGATGCTCAGAAATAAAAAAGGAAAAATTAGTTTATTTTTCAATTCTTACTACTATTGGTATACCTTACCATTTTGAAAATATTGACCATTATAATTAAAGTAAACAACTAACATATGAATAAAAACATATAGATTATCCCGAATTGCATGCAAATTTAATTTATTAGTAATAAAAAAATTGCAACCTTTGTCAATGCAGCTTCATTCCCGTCAAACAATTCGCCAACTTTGAACACTTTGTTTGGTTTTCCGCAAGATGCTCCCAAAGAGTGTTTGAATATGAAATGAGAAAACAATGCGGTGGAAACTTACAATGATTTGACTAGGATTATTTCAATCATAAACAATTTGCCAAAGGCCTCGGCGACTAATTTGAGGGATGGTTTCTTACGCACCAATCCGCAAAACATTTTAAACAGCATCTTAAACAATTTTTCGGCAATAACAAAAAAAATATTTCGCCAGTAAAATAAAAGAATGCATAAAATTTTACATCATCATCGAAGGGTATATAACGAGTGGATTTTTAATTGTCCCTTATTTGAATGACCAGAATTTAGTGTTGAACATTGATGTGGATGGGGCTGTGCAGTTATTGCGTAGTTCTCTCAATTGCTTCGCTTTCATCCAACCAAAAATATCAATTCGCCATTCGCTGGACACATTTTCATCCCAAGACTATATTTTCGAGTTGAATTGTAAAATCCGAACGATCCAACGTCATCCACGACAACATACTGTAAAATATCATTCCTACAATCTATTTAATCTGCAAGAATTTGGATCGTCGGTTTTGCAGCAGCAGTATTTTCAATGAAATGCCGTCGAGGACGAATCACTCAACATCATTCAAAATAACATTGGCGACATTTGAACGAATAAGGCCAACGACATACACATGGTCATGCTAACTCTAACATATTCGATTTTAAATACGGGATTCAATCTCATCTATGTGGACTTTTCAGCTGACTCACAAGATTTGTGCGTCCGAAACTCTTTGTGAAATAGAGTGCGGCCGATGCAAGGATAAATAACCGGATAAATATGAACATCACATCCAAAGTATTGAAATAGGATAAAACATCTTCTTCTATAGTCACATCTTCCCGCGATAAAAAGGCTTGTAGTTTTGCAACAAGTGGAAATGCAAAGAAAATATTGTAATCAAAGAAATGCTGTTCCAAATGAAAAACCCAGGACCGGTATAAAGGGGTGTTTGGTTTTTTAAATCAGTATTTAAACTGTGGTATTTCAAATGAACCTGATATCTGCAATGGCGATAGGGCCGATTCGGTTGATGACGATGAGAGTAACGACTATATTTCATCTCTATCAGCAGGAAAACCCACATGCGAAGAAACTATACCACAACAGATGAATAATTTCTATGTGTTTCACAGGTTCATTTGTCATTCGTACACAGACACCATACATTCATCGGCAATTACCAACTCTTTGGGAAAATTGTGGAGTTCGTGTCCAAATCAGATAAACAAATGAATCATAATCAACAAAAATAAAAAACAAACAACAAAGAACTAGAGAAGTGTCTATTTGGTAGATTATGATGAAATTAGAAATATCAATCAAAACATGCCAATTATATTACATCTTTAACGATATTAGGCTACATTTGGTCAGACAAACATTTTGTGCAAGTGAAAATAATTCATCCAATCTTTAAACGATACTATGATGGTCTTCCTGAAAACATTCAAATTCACTGATTTTTTTCAAGACTCACGAAAGAGGATGCGAACGATGCATCAGTTCACATTTAAAGTAAATGAATTTAATGAAAAATGGCGGTACTTTGGCAGATTTCCAAAATTTAGTTTCGTATTTTATTTTTGGAAAATTACCAAAAACTCGAGCATATTGCACCGTTGTTTGCAACACCTTAGTGAGCGAATTGAAATGTCTAGATCCCTCCTACCAAAAACCCTTTAAAATGTCCATGATCACTTCGGCTTATCGACAAGCGGCTAAACAGAACCACTACGATGCGCACATCTTGTATTTAAGTGACTGAAGTCTCATCACCACCGAAGGAAAAAAGAAAAACAGTCTACAAATTGACCAAAGTCCAAAAGCCTTGCCTTGGAATAACGCAAAGAAAATACACAACTATGCAGAAAATGCACTTACCGAGTTTCTAAATGACTCGAACACTCCCTACTTATCGGAAGTTGAATTGATGCTTTTAATTGATTTCCTGTACAAGACAGATAGGCGAAAAAACGAAATTTTGTTCCTGACAATGAGTCAAGTTAACAAACTGATTGAAGGTGAAAAAATTGAAATTAAAACAAAAACAACAATAATGTGTATTCCTTCTCAATTTATGCATATGCTGAACGCGTTTGTAAATCATCCATCATGTTATATTTACAAAAAATTGAATAGACTCTTTGTCACCTGATATGAAAAACTCTGTTTGATTTACATTGCCTTGTACAAAAAAATTACAGAAGTGGGGCCCGATCGGGGAGTGTTGTTTCATGCTTGGCGAAATAATTTTTCGGTGCCTGCAAGTGTGGTCGATCCAAAATTAACTCAAAACACACTTGGGCACAGTAAAAAACGTCCACATTGAATGACATAAATAAATAAATGTTGGACGATACCAACCTTCAGCAAATTTTACTCATCAAAATCACGTATAATAAAAAATAATAATAATAAATAAAATATATTTTTCTTATTGGCAACTCGATGGTATATATTTGCAGGAATGCATCGAACCTCATAAATCAATCTCTGTCGTCGAGAAGAGCATCATGACGACAAGGTGTGATAAACATGGAGCATGTGCCCACCAACATGACTTCTGTCAATGTTTTATTTGTTGATACAATGCTCAGTGTCTCGACATATATGATTTGCCTTCGCATACATCAGAGACAGAGAGATCGTCTTGGCCAAATTCCTCGATGGAGATCGGTGGACTTTGAGAGGATGAGGATGTTGATGCGACAGAAATTGTCTGATGATGAGAGTGAAAATTGTGATGCTGCAGCCATTGCCATCAATGTTCCTGTTTCTGTTGATGAATTTCACACAATTTGCATTGTTGTTTTTTAAGGCTTTGAAATTCTTGAAACATTTCACATAAAGGAGTTGACTATTTTCGACATTGAAATGAATCGCAAACAACACTACTTTTTTGGATCTCTGTGTAAGCTAACTTGTTTCAGTGACGAGACCAAATCAGCCATCCGAGATTCGATTTTACATGTGCATGGAATACGCTAGTATGAAGGGTGGGTATCTTACAAGTGTGCAGTGAGTATAGTGCAAAAAATGGTGAGGAATTACAAACACATCTACGTTTCAAGTGTGGAAAAATACAATATTTTGCGCAGTCAATTTCTACCCCCATACCTAATCACCAACCTGATCCACGACCGCGAAAACCGTATACCAATTTTTCTAGAGGTGAAGGATGCAGTGGACTCGGTACTTTTCACAAGATGTATCACCCACTGTGGACTTTGTATGATGGAAAATGTGTGTGTTTTTTAGTATGTTTTGTTTAAAAAGAATATACATTTGTAAAGTATGTATATTTTGTATGTAATTTTGTATTTTTTTTAAATATAAGGTCTAATCATGACCCAAAATAAAAAAAAAAACAAAACAAATACATTGATACTATTTGGATTCTCAAAAAAAAACTACCTTAAACGATGATTCTACTCCAATGAAATATATACTCAACTCTTGCATCATACACAAGATGGAGAAATATTCAATAATCGTTACATACCAAAATCAACAAAAAAATGTATATTCAATATAAAAAAACCACATGAAATATACGTGATTTAAAAAGAGTTAATCAATCAACACTCGTTTATAGATTTTGTTCTTTTTCTCTTGCGTAAAATTATAGACGAAGTGGTTCTCGACGATCGGGATAAACGCCCGTTCATAATAAACCGGTTTATTTTGGCAGTGACTCAGTTTCTAGACAATTTCCCAAGGACAGAAACCTTGTTTCGACTAACACTGAAAAATCTCCGTAGTTGAAGAGGAGATTTCGACTTAATTGACGACATTTTGAATAATTCGCCCATTTATGTGTTTATCGTTTATCACTTTACAAAATCCATTCTCGAAGTGTTTATACAAGGTTTAAAGAATATTGACGAAACTTTTGACGATGTGGAAAAATTGAGATTATTGGACGAGACGGTCAACCTAATGACTACTTCGAAGTTTCGAAAAATACTGCTACGATTTGGGAGGTCGAAGGTGACAAAACTAGAGACGAGTTTCATGCGGAAAATAAGTGTCTGATCTGCTGGATCCGAACATGGCCGCGATAGAAGCAAATGATGGCAATAATGGTAAAGATGAAGGTTATTACGATAGCGATGATGAATGCAAGTTACATAACGTAGACAATGATTGGGAGAATGTAAACAAAGTCACAGTATCGGCCATTGTTTACCATGAAGATCATGTCGATGAGAACGAGCCGCTCGAAATTAGCAAATTAAATGAACCTGATACCGATGTCATTCTTTCTGACGAACCGGTTATAACACAGACTGATTTAAATTTCCGCGATAACGGATCAGATATCGAATTTGTAAATACTGCTGACGAATCCACAACAGTACCAGTGGAACTGAATTCCTACAGAACCGAGCCCGAAATCACATTCTTGGAAATTGAAAAGTCAACAACCACACACGCCGAAATATATTTCTGTGAAAGCGAACCGGAAACCAAAATCGAACATGAGGAAACAGGAGCACGGCAAATACTCAAAGAAAGTACTTTAGATGAGCCTGTGTTGGAGGAATTGAGCGAAATGGAACTAACCTCAAAGAACCTAACGAATCGATGTGGGTGGAAACGGATTCGGGCGAAATTAAAACTGAAATCGAGCTTTTCGAAAAAGGCGAAAATATTAACAATCGAAAAATACAGAGAGATAAATTTCCGCTAAATTTAATCTGTTTGACGGAAAACGTCTTGTTTGGCTGAGTGGGGAAAAAAAAAGAGCTTTAAAGAAAAAAAAATTAATTTGTTGTGTTTATATTTCCCTTACCCTGGCTACACTTTGCATACACTCAACACATTGGATGATTCCCGAAAACTATGGCGATCGAATCGTAATAAAAAATCTACAAATAATGACATGTTTCACAAGACGATCGATTGTCTACCACTACTGTTTCACTGTATCGATTGTCTATCACTACTGTTTCACTGTATCAATTCGTCAGATTGCCAAGTTTTGTGTGATCTATCAAAGTTGAGTTTCGATTGCGAAGAAAACAAATGCACTCCACGAATAAAAACAACAATTGGTGCAGCAACAACAACAATAACCCAACAATCGCCCACAACCTCTCCCCATCGCGCAAGCATTGTTCCGTGTGATTCCAAACACGGAATAGTCAGAGTGTTGAAAAGCACCAATCCTTTGGCAATTGAATGGGCGTGTATCTCGACTTATCCACTCGTGTGGAATGATGATGGGACTCGGAATCCGTACACATGCAAGGATGGAATAATCATGAGCGATCAGACAATGTCCAGTTTTAAATTGAACGTTTGTAAATGCAGGGCCGATATGATATTGGGTGTTTTTGAATTTCAACCACATGTACAGAGATGTTTCCCATCAACCCACATTAATTTCCTGACAAACTTTCATGAAATTCAAAATATCAACAATAATAATAATTCAGAAGATGCATGTATTTATATATATTTTTTATTATTTTGGATAACTGGGGTCGTCGTAGTTATAATTTATTTTTCCACAGAGATGCGATACTTTTTTACCGGAAATTAACAAGAGAAGCGAAAATAAATTTCCTATTAAATTTCGAATATTTCTTCCCACAATACCTTCATATCTCAATAAACAATCAATTTGGAAAAACACACAATTAATTTTTCAATGTTTAAATCTGCATTTTGAAAGTGAAATCTTTATGTATATGAATAGAAACAATTCCAATGTCGGCATTATTCAATTCGCCAGCCGCGACAACGGAGCTGGAGACCCATTCAATGGCGAAGGTCCAATATGCGCACGCACATGCATCCCTACCTTCCTACAAAAGCATGTTTCGACAAAGATAATAAATGGTCCTATCTGTTTTACTAACAGGTACTCATTCACGGATTAGGTCACATGCTGGGTTTATATGACAATAAAAGAAAAGATAGTGTGATGTACGATACGACAAAACACAATAAATTTACGAGCTTTGATGTATACAACATTGTTTCCATGTACCTGTTTTTTTTTTTTTGGGGGGGGGGGGGGGAAAGTAATATATATTTAAATATTTTTTTCACGAGAACTCGCGATAAACAGTGAATCTGTAAAGTGCTCTTACCAATGAGGGGGAAAAAAAACGTTTCGATTTTACAAATCATAATTTCTTGTACAACAACTAAACAATTGTTTATCTTCTTTTGGATGGAAAAAATAATATATGGTTTAAAGCATAAACTGTCGCAGGGTAATTGGGATACGAAAACAACAGGAAAGCTATTATGAATAATGTGACAGAGGAAAAATGGAAGAACTTTCAACGAACTGGCAACAAATGCCACATATACTTCCACTACTACAGATGTAAGTAGTATGTTGATTACCCTACAGACAACAGGAACCTATGAGCAAATTCTCTTTACCTGGAGGATACACAAATATTTGCTACGTCTCGACGACCAACAGAAACGAACATACGTTTTCAACTTCACTTTATCTCCTCTAGACACCTTTTACTGAGCAGTTTAACTTTTAACTAATTTGTATTCATTTAGAACAAGCTATTCCCCTTTAAACTTAGAACCAGATCGCCTATACCTGGAACCACAGTTACCTTCATCCCTCGACGGTTTGGTAGGAGGTAGTACGGGTCATGTGTTTATTGAATATTCAATAAACACTCATTGTTCTCTAACTTTCTGTTTTTAATTTCCAGGGTATTTGTTTGAATTAATGGTTGGAGACAGAATTCGCCATGCACTGCCGACAGGAACTGAGAGATTTGTTTAAACTGAGTTAGCCTGACTGTAGACCCCTTTCATGTGTCTGCAGGTCAGAAGACATACATATTAGATGGCTACCTGTTTCTTCCCGATCGCTCATTAGCACTAAGTCAGTGCTCGAGGAGGGGGGGGGGGGGGGGGGGGGTGAGAAACAGCGACGCCACAACCATTAGAAAAACCTTCACACCAGGAGGGGCGACAGACTCGGGTTATTTCTCACCATTCACACTAAGTCAGTGCACAGTGACCATAGACTGAAGTTTTGCCGTTTAACCTAGTGCGAGCGCACATCCAGCAGGGACTTGGCGGTCCCCACGGCTCCACGTCCCTGATCAGCCCACATATTGTGGGGGATCAGTGGGATCGCGCTGGCAAGTTACTATTGGGATACACGGTCAAACCTTCCTGTCTAAGTGCATCATGTAGACTGTCGAACTGTTTGCTCTAGGTCTCACGAGAAGATGAGTGGTAGAAAACGTAGGGAAAAATATCTGGCTCACTCTGCTCTAAAACCGTGGATCGCACTACCATGTCCTATGCAGGAGAGGCAGGTGGAACAGAACCACGCCGCCGAACTTAGACGTCAGGCAGTTCTGGTAATTGATTCCCCACCTTGTATCCGCATACAACCTCTGTGTCACCCTATGGTAAAAGGGTTTCTGACTGGTACTGAAGTGAAACTCGGCTGGGACAACCTCAACATCTGGACCAATGAAGTACACCTGTGGAATCTCCGATCCAGCGTAGACAGCAATCGCCGCGTCTAGATGAAACCTACCCTGACCACAAAGTCCAAGAAACTTGAGTAGGTAAGTGCTAACCAACACCCCTCACCTCACACCCAATATCTAAACCAAACTACCCCGCTCTTTTGGTCTAGCACCAAAATCCTCGACAAACGTGCCAAGTCAGTCTAATCGGGCACGCATATGTATGTATGTATGTATGCATGTATGTGTGTGAATATATATATACACAAAGAAAATCTTTATAAAACTTGTACTTAAAACATATTGATATTAATATTTATTCGCTCTTGTGTAAATGATAATGGTTGTTGCATGTTTTATCTTAAAAGGAAAATTATTTTTTGAGCCAGAACATATGAAATAAAAAGCAAGTCTCATCAAGACAAGTGCTATTTCATTTAGGCCTACTGAGTTAACTTAATTCCTTTCATCACCCTAAAACACATTATTGACTACGTACCTTTAAGTTTATTTGTTGTATAAATTAATTCTTTCTGTCTAAGAGTGTTACAAGATTATTTTTTTAAAATTCAAGCAATTCCTGAATTCGCAGAACTATGCTTATTTGGTCAGTAATTATTTATTAAACATGGTAATCTACACTCAGCACAGCCGATCCATATAGTTTCTCTCCGGTTGTTGTGGTGCTGTTGGAGGTTATGTTCACTATGGGGTTTTTGCCCTATTGAGTTTTGACCCTCAATGGAGCAAACACAACAAGTTGGGAGCAGACCTCGTGGTTGTGTTTGAGTGTGATTACTTGCCTTTTACGTGGGACTCAGTATGTTTTTGTATGGCACCCAAAACATACTCCACACATTAAAAGTTTTTGAGGTTATTTTGTCCGTATTTAAGTGTTTGTAGGTAATAATTTTGTGTGAGGTTTTTAATTTTGCGTGTCCCCTTTTATGTAACTTTTTCCATGGCCACTATTGTTCCAGAGTTACTCCTAAAAGAGGAGTTAAATTACGAATGTGCCATTCGGGGAGTACAACACCCCACCCCCCTCCACACAGAGTCAACGGCCATGGCATCTACGTGTGCCCTTTGTGCACCACTCAATACCAACACCCCACTAGATTTTGAATACCTGTCTGGTACAGTGGCATTTATTCTATAAACACAAAGAAAGCAATGCGTACCTTATACATATTGGAAATGTTTGACTTTCTTTGAAGAGATTACATTTCACACAATCCCTCATGTAATGCCTAACATCCCTGGTGATGCCACGCCAATGAAACTGGCTTTGTACGTTTTGAGTGGTCAGCGATACTCCAGGGTGGCCTGCTAATTGTGCATTGTGCATGTAGAGTAGCACCTGCACTCATGCGCTCTTGGATACGTAGAGCTGCCATGTTGCTTCCGGCCGTTGCGGTCGTGTCTCGACGTGCATTGCCCATCATGTGCCACCACTCCTGGTCACCTTGGATGATGGAAGTGACACGATGCTGACTCTCTGTACACTGCAATTGTGCAGTGAGAATGCTTTCCTGCCAGTCATCGATCCCGAGTTCCAATTCCTCGGGTGCCTCGATGACGGCGCAGCTCACACGGCCCTCACCAGTTGTTGGGTGGTTGGCTGCGGTAGCGTGAAGTAGGTTATCCCACTCAACCTGGTCCACGTCTACCGTTTTGCCCGGCGCGTGCGAGAGCTCATTGGCTAGCTGATTCTCGGCCCCTGGAACGTGTTGTATCTTGAAATCATCTGCTTGCAGGAGAAGTGTCCAGAGTGCTAGTTTGCTTCTGGCCTCCTTCATGGTATGAAGCCAGAGCAAGCATCTGTTGTCGGTTTGTAGTGTGAACCACTGGTAAGCTGGGTATTTTGTTACAGCCCACACTACTGCCAGACACCCCCGCTCATTTACGTCGTATGTGCCCTCTGTTGCACTACTGTACTCTATGATGATGTGTCGCTCATTGTTGTCCCCTTTCTGGTAGAGGACTGCCCCCAAGCCTTTCTCACTGGCAACCATCTGTCGGTACAAGTGATGACATGGGCTTTGTCCAGCCAATGTCTTGCACTGCATAAATCTGTCTTAATCTCTTGAGAACTGGCTTTCTATTCCGCCGTCCACTGATATTTCCTGTTTCGGGACAGCATATCAGTCAAGGGGCTGTGATTGTTTTGAAGTTGCAAATGTTCTCCCACAGCCACTTCACCATCCTGAATAACTTCCTCGGTTGTTTTCTAGTGCATGGCACCTCATAGTTGTTGATGAGGGCTAAATACTCTTGCGTGGGTCGGCTTCCATACTCATAGACCGTGTGCTCAATAAATTGTATGCATGGGTGGACAATGTGGCATTTTCAGTTTGTGTACGTCAACTTGTTGATGACTAGCCTTTCTATGACTACCAACAGATGTTTACTGTGGTCGTCCCAGGTCTCGGACCATAAGACCACGTCGTCGAGGTACGTGAAGTCGACGTGGTGCATTTACCCATTGAGCACCTGGACTACCATAGCCTGAAAAGTTGCCGGTGCACACTTCAAGCCGAAGATCATTGCGCAGAAATGGAATCTCCTTCCGTCTGTGGCTGTGAGGGCCATCTTGTGACAGTCTGCGGGCTTGATTGGGACCTGCCAGTAGCCACTGCACAGGTCAAGTGATGTCATGACTTTGGCTTTACCCAAGGGGGGCCGCAGTGGCCGAGTGTTTAGCCCACTTGTCTCCCATCAACGCTGGGTTACCGGTTTTCTGATGTAGGAATTGTGCCGAACGATGTCGTTGGTCGGCGGGGTTTTCTAGGGATATCCCGTTTTCCCCACCATTTCATTCCAGCACTGCTCCATACTCATCTCTATCACCATCATCGGCTCTCAAGACCTCGCTGTTAAGAGCTGTCCAAATCCCTCCACTCCACTTTACCCAAGGTGTGCAATGCATCCTTGACACTTATGTAATGGGGGGTGGGGCTCTTTGTGTGATTTGGTTGGTGGCTCTGAAATTCACACAAAAACACGAAGTCCTGTCCTCCTTGGATGCCAAGGTAATTGCGCTGCTGTAGTGGCTGTGAGTGGATTCAATCATACCCTCAGTCAACATTTCTTCTATTCGCTCCTTTATGATTGCGCATTGATGCGGCTGTTAGCTCCTTGGCCTGGAGTATATGGGCCGTTCGTGTTCCAGCGGAACAGTGTGCTCGGCCACTGATTCGATGGAGTGGGTTTCCTGCCACAAATACATTTCGTCGTTCATCTAGCAGGCTTTGCACAACATCCTGATACTTTGGAGGAACCGCACAATCAAGTTCGTCCAATTGGACTCCGGACGCACAAATGGTGTGTCAGGGTTTGACATCTTGCACTGGTCGCCTTTCCTTCTGGGTGAAGTGGCGTTTCCTATGGGCAGCTGGCTCTAAAATGGTCTTCTGTTCTGCGAGCCAGCGGATACCAAGGATGGCATTCTCCCATAGGTCTGCAGACACCAGGGCTGTGGTGATGGAGTCCACATCTCTTATCCGGACTGTTTCCCCCGTGTTTTGCTTCGTAGCAAGTTGTAGCACTTTGTGTACACAAAGTTGTGGGTACCAGCTGTATTGATCAACGCGTAACAAGGTTGACAGTTGATGTGTACTGCTGTTCTAATCATTTTGTTTTGCTTTTGATTGATTTGTCGAGGGGGCATGCCTGTCTGCCTGACTTGTTGAGGCGGCAGTGTTGCCTGGGGCTTTTCACTCTGGGGTAGTGAACGCCCGGCTCGCCTACCCAGATGGACCGTTTCTCATCAGTGGAGTGATGCTTCCCCATGCTGTGTTGCGCTTGGGACACTGATTGTCCCAGTGCATTTTTCCTTCTCCTTTGCAGTATCTGCAAGCAAAGGGGAGTTCTCTCTGTCCTCTTGCCAAACCCGAGTTTGCTTCTGTCACCCCTCTCAGTCTAGGTTCTGGGTCCCTTCATGGACGTGAGTTGTTTGCTTCCTTTTCACTGCCTCTTGCTGGTTGCGCTGCTGCATGTTGCTCCTGTTCCGTGTCTTTTCTGCGGCACGAATAGAACCCATCTCCTTCCCTTGTAGTGGTCCTTTGTTCTCGGCTGGTCTGATCCAACAATGCCACAGAGCGCATGAAGTCCTCGATGTTGCTGCATATGAGTGGCGCTATTGCTAGACAGATTTTCACTCGTACTGTGAGAGCTACCACCTAGAGAATTTTTTTCTCGCTCATGCTGGGATTGAAGTTCTCGATTTCGCTGATAATCTTGGTCGCAAAGGCTGTTAGGGACTCTCCTGGTTTTTGCACTTCTAGTACAGCCCAACTCTGTGCCTGTAACGACGAGTACATATTTGCGAAGACACTTCGAAAGCCGCTCAGAAATTCCGCCCACTCTGTGCCATAATGACTAACTGATTGCCACCACTTACTTGCTTCTCCTGATAGCTGTGCTCCTACACAATTTCGACATTCATATTGACACACTCTGTACCTCTCTAGTCGCGCTGTGCAGTCATTTAGGAAGGCCTGCAGGTCCTCACTGGGTAGGCCCCGCAAATGTTAGCAGGTGTTGAAGCCTGCTTCGGCAACTCTTGTTATCGCCATCATAATTTCTGGTGCTGTATTGCCGGGTTGCATGGGTTGTGACGTTTCATTTCGTTTCGCCTCTGGTCTGATTGGTAGTTGTGTTGAATTGGCCAGTGTGCTGTGGTACGCACTGGACGATTCCGCTCCTACTACCGACTCTCCGGACCACGCCATCAGTGATCATAGGGTAGATTGTCCGCACCGGAACCTCCCGGCTGCTTGATTCCCCATATCTCACCAGATAATGCATTGCCAGTGAGTCACGCATCCACACGTCTCACATCCCATGGTCTCTTGATTTCCCGGACTGCAGTTGTACTGGCAACAACATTGTGGTGTTTGAAATTTCCTGTTAAGTCTTCCATTTTCTGCCAGTGTATCGGTTGTTAGCTGAAATAAGCATTTATTTTGAAAGGAATAAACCTGGTGGCCCACACTACCTCCTCACCAATCAAGAATTGACCAGAAGTAATCTATGATCGCCAGGCAGCTATGAAAACAACTCTCCCAAACTATAACAACACCGTTGTCCAAAAGGGACTTGCCGGGGCCACAACCAGAAGGGGAGTGGGGTTAGTTTACCACTACCGGAAGGGCAGTTACCAGAAGAGTAAGCAAGATGTCTTCGAGGGTTGCTGGTGAAGAGACTATGGGAGGTCTGGGAAAATATTGGTGAAGTTTCATAAGAGCTTCTGTTTGGTCCTGGTGGTTGTCACTAGAGAGCCTAAGCACACTATGTGATGGAGTGTGCTACTGGAAACAGACTGACGTTTCTGAGCCAGGCACACACTGCCGGGTCCGCCCTTGTCTGGGCTCGAGGGTTTTGGATGGTGATGACATATGATCGGGGCAGAGCAAAGTATTGTCCGCTTGGGCTGTCGGGTGCCATCCCTTGGCAAGCTGAAGAACTACATGGCCTTGGAAGGTGGTCTAGACCGGTCTGTTGACAGCTCACTTATACCACTGATATCGCTCCCTCGCGGCAGACACTGGCCCTGGCTGGAAGACTTTGGCTCCAGCTGGAGCGGACAGCAGAGCAGGCTGGCCTGGCTGTTGCCTGCTGGTGACCGAGGTGCCGGCCGGCTGGCGGGCACATTGATGGTTGATGCTGATGCCTCGCTAGTGTCCTCCGGGTTGAACGGTATCATTCCCAAGGGAAGAGTGTACCCCTAGTGGAGTAGTTCGACGGCAGGGGAGCAGCTCTGGGAACCCTAACTGAGAGAACAAATAGGTTGGCAGGGTGCGTGGTGGAGTGAGGCTTGTGCTCTCTCCTGTGGGTACTTGCAGCTGAGGGCTGGCGAGATGAAAGGATAGCAGCTGTCCTTTGGGCATTTTTCCTGCTCCCTCGCCGGTGAGTGAACATCATGGACAGGAAAGGTGCTAATGTTTATCGTATAGAGTGCAGCAGGCAACAAACCACTAGCTAAAGTGTACTCCAGAAGTACCTGGATCAAGCCTAGTCAGGCCTGGCACCTCCTCCATCGAGTTTATATGCTCTGGAGGGAATGGGTTAGTTGACTTACTTGGCCCATATGCTTCATCGTCTGTCTTTCCAGTTGTTGGTGCTCTACTGTACTTGCGGATCAGATACCTTTACGTACCAGAACCACAGTATGGGTGGCTATCAAACTTGTTCTGTGTGTGATGTACGTGCAGTCTTGGATAGGGACTGCCCACCTTCCTACTCTACATAAAAACTGTTACCAGTTCGCGGTTCTCTGATGCTCCCGTCAAGGATGATGCCTACCAGGTTAGGGAAAAGCCACACATTCATTACAGAGCAAGGAAAGAAAGAAGTTAGCTAGACTATGTGTTTTATTCCCTTGAGAAAAGAAACATTGTGACCCTAACTCTACACACTAGGTGTTCAACGAACTTAGTACAAGAGCAAGAAAGGTGAATGGACATGTCAGCTTGAAGAGCGGATGAGAGATGACAATTAAGTAGCTGGCAAAACAACTCGACCCCGGAGCACCATGTGTTGTGTATGTGTAGGGTGTGGTGACGGCAACTGAAGAACTGGTAGAAGACTGGAAGGTCTAGGAGAGCCCAGAGGAAGACTGTGGCTGTGCAGTAGAGATCATTAGCACGACTTGTGATGAGGCGAGCTACATTAACAACTGGCATTGGTTCCTCCAGAATGGCAAGGAGTCGTGGCACTGGATGGTGTTAGGGGGCGCTGCCTCGCCTCAACTGGCATTTCTGCTGGGTGTACAGAATTATATTCCTCTTGGCTGAAGGGTTACCAAGTGTTTCGTTCGTTTCCGGTAATCTTCGGCCTCCTCCCCTTCAGTGCGAGCTGGGTGGTGCCGCTGCTACCATCTCTTGGCAAGGTACTGTGGGGAGGTGAGTGTGTGTTGCGAGCAGTATTCATCACTAGCTTAGGGGCGAACTCTTGTATGCTTGCGGTTGCATCTCAGTAGGTTTACAAGTTGCAGGGGTGACTGCGTGACTTGCTATCATTATGCATTATTTGGGTGCTGGCCTTGGAGGTAGCCAGTCAGGGTTCGATTCCTTTGGGGGAAAGTGATGCAGAGTCAAATAAGGATCATAAAGAGCAGGAAACATTATGCATCAAATTATTTTTGACACATGAATACTCAAAATAATAAAAGTTGACAAAATTGCGAAATCTGGATTTTTTCCCTTTCAAAACAATAAATTTCAATCTAACTGCGTGTGAGGAAGTACTAAAAAAAAATAATGAAACCGGTGAATTTCAAATTAAAGGTTTTGTGAAACACCTATCAAAATTTGGTTTAAAAAAACTTTTTATGATTTTTTTTTTGTTCATGATTGGTACTACATTTAACCAATACATTAAAATAAAGTACAGACATACAAACAATTTTAGACCTTTGCAAGCGCAGTGTTCAGAGAAACTTTTCCTTTTCTAAACACTTCAGTGAGTTATGCATTATTATATTTCAAATTTTTTTCGGTTACTCAATATTTGTACGAATCACATATACTAATTTCAATTTTGTTTTTGTGAACGGTGCTGCAATCACCGTCAAGTGAATCTACTGGACGCAAATGATTGCCTACAATTACATAAGTTTCCACAACCAGTGCTTGCCAATATTCCAAGAAATAAATTCACAAAGGCAAAGAGTTGAGAAATTGCATATATTTCAATGACGTACATACATAGTTAAATTAAACAGTAGTAAATTGCTAGTGCACATCAAATAAAGTATACACTTTTCCCATATACACAAAATAATTTTGTAACACTAAATGAAGTGTGAAAAAAATTATCTAACAAGTAATCTGCAATACCTGGCACAATTTACAGAGAGTTTATTGTTTCCTTCAAGAGATTAAAATTGATTTATGCCAAATGAGCTACAATACTGACCAATAATTAAAATCATAAGTCAAGATTACATTATAAATTAATGTAAAAATTAATTTCCAATGTTTGTGATCAGTCACAACAATAGCACTTACAGCCTGGACTGATTTTGTGCCTAACATTATAATCCAAGTTTTCAGTAAATTTATAAAAAAAAAAAAAAAAAAAAAAAAAAACCAATTACACAAGTTATGATTAAAATTGTAAACAATTCATAAGAAATAACAATTTCATGATGTTAGAGTCGACTCCCTATCTATCGTTATTCAGGGGACTGACAAAAAAATTTCCACACATTCGCGATTCGAGCAGATGAGGGTTCTGATATGTACATCAATAAAATACAACTTATCACCTTTTTAGACTTTATTTTGAGTATAATGAGAGCTGTACGTTATCTGTGAATAAAGTTTAGCTAAAAAAAAATAAAATAAAAATAAAAAAAAATATTACTGTATTATTTTTACAGTAAATAATACATTAAAACACATTTCACCTAAACTCGTTTAAATAAAGAATATAACGTCTCAAAATACAATATATAATTGATTGTAATCTGACACAAAATGCTAGATGACTTAAAACTTTTAAACCCTCTAAAAATGAAAATAATATGACACAGAATGCAAGGCAAGTTTTAAATGTCCCGCATGCACTCAATCATCTAATAGCGCACTGAGAAGTTATCGATCAGGCAGTGTGGTCACTGGGACGGTTGGTGAAGGGGAAGCAGCGGCAGGATTACCCCTCCCGTCACTACATGTTGCGACACGTTGTGCACATGGCAAATAAGTCTTCTAAAATTATTACATTTATTTCACTCCAAAAAAATTGTGCAATTTTCAGACAGAAATAAATCAATAAAAATTATAATTCATTATTCACTGTTTTTAATAATAAACAATTCAAAACCACATCCTCTGCTTTTCCCTGCAAAGTTACACTGTGTCAACTAGGCCCTTACATTTTATAAGTTTATTCAAAATACGTGTATCTATTGAAATAAATTAATATAAATCCTCACATTTCCTTGCAGGAAGTTACCGAAAATGAACTTTACGCTTGATATTAAAAAATTTTTTGGCGACAAGGGGAGGTCAAGCATATGCTTTTGGGCATATCATTTTATTCTGGATGATTCTGTCCATTTGAACTTCATTAATACTATGTTTTAAATTCATATTGATTTTATGCCAGATACACTGAAAGTCTAACTTTATGGGAAAAAATAATCTTTTATCACTAAATAAAACATCTTTGCAAATAATAATTCTTTGTTAAAATGTGTTGTGTAACGTTTACAGATAAAACCATTTGCTTTGGCATACAAGTGATGATACGTGCAATTATTTTGGGTGACAGATAATCTTAATAGAATTTCTATGTTTGCCAGTAGCACTTTATTTGCTCTGCGGCCGGTGTGTGGAGGCAAGCGTGCAAGGCTGAGAGAGTCGCTACACTGGATGCGAGGTAACCACTTCCCCTATCATGAGGCGTGTAAGGGGAGGTAGCAAGCATGACTTGTACGCACAGACCGGCAGACGTGTTGGGAAGACAGAAAGACAGCGCACCACAGTGATGAGGTAAACTGCGGTGCATGTGACGTATTTTTCATCCAGTTACTAGATGTTTGCATAAACAACCAACTTAAAAACTATTGCAGTGGGAAATCTTAGGTGATGGGACCGAAATGTACTTCGATCAACGCAACATATGATAAACCATAAAAGCGGGTTATGTTACCATTATTTAAATAGGAATTTCCCAGTGACCACAATAAATTGTTAGTGGATGCGATTTATCAGTACATGCAATAACGATACTTTGAGAGTAGACTGTACATACCAAAGCATACAATGTGTCCTACTGTATCCCTGGGAAAATTTTAATGTTCTCTCAAATCGAGTGATAGAAAGAATAAACATAGGTCTGTGATCTCCTGATTTCTCAAGTGCTGTCATACAACTTTGCAATAAAACAATGCATGTCGAAGTGATGAAGGCTCATGAAATGATAGAATTACGTACATCTATCTGAAGTGAAGTCTACTCTTAGTGTAGATACAAAACAAACCTTTTCTGCAAGCAAATAGCTTATTCTTCAATGAAAGTCAAAACATACATTCTTTTATTCAAAGATCGAAAGAAACAATCAATAAAGCTCCTCCTAAGGTATATTATATACCTTATAGTAAAAGAAAATTAAACTCCTTTGACTCCCACTAATTATACACCTAAAGCAGCAGACAACAAAAGACAAAGTATCATTTGTGAAACCACTATTATGTACACAATAAACAATATACTACTGTAGTTTAAATACTTCAGTAACAGGTCCTCATACTGCCAACTGAGCAGACATTTCTATTAATTCTCATAAATAGGCCTATACACATACAAACTGAATTACAGTAAATCTTTATACCATAATGTAATAGTTTTGTTCTTCCTGACACTGCAGAAAATGTACCATTGTACTTCAATGCAATGATACTGGAAAGTAACAGTTCACAATTAGGACTGTCTGACAAACAAGTACCAAAATTGCTGTGACAGTTTTTGAAATGACTTGTGAAGGCAGCAGTAATACAAATATTTCAGCCAACTAAAGGGGGCTGTCCCACCAAAAATTTAGTAGAACAAGACAGGATGGGAGTAAATGGACACACAAACCAGTTTTGTTAACCAAGATGTGTTAATACACTGTAAACAATCTCTAATGGATATATTTGCTTAAATATATTTTAGTTTCTGGCTTAGAGACTTTCCCATACATTTTAAGAAGTACGTACGTAAAAGTAAAACTGTCTTAAGTGGTGCGTGTGAAGGCATTTTTCCCTCTTAAGTTGGAAATGCGGTTTCATTACTGTGCTTTTAATTAAGTAAAATTTTTTCAGTCCATTTATAAACTCTTTTTATAAGAGATTTGCTCTTCAAACACATGCAACCAATACATTCTGCCAACACAATATTTCAGCATGTTACCACACAGTAGGGTTGTGCGAATGACACATTTTGCTTAGCACAATTAAAATACAAAATATGTTGCTGAATTAAGCAAAAATGAGGGGGAAAAAAAATAATTAAAAAATTAATTAATAATCATATATATATATAATTAATATATAAATAAATAATAAAAATATATAAATAAAATTTACATGCCCACCATTAGTTACTTGACATACAGTATAGGAAAACTAAAAAACATATTTCAGTTTTGAACATAAAATTATTGAAATTAAGTTACATGAGTGGACTGCTGAGTGAAATAAGAAATGCTACCAAAAAACCCTGAATAACTTAAAGAAGAAATTATTTAGCACAAAATTATTGGGAACATTCTAAGTTTGGTTTTGCGAAGATATTGAAATTTTATTATAAAAATAAACAAGTGGATGTTCATAAGAAAAATTTTCCATTGTTAGTCAACCAAACAAACATTTCATGAGCACTAGAATATTTGTTGGACATTAAATTTTTTGTTTTGTTAAAACTTTCAGCAACCAGTTTTCTTAATGAAAGTAAAAATAGCAGTTCAGATTTTTATTGCTGTTTCACTATACTGAATATTCGCACAACCCTAGGATACAGTGCCACGAGTAAGTGCCATTCGGCACAAACACTGCTGCTATGAGCGAATGGGGCAGACATGTTCACGCCCTCTGTTCGAGCAGCTGCAGGCTGAGGCGGAAGAGGTCCATGTCAGGACTCTGCTGCGAGTCCGTTGTCATCTCTCGTACTGGAAGGTTGCACAGCTGCCGTCTGCACACAAAGAACACACGCGTGCATCTTTACACTCCATTTTCTCAACACCAAATATTTCAGCTGCATTCTCATAGTATGCCTTGCAGTGCTACAACCTGTATTTCATCCCTTTAGAGGCACACATTTTTATATAAGTCCAACCATGGTAACATCTAACTTTTCTGAAGCCCTGCTTAAGTTCTACAAGGGCTCAGAATCCAGGGCTTGAACGAGGATCCGAACCTGCCCATAGCTCCCCACATCGAAGTAGAAATAAATGAAGACCAAGTCTTGGCGCTGCTGGACTCCGCTGCCATAGTAAACTTCATCAGGAGAGATGTACTCACATCAGAACAAATAGCCAGCATGCTCCCACAAATGTAACTGGTTACAATGGCTCAACCAATGCCACTCTACAGGTGGATGGTCGCACCATAGTACAAGTGAATATACATTGACTCGCAGTTCCCTCCAAATTTATAGTTTCATCTACACTGTCAGAAGCAGTTATACTTGGCTGCCCATGGCTTAGGCAGCATCAGTGTATTGTTGACCATGGACAACGACAGGCCTACATGGGCGAGCACGAGAGGATAACAGTGAATTTGGACCACAGCCCGGAGGACATTATACCCACACCCATCGATCCTGCGAGGGTGAATCATGAGCTAGACGAATCCCAGTTTAGTCAACTACAGCAGGTACTAAACGAACACGCCAATGTGTTCGGACATGGGTGGTTGTTGTGTCAGTCTCGATCAATCCAACACGAGATCTGGACCACGACTAACACCCCTGTTTATAATTGACAGTATCGGGTATCAGTTTGCTGGTTTACCATGTAAACGAAATGAAGTACCAGGGGATTGTAGAACCCTCGAATTCACCCTACAACTCCTACATGGTCCTAATACCCAAAAAGGACGGAAAGCTGCGCTTCTGCGTTAACAACAAGGGCCTAAACTAGATAACGCACCCCGTTGGCAAAGCCACTATCTTCAGCACCTTGGATATGGAATCCGGATACTGGCAAATTGCGGTAGACCCCGACAGCTGCAAGTATACGGCATTCATCACACCAGAGGGAGAAACCCTACAGTTCCGAGTGATGCCATTCGGGCTAAAGATTTCCGCAGCCTCCGTCCAATGCCTAATGTCCGCAGAGGTATTGACAGGGTATATAGGAGAGTTTTGCTTTGCATACCTCGATGACGTAATCGTATACTCAAACAGTTGGGAGGAGAAACTCGAGCATCTGCAGCGGGTACTGGAATGCTTGGAACAACACGGGATGACTTACAAACCCTCCAAGAGTTATTTCAGCTAGTCCTCCATTGATTACCTGGGACATTTCATGTCACCCGAGGGAAACTTCCAATAGCAAAATTTCTTACAAGCCATTAAAGACACAGACGAGCTGGCAAATAAACTATAGCGATGACGGTATCTGGGTCTGTTCAACAACCTACGCGACTATGTGCCGAACATTGCGCAACTCATGGCACCATTACATATCCACTACTGGAAAAAAACACACAGTGGTGATGGGGACCGGAGCAACAGCAAGCCTTCCATGACCTGAAAACAAACTTCGGCAACATACGGCAGCTACATCGACCTCGAGGATCCTACAAACCGACATGTGCCAGAATGGATTGGGAGCTGTTCTCTACCAACTGGGCAGTGATAACCAACCCTGCGTGATAGTGTATGCCTCCACCCGCCTCAACGAAATGGAGCAACGCTATTACATAAACGAACAGGAATGCCTAGCCAGCATCTGGGGAGTACGAAAGTACAGATAATATCTAGAAGGCCAGCCCTTCATCTTGCAAACAGACTCAAAAGCCCTCCAATGGCTACATGAGTCATGGAACAGCAAAGTCAAGCTCGGTCGGCGGGATATGTTTCTCACCGAATTCGACTTTGAGGTACAGCACTGCCCAGGCAAAATGAACGCCCAGTCCCGCTTTCCTACACTGGAGGAGAAAGCTGAGGAAATGGAAGGGGAACAGATTTCCCACCCCCCTCAAGTAGAACGAAGCCCTGATGAGCAGATCCATCTCCTCCAATTACAAATTACCCGGCATCAAATCTCGGTAAGCCAACAGGAGAACCCCGATGTACACCAGCTCCTGCAAGAGCATCCACAACGCTTCGAAGCCTGTGATGACGTTGTGTGGACGCAAAGTGGTCAGCCTAACACTCAGTGAAAAATCTGGGTACCGCAGTAGCTGTGTGCAGACATTTTCCACCACCACCACGACCACCCCCAGGTCGAACATCCGTGGACCCAAGAAACCCTACTAGATATCGGGATTCGCTATAGTTGGGATGGAATGAGCCGCAACGTCAGACAGTACATCAGCAACTGCATAACGTTCTGTCGTGGCAAGGCTTAACCAGTCCCTCCTCCCACTGCACGACCAAGGAGACGGCATGGACACATATACCCGCCGATCTAATGGGACCATATCCAAGGAGCACCAAGGGAAACTGCTATCTCCTAGTCGTTACTGATCAATTCTCCAGGTGGGTGGAAGACTTCCCTCTGCCCAGCCACGAAACAACCCCCATAGTGCACAAAATGGAAGCCGAGATTTTCACATGTTGGGGATACACGAAGGCGATCCTGACTGACAATGGCACTCAGTTCATGAACTTATGTACCCCTATGCGAGTTCAACCTTGGTAAAACTGTGTTACTCCGAACACATCCACTCAGTAAGGCCAGTAATCAGTTTAGTGCTGGCCTCGCTGACAAATGGGACAGGCCTAACTGGATTGTCGGAAATAAGGACAATGTATACTGGATCAAAGACGCTAGGGGGAGAATACGGAAAGCCACGAGAGGTCAAATACATCCCTATCCGGGGGACATGCCACAAGAAGAACATGCCGACGGCGTAGGGGAAACACCAGGTGACTTGAGGATGAACCACCACCCCGAGGGGCTGCTCCAGAACTCGAACCAGAGCCCATTAGGCCATGCAAAGTGAGACCTGTCCACAATGAACAAGCATCCAGCTACGTGCCACCATGGAAGTCGGATGGGGTAGTATGCCAGGGAGCAGTTAGCGTAAGATCACTGCCCTCCACACCATGCAGCTACGTGGACAAAGTCGCAGCACGACGCGACAAAGCTCCCAGCTACTCCGAAGTGTCATGGCGGAGCCCACGAGACTGCGAAGGCCGCCAGACCAGACGCTCCGCCGGTCTAGTCGCATCAGCGAAAGGTCAGAAACACCATTGATGAGGAGGATAGAACCACCCAGGACATCTACCGCCACACCCAGTAAAACTCCACAGCTCGAGATCAAGGTCATTCCACCTTCTATGAAGGTGATCTCGTACTCCGACAGGGAAGTGCCTATCGACGCCACTAGACCACAGGACAACAAACTCATCAAGAGCTGGCAACCCATCGGCGCCATTGAGGACAAGAGACTCTATCTGTCTCTTGCTCAATCTGCCACCGATAAAGAAGGCATCGAGACCATCGATTCCTCCAACAACCCGACACGTGGAGCAACTCCTGCGGTTGAGGTTGAGAGCCCTCTCCTTCGCACTGCCTTGTCGTGGGAACTGGACGTCATGAACATTGATGCCTCCAACTATCTGACCACACGACGGGATGCTTACGACGGCAAGATGGAGAACGGTCTCCCACAGCAACTCCCTTGCGTTACAACAGCATAGAAATGTCCTGCCCTACAGGTAGGAACCCATGCAGTCGGGGTGGAGAACCTGGGATCATTCCCCCGCACTGCCATTATGTCCCTAATACCTGTGCCCTCACCCTCTGTTTTGGCTGAAACACACGCCACGACGCCGTGTGCCGAGCCTTAACGCCTGATGCCACCTCGTGCCGCCAAGGCTGACTACACCTGGCTGGTACCGAGAGTCACCGTGGCGACCCACGTCGAGGTACACGTGGCCGTACCCACTGCATGCTGAGCTACGCCCAAGAGGAAGGCCAGCTAAACCCTCACACATCGATCCAAGTTAGTAAAAATGTGATGAAGAAAGTGTACACACATAGTCGTAGACTACTACGTAAAAACAGAACAGGATTCGTTACAGACCCACAATCAGGTAATTTAACTAGCCGTCAGTTAAAGACAGTGAAACCGAGGAACATTCACAATTTAAGCTAGGTTTAAATAAAGTGTGTATCTAGCGTAAGTGCCTACCCTAGCTGTCATTAAGCAGGGATAGCAAAGGAGCCAGTTAGGTAGAAGTAAAATAAACAGTTAGTAACCACTCGACTAGGTGTGAACAAAACTTGATAACAGCAGTCATTACGCTGTAAGTGATAGAACCAGTAAAATTTAGACGTTTTTCACCTCACCAGTGATAAGGTTCCGAATAATTAGTGGCAGACCGCCCACGTAATTTCGTATAATTACTTAGAGACGCTCACCACAGTGCTGATAATATCTACGAACGTATCACGTAGACACTTACCATAGTGAGCGTGATAAGTGAAGATAGAGACTTTCGTAGTTTACATGTTAGATTTAGCCTTCAATAACAGTACTTTTAGATAGTTTAAGATTTTTATAGTGATTTGATATGTTGGTACAAAACAAAATATCTTTATAGGTTTTAAAGTGTTATGTGAAGATGCAACTACAAGAAGAACGCCGTTTTGCAGGGTTGTGTGTTTTCATAATATGTTTTCATCTACCTTTTCCAGTGTACTTGCCCTGAACATTCTATGAACTTACGTAACAAACTGGTAAGATAAATAGATAAATGGACTACGGACAGGCACAGGAGGAAGTAGCTTTTTAATATATATATATAAAGTTTTTACAGTGTACGTGTGAAGAGGCACTTACAAGAAAAAAATGTTTTGCAGGACTGTGTCTTTATGCTACACTTAATAATTTCTCATTCATTGCTAGTTTGCAATACCTGTGCACCACAAAAGAATCAAACCCGAACTCTGAGCAACAGAGCTACCAAGTATTCACTACGGTGATACCCGGTGCCAAGCATATTAAAATCAATTTATTTAAGTGTTTTATGAATGTATTTAACGTGACCTCCGTACGCCAATTGTCGCGATTTCATGCATGTTATTGAAGAGTACTGTGCATGACAGAAACAAGCGGCCCTCGAAGGTGTGCAGTCGAGCCGAGGTGAGGAGGCGGCATAGTGTCTGGGCCGACGGTCGAGGGCATGCTATTGTACAAATAAAAAACATTTACTCATATTTCTAAACAATCACTAAAAATGTATCATAAGTAAAAGTGTTTTTTTAAAAAATAAAGATTAAAAAAAGATGCACTTGGGAAAAGACTTAGTAATTTATACGCCCAGTAAAAAGATTATCCAGTCAAAGTAATTAACAGTTTCATACGCGCAAGTAAAAATTATATTCACTTCTAAAAATCAGCCACACTATGTCGTTTTTTAGAAATACTTTGAGGCGGGTTTATTGAGTCCCACAGTAAGGTAAAGTGCATTATCTATTACAACAATGTAATATTGTGAGAGGTTAGGTAGTAATTTCTCATCAAACCATTTTTCGAAGTTGACATGGTTCATCTGGCCATGGTAGTCTCTAGTGACAGTTCCAGCGTTATACAGAAGTAGTGCATTAGGAAGTAATCCATCCCGACTACCTGCACTAGAATTTGTTTGCACTCCAAATTTTTCGTTGTGCTGCCAACACTTGGAAAACATCAAATTACTATCAACCCAACTTTCATCAAGGTAAACTAATTCTACTAACTTTATGGTAGTGTCTTATCTTACATATGTAGTCATTACGCTATGTAACGATGTCAGCTCATTCAGCGAGTATTTTCCTCTTTGACCTATACTTTCTCCACTATCCCATACTTCTTAAGAGGTGAAGTATTCTTGATTCATATGGAAAATCTATCTTATTTTTGATGATTGGCAACAGTTTTGGAATAGCTACAATATTCTTCTTGGGCACATAGAAATTGTGGATTGTGTTTCTAATTACTCACTTATTGAAATCCTCCACTTTCAAAGAAGTGTATCTTTTTACAGCGGAGTGGTTTTTTTTTCAGGTGTAGATAATATGTTGGGGTCAGTTTCATTTTTAATTAAATTTTATTTTTGGATCTGCTTTATGGTGATTACACCAATATCCATGTAAAATGCCGCGCGACGAGTTGCTTAATTTATCATTAATGATAGAACCCATTGTTTTGCTTTGTCATCTAATTTCTCTATTACAGTACTTATGATTTCACTTCCCTCACTGTGAATTACTTTCCTATTTTTATTAGAAGTCATAGCGAGAATGATAAATTAAAGTACAAAATCTGTTAAATTTTCTAAAAGAAACAATATATGCATAATTATGCAAGCACGACTTGCTAATGTTCAGATGAGTCACTGACAGATCTCACGTTTCAACAAAACATCGGAAACGTTAGAACACAGGGCCGATGTTTGCACGCACAACCTTACTATTGTCTGGCGACAGGTAAACCACTGCTAATTAGATTGGCTTTCCCAGGAATTCTCCAGACTCACCCCAGCCCCACCTACCCCATCGCCAGCGCCACTCGTTTCTGTCACGCACGCAAACCCAGGTGCTGGAAGACCTGAGGTTGGCGAACTTAACCTGTCACATGTAATTGTTCAGTTTGCTGTACCACCCAGAGGTTGCTCCCGAAAGATTTTTCTTTTCTTTCATAACACTACAGCAAGCTCCAGGATAGTTAGTGATGTTTTTCCCCGCCTTCTGCAAGTAAGGCTTGATCACACTTTAATAGTATCCCTCATTGTTAGCATGTCGTCAATTTAAGTGTTTTCTTTTTCAGGTTTTTATGTGTATAATTCTCTTGTAAATAACCACAACGCTATGTTGATTTTGGCGCAACATGCAATAATTGAAGTATGTCGTTGGTACACCCGGTACACCGCTTCAGTCCTGACAATAATCCTCACCGCAGAGGGCAACACCCATTAGCACCGTGCAGCGCTCCGCTTCCCCCCTGGCAAGGGGAAGAGAGAGGAAGCCCGCCTGAAGAGAGAGACAGAACTACTGCCCGGCATTTACCTGCCTTTCAGAAGCACAGAGCGAGTGGAGATACAGCGGTCAAACAGCCAGACACTCAGGGTCCTGCCTACCTTACTTCAGAAGTTTTTTTCTTCTTCTACACTGCTACTCCTGCCTAGAACTTAAAGATGAGGGGGCCTACGCCTTTCTCCGCCAAACCTTCACGATGAGTCTTCATCGCAAAGAGGTGCGAGAGCGGGGGAGGGGGGAGAATTGACACATGTCGCTTATACCAATTAACTACAAATGATAACGACTATCTCACTGCAATCCTAGTTTACTACTTCTACACACGTGAGATTCAAACCCCTTGCCATTTCATACACGGAAGTAACCGTCTGCCACAATCTTGGCGGAGGGCCAGACACGTGGATACAAGATGTTTCGAAAGACAGCGCTGCGGCCCCTCCTCGCAAGCCAACAGATGCCTCGGGTCATGCACAGGCTCCACCGAGGATACGCGAAGGCCAAGAGATGACCAGAGGGTGCTATCCCCACTCCAGCCTCACACCCGAGGGATGTCACATGCCCTCCCCCGCGGCCACCAAGACATGCGCTGCCCCGCTATATAAGGCAATGCACGGCGTATCTTACCAGTTGTTCCTGCAGTCTTCTCCAAGCACTTAGGTGCTGGAGTCTAGACTACTACGAGACCCTCAACAGCCTTTCCAGAGGCTGTCGCCAATGACCTAACAGTCTTCAGCAGCCACCAGAGGCTGCTATCCTTGACGTAGCTGTAAGAGCTCTGTAGGCGCGCTACCGGATGCTCCAGCGAGGCCAATAGCTACAAGAAGCTTTCTGTAGTTACAGTACATACCACTCATATTTCTTTGTCTCCTACAGACACCCCCATTTAGAGTTAGGTTTGTATCTAAGTAATTATCAACAGCTTTCACTTAACTTCCACAACTAGCCTAGGACCAGGTCACCTACCCCTGGCTACCGTAGGATTACTTCCAACCACTGGTTTTCCCAGCAGGACAGCACATGAAGGGGCACGTGATACAGAAGGATTAGAATACCACAGTGCCACTTGCCGCCAACAACCCACGAGCTTCTGCAATGAAATCATGTGTCCCGGCCAAGGCATAAATCGTATCAGGTGCACAACATGCAACGAACCCTAGTATCACTTATGTAAAGGGTGCCCGACGAGCGTATCTCTATGCCCGGAATGGCCTACCAGAGCGAGAGATGCTGAAGAAAGCACATCTCTTACTCCCGCAGATCCAAGCCATCCCGGATCTATATACAACCAGGCCGACCCAATGAGGATCCGGTAGCATTCACTCAAGAATGCGAAAAAGAGTTAAGAGAAACGGAGCTGCCACCGAAACAATGAGTCAACAGGGCGCAATTATATCTGAAAGGCCTCGCCCTGACCTGGTGGGAAGGATATGGCAAATTCCTAACAGACTGGAAGCAGTTCAGTAACAGGCTCATGGCGAAATTCACTGACGAGGTGTTGGTCAGACTGAAGACTCAATTATTAGCCAGACTCAGGTAAACAACAAAGAAATGGAAATCTACGTACGGAGGAAGGAAGAGATGTTTAGACCCGTATTCCCTGGTGTCCACAAAGCTACCGCCGTACGCTCCATCAGTCAGATGCTACCACCGAGTCTCAGGAATGTCCTCCTTACCACTAGACCTGCCACCTTGGACAAACTGATTAACCGAGCCCGAGAAGCAGAACAAAATTTTGGAGTGCAAGCTAGTCTCGAAAAACCAGCATCAGCCAAGGTTGTCAAGTACAAGCTCCACTGAGCACATCCCTTAAAGAGTCTCCAACCACTCGCATGGTTCTGTCATTCCACCTAACCGAGTTGACAAAACGCAGTCAACTTTCTCAGCAAAACTGACTGGAAAACCGACTTCCGATAGCAAGTCAGAAAATGCCGACACCGGGAAACGAAGCGCGCCACCACACCCGGTGTACAAGGGCCCATTCTCCAGAGCTTAAGTGAGGAAGTACCGGTTCCCATAGCCCCCCACACAGAATTGGAGGTAAATAATGACAGAGTGCTCGCCTTTCTGTACTCAGCAACCCCAAGCAATTTTATCTGGAGCAATTTGTTAACACCAAACCAACTCGCCGAAACAAGACTGCAAACCAGAACAGTACGAAGGGCGCAAACCGACTCCACCCTAGTCATAACCAAAAGAATTACCTTGACAGTAAAAATACAAAGTATTGCTACAACGACAGAATTTATTGTGTCCCCAGCCCTGTCAGAATCAGTAATACAAGAATGTGCGTGGCTCATCCACAATCAATGTATTCTAGATCATGGAAAACGTAGAGCCTATCAGGGAGAAACCAACTGGATCACAGTAAACTGGGATCAAAACCCAGGCAACATCCCGCCAAAGTCCATTGACCCAATGTGCAATAACCACAAACTTAAAAGAACCAGAATTCTACCAATTAAAAGCCATACTAGACGAGCACGCCAGAGCGTTCGGACAATGAGTACTGTTATGACAAACACGTTCTATACAGCATGAAATATGGGCAACCACCGACGTACCGGTTTACAATCGTCCATACAGAGTGTCAGCCCGCCATCATGACCTCATTATGAAGCAGGTCAACGACATGAAGGACCAGGGAATCGTGGAGTCATCGAATTCCCCATATAACCCACACGTGGTTCTCGTGCCTTAAAGAAGGGAAATTGCGGTTTTGCGTAAATTACCAATTGCTAAATTAAGTTACCTACCCGATTGCTCCCCCAGCTATATACTTGTCTCATAAACTACAATACATTGGCAAGGCCAAAATAATCAGTACTCTCGACATGGAGTCTGGATGTTGGCAGATTGCAGTCCACCTGGACAGTCAGAAATATGCTGCCTTTACAACACCCAAAGGCGAAACCCTTCATTTTCGAGTCATGCTATTCAGCTTGAAAATCACCTCAGCAAAATTTCAACGATTAATGTATGTTAAAGTATTAACAGGTTATATCAGCGAATTCTGCTTCGCTTATTTCGACAATGTTTTAATATATTCCAACAGCCGAGAGGAGCTTCTAGGCCATCTGCAAAGAGTGTTAGAAAGATTTGAATTACACGGAATTACTCGCAAGCTGTCGAAAAGCTTCTTCGGCAAGTCCTGAATAGATTATCTGGGATACGTCACATCACCTGAGGTAAACTTCCTACAACACAGCTCTATACGAGCGATTGAAAAAGCAGAAGAAACTTCAAATAAGCGACAACTACGACGGTACCTGGGTCTGTGTAATTGGCTACGAGATTTCATTCCAAATATTGCAAAATATATGGCACCACTACATCCACTCCTTGAGAAAGATTCACGAATATCCACCAACTCCATCGAACACAAGGAGACAAACCCTTAATACTGCAAACAGACGCATGTCAAAACGGCATGGGCACAGTACTGTACCAGTAAGACGTAGAAGGACATCCACATGTGATAGCGTATGCATCAACTCGCTTAAACGAAACAGAGCAGTGGTACCACATCAATGAGGACTGTCTGGCCGGTATCTGGGCCGTGAAGAAATACAGGTATTATCTTGAAGGGCAACACTTCGTTCTACGGACCGACTCAAAAGCCCTCCAATGGCTACACGAGTCCTAGAATTCGAAGGCCAAGCTCGGCCGGTGGAACATGTTCCTTACCGCATTCGACTTCGAGGTTCGTCATTGCCCAGGTAAGGTGAATGACCTGCCAGATACCCTGTTTCGATTCCCAAAACTGGGAGGAAAAAGCTGAGGAGGAAGAGGAGAAGATGTCTCCCCCCTCCACCCAGGACGAAAGAAGTCTGAAAGAGCAAATCCGGCTTCTCCAACTGCAAATAACACGCCAACAAATAACCTCAAGCCAGCAGGACGACCCCGACATTCGACGCCTACTACGGGAACAGCCCCAACTGTATGAACTATGGGATGACGTTGTGTGGATGAATAGCGGACAACCCAATATGCCGGCACCATCATGACCATCCCCAAGCTGGTCACCCGGATACTACGAAAACCCTACTAGACATTGAAACCCGCTATAATTGGGACCGGATAAGCCTCGATGTCTGACAGTACGTCAGCAACTGTGTCACGTGCTGCCGCGGCAAAGCAAAACCACGGAGACCCAAGACAGCCTGAACCCACATCGCTGCTGATCTGATGGACCCGTATCCACATAGTACAAAAGGAAACCGCTACCTGCTCGAGGTAACAGATCAATTTTCATGATGGGTAGAGGCATTTCCTCTACCAAACCAAGAAACCATTCCAATTGTGTGGAAAATGGAGATGGAGATTTTCGCACAATGGGGTTATCCAAAGGCCATACTGACAGACAATTGCACACAGTTTATGAGCTTTCAATGGCAAACCGCCTGTCAGGAGTGGGGGATAGAAACCTGGACTACCCCCCTCCCCCAATTCCATTCCCAAGCCAACCCCAATGAACGGAGGAACCAGGAGATCAAGAAGTGCCTCCATATCAGTGTGGGTAATGATCACAAGCATTGGGATAAGCACATCCCTACCATACTGTTTACCCTTCGACGCCAAACGAACGAAGCCATAGACACCAGTCAGAGCATCCTACTCCTGGGACAAACATTGCGCCTACCAGGCAACTGGCAGTGGGAAAGAGAACCCACTGACTCCCCGAGCTGCTCCACGATGCCTGATGCCTCCACGTACCGCCAAGGCCGCCCTTACGCCTGGCCGGTACAGGGAATCGCCATGGATGCCCACAGCAAGGTACATGTGGTTGTACCCTCTCTACGCTGCCCTTCGTCCGAGCGGGAGACCCGCAAGAGAAGAGGTAAGAATGAAGATCACCAGTAAGTGCACCGAATAAACAGAGAGTGTAGTAGCCGTAAACCACTACCTAGTGCTCGTGGCAAAGGACTCGTTATAGACCTGTCACGTACACTACAAATAATTTAGCTGCAAGTCAACGACAGTGATGTAAGCAGAACAATCACATTTAGGCTAAATTAAATTCAAAGTTTTCAGTGGCCGACAGTCCACCTAAGTCGGTAGCATTACTAATCGACGCTCATCACAGGAATGGCTAACATAAGTGCATCACGTAAAGACGCTCACCGCAGTGCCAGTGATTAGGTTGAAGACAGAGACTTCGACGTAACAAAGACATTGTTAGCCCTTTATATTTTTAAATTTTTCATCACTTAAATCTGACTTGATGTGTAGGTAAACCTATAAATGTAACCACACGTTTTTACAGTGTACTTGTGAAGATCCCTTACATGAAGAACGCCGTCAGGTAGGAGTGTATTTTCCACACCTATTGACGTTTACATTCCTTGAGAACTTACCTTGAACATTCCAATGAAACACAGTGTACAAACTAGCTGTTAGACCTACATGATAAGATGGACTCCTGCAAGGGATATTTAAGTTAGCTTTTCTATTTTCCAGCATTTAAATCTGATTGATGTGTAGGCACACAGTTATATACAACTATATGTTTAAAAAGGGCCCTAAATGAAATTGTTCGTAAATTGTTGTCATTATCCATTTGTAGACTAGAAGACGACATACATTCCAGAATACACGAAAAACTTTTAAGACAGTCAATATATTTAATAATATTTCTGTTATTTTTTGTAACAACTGTACACTATGACCAGGTAAATGTATTGATTGGACTGTGTTTACCCACACCTGCACAGCGTAATACTGCGTAAGTTGCGACATCTGAAGTAAAACTGGATTAACAATAGTAATATTTAAGCATTATATTATGCGTTAAGATTTGTGCAGAAGAAACGAATGTGTGTTCTCTTATGTTTTGGTTCCCAGTGGAAACTTATCAGGTCGTGTGCGTTGGTGGGATTTCCTTAAGCATTGAAATAAATAGATGTATTTTATATCTTTAGAAAAAGATTTGAGGCTACGACCAATTAGTACAGAGCAGTCGGTGTTATTGGCAGAAAACTGCTATATGACAAAGGCGTGTATGTGCACATGTTGGTGATTATATTTGTTTACAAATAATAAGCTTCTCTGATGGCAAATGTGTACTGTGTTGATTACATGGAATCAAAATGAAGACGTAAAAATTAAATGAAAGGTTGTGTGTTCATATTACCTCATAAATAGTATTTTGAATGACAAAACACATTTCAGAGAGTATTTTGTATTAATTTTATTAGTTTATGTGTTGTTACCAAACATTTAACAGCCATTTTTACATGCAATTTTCACTGATACATCAGTCAAAACTAATTAGAGTGGAGTGGAGTGATTTTGGCGGCTCTTACCAGCGAGGTCTTGAGAGCCGATGAGGGTGAATTAAGCCAATATGGAGCAGCGCCGGAATGAAGGGGCAGGGAAACGGGAGATCCCAGAGAAAAGCCGCCAACCAATGGCATCGTCCGGCACGATTCCCACTTGCGAAAATTTGGTGACCTGGCCAGGGATTGAACCCAGTTCGCCTTGGTGGGAGGCGAGAAAAAAACTAAACTAGAGATGGAGACAAAGTAGTTGAGACGTTTCACTGATCCATCTGTCAAAAATAAACCACTGAGTAAACACAGAAAAATATTGCACGAATCAGTGGGAAATTTCACAGAATCAATCAGTGAAGGAATCATGGCATTTTTTCACTGGTTCAGGTTAAGAGTGCACATGTTTTATTTTAAGTTGTTATTGGATATTATATTATTGTCTAGTTTATTAACATATTTGCAGCATTCCAGTAATGATTGTAGAAATATTATGTCCATTTTAAGCATTTAATTTATGTAAAACATATTTCATTGTTATTGTAAGAATGAGTTACAGCGAGTGCTAAACAAGTGACTGTCGACAACGTCCGGATTCAAACCTACGAAATGACAAATTACAAAATAACTAATTTGTCCTTACAGACACGGCATTAACTTGACTATTAGTGATTGGCACAGAGTCATTGCCTTCAACCAATTTTACATGCAGAAATAGTTATATTTTGTAATGTATGTAGTCTGAAGTAGAATATTGTGACTCTCTATGTTATGTCTAATTCTCAAGTGTTCGTTAGTGTTAACATTACTGATAAATGCTTCAGTGTCAACGTTTTTCGCATTGTTATGTGTCTGAGGTTTCAGTGTACAATATACAATGGTGTACTGTGTCACACTTGTGTAAATATAAACACACACAGCTGCCAACTTTTCAAACAATATCTACTAATGCACATCATTACTGTAAATGTGGATCTTACAGAGACGACAGTTGTATTGTCACTTTAAAACCAACATCTGTTAAGAATTGAGCCTTAAACGTTATGATTAATATCCTTTTCCCACAGTGTGCAAAAGGTTTTCTGCTTAATGAGATGCACGTTCATACAGTGTTCGCATTCGTCTACGTACGTAAATGTTTTACATGTTTCGGGAAATGATATACGCACGTATACGGGAAAACGAATGTGTGTACGTGTTGCGCCCGTACAGCCTATAAGCTACTATTTTGAAAATCAAATTTACATGTAGTTCATAATTGTTATTTGTAATGTTTCTTTTTAAAAATAGTGGAATACAGGCATTAACTTTTGAGAAATACCACTGAGAAAAGTTCTTAACAATGTATACTCTTTAACCTTTAATGATATAGAAGAGACGGGATAAATATAACCAGTTTACATCGTGATTTGTTATAAACTGGGTGTGGCATTGAATTTATAGTTAATATGCAGAGCAGTGAGAACACTGCCAATACTTTTACAAGGCAAGGCATGCATGAATGAAAACGTTATATCAATATCAGACATTTAAATTTTATTCATACCAATATTAGTGTTGAAAGGAAATTTTCCTCTAGTTGTTACTAGTTTTAATGATACATTATCGATAACTGCGTTTACTGACTCAAATATATATTCATTCGTTTCTTGTAAAAAGTCTATGATTGGTTAATAGGAACACTTTCATTGTCATGTGCTTTCCAGCTACAGATTCTAATAGGGTGATAAGTCTACATCTATGTACTTACGTTCCAGCACATATTCAGTATGTGTTTTCCGTCAAAATGCTTTTTCAGAATCTTATCTATCAGCTAACTAGTTGCTGTAAAGGATGCAAATAAGTATGTCTATCAGAATGTATCACGTATCGAGCTGAATGGAGTATGCTTATAAGTGAATTCCTAGGTTCGGACACAGCCTGAACGATATTCAAATCAACATATTGAATGTACTGATAATTTGCACAAACAGTCACCTATGTAGTAGGTCACAACCCCAAACTGCAAACAATGTGTTCAATGGTAGACCGTCGTGCGTCTAACATATATTTCTCCACTATTAGACAATCATTTCCTGTCTATTTCCTTTCACATAAGAACACAACGAACAGTTTACTATTATGTATAACATCATTCGTGATTACTATGACGTTTGTAACTGTAAGTACTAACAGTCCTCTTATTTTATCACGAACACTTTAAATATAGTAAAATAATATATTATAATTAAAAACAATTAACGTTATATATTTATGATAATTTACTTTCGCAGAAGTAAATAAAATCAAACAGTAGTTGGTATCACTGTATATTTCCACAAACACATAATTCTACGACAGAAACTAAACACATGCCATGGCCGCTTACTAATAAATCATGAGTTGGGTATTCACAGCTGCAACGAATGCTGGTAACTCGCGTGTGACAGGCTCGCCTCTGGCAGACCTTGAACAAACACGTGGGTGAGCCGAGGAAAGGATTATAACATACTTTTACTGGCTGCGGAATTGGCAGCACCACGCGGATGACATCATAGAGAACACTAGCGCTCCTCTGAATCATTCGCTGAACTAACACATAACACTGTTCAGACTTTACTCAATGGTGTAACTTGACACGTTGACCCAGTAACCCTGGTTTAAGACATAGCCCAGAGCTATCAGTTGCCTGAATTCAGCGGGAGACCGCATGAAGACCCTGTTGTGTTTATAAACAAATGCGAAAGGGAATTCAGTGAGCACAATAACCCTCGTAAACAATGGGTATTGAAAGCCCAACATCAATTTCCAGAGAAGGAAAAGGAGTGGTGGAAGAAGTACTGTGAGTTTGTGAATGATAGGGAACAGCTGAGCCACCGGCTGATTTCTCAGATTGCTATGGAGGAAGTTGTCACCCAACTCATCGCAGACTTCAACACAAAAGTACAGGGTTTAGATGAAGAGGTTGAAATGTACATTCATAGAAAAGTACAAATGTATAAACGTATTAATCCCACAAAGAGCGAAGAGAACTGTGAGCAAATTATAACACGCACTCTGCTCCCCTCTCTATGCAACCTCCTACCCCAAAACCACACACTGTGGAAGACTTGGTCGAGTGGGCAAAAGAGATAGAGAAGAATAATAAAGCGCAGATGCGGCTTGACAGCCCGGCACCCGCGACGAAGGTAACAGGCTCTACCCCTCGGCCAGTGCGGCAAGTGGTTGACCGCCTGCCTCCGGCTCATCCAGCGCTACCACCCCACTGTTAACAGTGTGTGGGAAGGCATCTGAACGAAGATTGCTAAGACAACCGGGCTATAGAGGGAAAGAAAATCACACCCGCCTGCAGAACACCCAGCCATGCTCGACTCTTAAGGAACCCACACAGATAAGAAACGCCAGAACTGGCGTGTGCATGAGGCAGCCACCTCAGGTTAAACCCAGCTCCTCAACATCACCAAATTAGACACTAAATATGCAGACTTACAGTAGCCTGAGGCCCCACATATACTGATGTCAACGCCTCGCCCTGCCACACACTGCAGCAAAGGGGGAATTTCATTCAAAGTGACATCTTGTTGACGGACCAGTGAACGAACCTACGACCACAGCCTCGGATAGTCCATATGGCTCACCCAGTCAGATCCTAAGAGATCAATGGGAAAATAAATCTCGTAATTGGGATCCACCATTTACCAAACACAGCCAAATTCACGGTGGCTTCGGGATTGTTGAAGAGGTCATATTAGGCTAATTGTAGTTAACACAGCAGCACTGTCTGTTGGATCACAGACTGCGTATGACATGCCTCAAATTAGGTGCTCAAATAACAATAACCTGGATCCAATGCCCGGTATCTGTAGTTAGACCAAACCCTAGTCTTGAGAACACCTCAACTGACCAAGACACATGTAGAAACTCTCCGGAGGACCTACCCGAACAGCTATAATGTTCGTCCACGAAAAATAGGGATTTGATATGCTTGGACCTCCTTGGGGATTATAAGGAAACAGTAGGTTACTGTTTTCCAGACCCAGGGATCCGACCCAAATCTGTCTTCTCCTATTGTCACACCGAACCACCACCATGCGCAGAGGCGGGGAATCTCTTCGTAGCCTCCCAGCCACACCCAGTTCCTATCTACCCACCTCAGTGTAACGGGGTGTGGTAGACGTGAATGAAAAGAATTTGGCGGCTTTTAACAGCAAGATCTTGAGATCCAATGAAGGTCATTGAGGTGAGTAGCGAGCAGCGCCTGAATGAAAGGGCGGAGGAAATGGGAGATCCCCAAGAAAACCCTCAGACCAACAGCATCGTCCGGCATGATTCCCACATGCAAAAATCTGGTGACTGGTAGGGGATTAAAACCGGTTCGCCTTGGTAGGAGGCGAACAGGATAACCGCTCAGCCACCACGGCGCCGTGTGGTAGAAGAACTAACCTAATGAGTACTGAGGTTTCTTGGTGGAGTATGCTCGACTGAACTCCTCCCAGAAACCAAAAGTACTAAGCGCAATCATCGAAGATGACGAACCTCTAACGCTACCAGGGGTGGGGGCCGTACACATACACAAGCCCTCGCCCCAGAGAACCGTAAAGTCGGCCGACGGTAGCCACCAGGGTCCGGCCAACAACTGAAAAATTAACAGTAGATGAATTCGTGGTGTTGTTTGTTGCTAATTGCATACAGGAAACGGACATCCCGCAGGAGCCTGAACTAGATGTCGCCAGCCTCCCTCTGCCACGTGGGTCTGTCCCATTGACGTAACCACCAGAAGGATGGGAGGACGATAACGCCAACGTGTCGCCACCGTCATCACCTGCTGCGGGAGGCCTGCCATAGAGGGATGTCAGGGTAACTGCACCTATAAGGCTCTTTTCTGCTACTGCAGTTCCAAGGCCTTCCAATAAAGTGCCAAGGCCCCTTTCTGCAGTTGCAATTCCAAGGCCGACCAATCTACTGCCTCCCCAGTCAACGCAACCGGAGACAGCTCATATTGTTCATAGTGAGGTATCTGCCAATAGTTCTCCCTCGATCACCACATCTTCACGCCAAGATATAACCACCGAGGCTCGAAACCACGAGAGAGGCGAGGACGTCTCCAGGATGCTCCCTCCAACGGCAAAGTCTGCCTTGGTAGTCACTAGTACAGCGGCAACCATAAGGTCTCACCATCCTTCGAACGTTGCCATCTGGGTAGAGACCACTTCAACAATGCCAGTAACAGATGTTCATCCAAGGCCGCCTCCCCCAGAGGAAGATGCTACCACCAGCACTCGGACGCGAGCTGACCGTACCTCAGTACGCAACCGAACCTGCACCCCGAGACAAGAACTACCCGCGTGAGCCAGCCGAGTTCTCAGGTCGACATCGCGAACCCCCGTGGAGGTCCACTCCTACTTAACTGTGGACCACGTCACAAAACAACCATCTAGAAAATACGCCAGTCCACAGAAAATGGGGTGCCATAAAAGACACTGCACCCGATAAGGACAATGGTGAGTGAACATTTCCCAAAACATTCAGCACTAATTTCACCAGTGTTGCATAGTTGTCCCTATGCAGGAGTACTAACCGACAAACTATTACCAACTATTTACAAATAAACCACCATCTGCATTGCTGCATAGTCAGGAGAAAGGTAGTGTGTAAATCCACACCCTTAAAAACAAGTGTAGGGAAGAGAATATTCCTAAAAGTGTGCACAAACACTACAAGCCAGTGTGAAATCTGTGTAGTGCACGATGATTGTATCAATGACAAAATATTTCACATGCCAAATCAATATTATCAAAGACGTCAGTATGCCTGAGTCTAAGAACAGATGAGAGACGTCTGTAATCCATATATAAAATAATAACACACACTGTCTGTAATACTAGGGTTAAAAACGATAGCTGTAGACTTGATATTCAGTTTAGCAAAAAGAGTAGAGATGTAGGTCTTCGAAAAAAAAAAAAGTGTTTCCTCTAATTTCTAAGGAGGAAAGAACGGTTAGTGTGCATAGCTAAGTTCTGACAGTCAAATGACTAAGTGTTAATTGCAATTAAAAGTCTACTCAATTTAATCGGGACAAACGGTGCCGAATGATCAGGGTATTGCTTATTTCATGGCATGTTTAAATATTCAATACATGATATATATATATATATATGGTTACATCTTGGCGTGAAGATGTGGTGATCGAGGGAGAACTACTGACTGATATATATATATATATATAGATATATAGATAGATAGATATATAGATGTAGATATATAGATAGATAGAGAGAGATGTAGATATATAGATATATATATAGAGTATGTGAGGAGGGAGGGAGGGGAGAGTTGAGTTCAGCGAGGCGAGAGGATAATTGAGCAAGAAGAGAGGAAAGAGAGTGTGTGTATGTTTATATATATATATATATATATATATATATATATATATATATATATACATACACACACACACACACACACACACACGCACACACATCAAATTTCTGTTCAAATATGTTGAGTGGAAAAAGAAATGTATATGTATGTCTAATACTCTGTAATATTTTGTGGATCACCACAAGCTTGTAGGGATTAGTAAAGTCATTTACCATAACTTTTATTCTGACTTGTACATTGTTCACATTAAAGGGAAGAATAGGTTAAGTGTGAGCTGTGGCGGGAGGAGGAGGAGGAGGAGGAGGAGGAGGAGGAGGAGGAGGAGGAGGAGGAGGAGAGAGAGAGACACACACACACACACACACCCCGCTTGCCGTAAAATAAACATTAGCTTAAATGTAGCTTTAAACTTCTACTAATTTTTCCTCACGGTAAACAGTAGTTTTTTGTTATCTCATTCCTTTTTGTGGGAGGGGGGGGTGTGGGAGGGGGGCAGGGCACCTGGTATCCCTAGTGTTGAGTCGGGTCAGCTTGACTTCTTTTTCCCTTTTACAGTTTATTAAACCAAATGTTGTAAAAGAAAGAATTCCCTTGTAAATGTTTGTGAACTGATCCATCAAAACTAAAGGAAGTCGCTGGATCTCTACACGTTAGGAAAAAAATCTGACACCAGATAACAAGCTTCGGTCCGTGACCTTGCCTGCCTCCCTGCAGTAAGAAAGAAATGGAGCCAAAGCCAACAGCTGACGCCAAGACACCGCCACTGAGGGAGGTTGCTGAAAGGGGAAAGTGAGGGGAAAATGAAAGGAGAAAAAGCATCTCCCTCATGTAATCACTGACTTAGCTATCATTCATCCCCCTTTTGGCAACCCTGATTGTAAGGAGGTTGAATTCCCTGGGAGGGAATCCATATCAATCCGCCTCACTCCGGGGCTTTAGGCCCCTCGCGTGGGTGGTCAGCGTATAACCTCTTACCCAACAAGACCCAAGAGGGGCACGCATCAAGGATGAGTCAGATATGATGACATAGATACAGAACTACTGCGCATCGCAACAAATGTTCTGTGGGGCGTTCCTTCTTGATGGCTCTTCACGGAATACTACTCAAAGAAAATACCTTTTAACACAAAACACATTTTGTACTATTGACATCTCCATCAACGCGATGAAACCACATTTGCCAGTTGGGAAACAGTGTTCCATCAAGCCACACAGGAATGAATTTGGACATTCTAAATATCGCACAATTATCCACTTAAACAAACATGGAAAAAGTAAAATTGCACAAAACGTCAAGTACTGAATTGCTTACTCTCACAAGCTCATCTTACATGAACAAATACTCAATTAAAACAAGTAGTAAATTTGCTGTACACAATCTTGTACACAAACCTAACCAACATCTTTTATACCAAATGAAAATAGCACACCACAGTAATTTGTTGACATTTAGAAAACACACTACATTTGAATAAAATACGCTTTTCCAATATTGCAATTATGAACTGACCAAAATGTTTCAAAAAAGTTTTTATTACTTGTGCAGAAATAACTTACCGTATGCGAAACGGTTATGCCTTTTCCGAGCACTTTTAGATATTTTTGTTTTGTAAACATGACAGTCATGAAAATATGCTACCAACAAATTTAATTAAAGTAACGCCAAAAATACGAAAACAAAAGTTACTAGCTTATGCTAATGAAAATACTATTAAATAAAAATACTATACTCGTTTAAAAGGTTTCTGACAAACGGGTTACCACAAAAACATATGAAAGTCCTGGTACCGCCATTTGATATTGTGTTCTATTTCAAGTGTAAATAGCTGCTGCACAATTTCATGTTCCATATATACTAACATAATTTGTCAGTTGAAATTTAATATTTGTACCAAATTCATAACTAATTAACATCCTGGTCAGCACTCAACATTCAATCCACAAAACTAACACATTATCCAACACTTTTATGCAAAAAATCCATGGCAGGAAACTTTTTCTGTTCGGATACTATCGTAAATGTCCGATGTGTGGGGAAGACTTTGCCTAGCAACCAAAGCTTTGATACTGCTCGGAATTTTATAACTTCAGCCGTCTGTCTTCACACGGTCATGGTCCGCCATTGCACGGCACAGTTCAGGCACATCACAACATGTTTCTTTTCTTTCACGCCTCACTAATGGAGATGGCAGCATAAATGTGAAAATTTTGCAACAAATTGCTATTATGATTCTCACTCAAAAATTTCCCCAACTTTTCCCTGTGTTTGAAATTGACGCGTGTGGTCCTTCTTGGGTCTTACGGGTTAAAGGCAGATTAGCCTGATTGCCCTCTTTATTCTGGCGGAGAGGGGAATCAAACCCCAGGGTGAGACGGAAAGAGATGAGCTCCCTCCCAAGGAGTTTTACTATCCTCACAACCAGGTTTGTCAAAATGTCGGATGCCAGCAGTACCGAGAGGCTGAATGAAAATCAGTCGATGATCAAACAAGAGTGATAATGGCGGTGGTTGATCTGGCCGAGGTGACGGGGTTTATCTGTAGCGGCCTCGTCGGCCGGCATGTGGGAATGAAGTTGGTCGGACTTTGTTTGTAGGGTGGTCTGGGGACGACATTCGGTGGGAGTCGAACCCTGACAGTTTTCCCGGATGCTAACTTTATGGTGCAAATGTTTGGCAGTTTTTCTGTCGACAAGTGTCGAACCCGTATCAATCTGTCGGCGGCTAACTTAACAATGCTCTATGGGACTGGGGTGCCCTGAATAGGAGGTACTGGGGGGTTCGGAGTATTAACATGCAATACAGTGTCGGTTGATTTCGGTGAGGTATCTTCCTGCTCATCGTCTTCTGGCAGACACCAACCTAACCAACGTTTCAGTGGGCTCTTGTGAGTTGGTGGTATAATTGTGTCGTAACACAAAGGTAAGTTCACGGGCTCCTTAGGTAATCCGTAGGGTTAGAATTAGCTACAAGTTATTAATAGGAGGTGGCTTACATAGGGCGAGTCTCTCACTACGCCTCTGGCAGCTCACAAATCCACCGTGGTTGTGATGCATTGAATTTTCGGCTGTCTACCTTTCAGTGGACGTAGCGGACCTACGTGGGTTCAACTTCGCAGTTGTTCCCAAGGACCTGCCGAATGATAGGTAGTCCAGGCATTAAGTCGTACATTGAGCAGAGGTTGAGGATGCACTGAAAACCCAGAAGCAGCGGAGTGCCCCTTCGGTCAGGCTCAAATGTTAGTTGTTTGTGGCCCCATCTCCTGAGGAGTCCAGCACACCTCACAACTGTTTGCTGACGTACCAGATAAATGTAGATATTAATAACTCACAGTGAAATAAAATCACATAAAATATTACAGGGTAATCTAAACTACAATTACTGTAGGTGACACATACCTTCATGCCTTCAAAGAAATATTAAGGACGACACTTGCCTAATTAAATACAAACTAAAGTTTAGCTAGTATACAATTAAACAATTATTACTCACCAGGCAAAGGCAAGAATGGTAAAATGACTAAAGGAAGAATATACAAGACGTACGTAATCCAATTTACAGCGTTTGATGTTACTAGGGGATTTCTCCAGGGGGACGTTTATCGTGCTTCGACCTGCTACCACGGGAGTCAAAGGAAGTTGATTGAGGTAAGAGTAGTGGGTACAGGTGGTTGGATTACCGTATGGAGAGTGTGCTGACCTGGCGGTCACTGGTGTGGACGAACCTTATTAAAGCTGAAGGGTTGGAGTGCTGGCGACCTTCCCAAGCTGCCGGCTGGAGAGAGTGCTGCCTTCCCAAGCAGCCGGGTTAAAGTTTGAGCCCTGCCACAGGCTCTGGAGAGGAAGGAGATTCTTCCCAGACTGGGTGGAGCTCGCAATCCTATTCAGCCGGTGAGCCCGGCATCTCTGCTGGACAACGGAGCTGGACCTCTACTTATACTTAAAAACTTCATCGTCAGCGATCTTACGGGGTGTGGCAGGTAGCGTAGCCTTCCAACACGGGGGTAGGTTTATCAGGGCGCTGGGGCACCGAACATTTCTTATCTCCCCGCTTGAAGGCGATGACAATTTTAAACACCTCTCTCTGAGGTTGGCTGGATGTGACATCACAAGGTCTCGGGGGTGCTGCCATCTCAGGGGTTGAATGGAACTACTACCTCAGCTAACCAAAGGATTGTGGATTTTCAATAATAATTATTCTATTCGTAGGGGTGGCACTTGCATGAAGGATTCCGGGCGGGCGGTGAACATTGTAATTATGTGCCGTAACTACAATTATGTATTTGGCTGTTCAGGATAGTGGAATCTCCTTGCTCAATACATTTATCTCATTCACCATTGATATGACATGCCCCAGAGCTTAGGTTGTTTGTTCACTAATAGAGAGTGCATCTGTGCTGCACAGCATGCTGGATGTTGATTTCCCTGAATTTTCCCTGTTTTCCCGGATGTTGGGAACCCTGCATACCCTACAGTTGGTTGAGTACAACTCTTTTACAAAATGTTCCGTTTGCTTGGCCCCCAGTGGGGCACATACCTCATAGTAAGAAAAGTACACAACATGTACCAAGTACCATTGTCTCCTTATAACCCACGATGATACAGTGAAGTTAGTTGTTGTCATCCTCCACAACTCCCAAAACACGCCTAGATTTTGTCATACGACTAAACTCTTGGACAAACGTCACACAAATAATGTGACCTACCAATTGCTATCCCAACAAGCAATTCCAAGAACACATAAAGAATGAATGAAAATTCAGTATGTTGTCAGTTTGAGACTTTAAATATAACGTACTGTTGGATTAAAGCGAGTCGTGACGATATCCAATTTCAATCATTGCATTATATACCATCAAGTTTAAAACTTTGCTCCATAATATCTTTTGAATTATATAGTAATAATAAAGAAAAAAAAAAGATTTTTACAAGTCTAGTAAAATGTTGAAACCTGTGTTAATCTGTTTGCTACATTAGAGTATTGTTGTAAATAATATAAAAGCAATTCTTTTCCTGATGTGTGTAAATTCAGTTTATAGAACTTCTTGCAAAATATTATATTGAATGTTAATCGCAATGCAATTATGAATGCTTGAAAGTTGTTAACTTCACTTTCGCTAGCATAAGAGACATTAAAGCTTGGTTCTAAGACAGGTTGCGAGAAGATAAACAGAGAAATTTCAATTGTTAAAAAATGCAATCTTTGCCAGTGATCATGTTGTGCTATTTCTATCCTATTTATATGTAAGAGATGCCAGCCGTAATTTGTGAAAGCTATCATCACAGTCACTTCACTCGTTTAGAAGTATGCCGGGCCTGGGAAGTGTCCTCCCTTAGCTGAAATACATGTTATTTTGTCATAGAAGGCTAAGGTAGAAGCCAAGATTATCACTGCAAAAAGGTGGCCACAGAAGAGCTTAGCTAAAACTGACTGAGGGATTGCAGTCCTTATTATGTGGCACTCTTATTATTTGCTTAATAAGTATTGCCAGTAATAATAAAAAGTACGAGTCCTCACATCGTACTATTCTGCATGCAGCCACAGCAAACCTTCTAATTTATCTTTCCCAGACTAGTACTGGAGGTAATAAACAAAAATTAGTTTTTGCTGGCCTGCACGCTTTAATAAAAGAGGTCTGCGGCAAACCGTATGGTCTCCCCACACGACACAACCTAGCCCAATAGTGACAACACTTGTGAAACGTGAAGCACCTGGTGATGCAAATGCGCGCAGCTTGACATGGCCGTAATCCTATCCTTTCCTGCATGAAAAGAGACGTCTACGCTAGCCATGTAACAGAGAAAGAAAGAGAGAGAAGGAAACATCTGCGACATCCACATCCAACTGCTAAGAAAGGGAAATAGAAGAGAGTTACCACACTCCTCCTAAGGTCGATTTCAGCAAGATGGGGGGGGGGGGGGGGGTGTTGTCAAACGCAGGGCAGGAATGCATGGAGTAGCAGGCACTACAGAAGCGCAACCCGGAGAGAAAAAAATTGCTGTTGAGAGGACAGTACAAGATTCTCTCAAAGGAATTTCTTTCTCCACCCAAACCATCCCTCTGATTGAACTCAAGCAAATGAGAGACAGATAGTCCGCGAGGAGACACTCACATGTCTTTCCCAAGGAGAATTAGTTCTCACTCTTTTCTCAAAGACCCTCCCTCTGAGACATGCTCAAGTGAGAGGAAGTCTGATTGTTCCTGCGAGGACACTCCCATGCCCTTCCCAGAAGGAATTAGTTTCCATTCCTCCTCAGAGATGAGCAGTAATCTCATCTTGTTCAGAGGGAGAGTGATTGCTTCTGTGGGGGCACTTGCAAAGCGTTTCTCAAGAGGAATTGGCTCTCATCTCCCTCAAGGATGAGCTTCAGTTGCAGCGGAGAGGGGGCGAATTGACGCATGATGCAATGGTAACACAATGGGCATTTTAACTTCAACTCATCAGTAACACACGTTGCTGCCATGATAAACCGAGTTTTAAATTGTTGGCTGACACGTGACCCCAGCATGTACTGTTTCCCCTAGTAAGAATGGATGCTCCTGCTCAGCGGCATTTTATTATTCACCGGCCCACCAAAGCTATGCGTTGAACGCACCAAATACCACCGTCTGCCACTAGATAGCACAGACAGTACGTCTCACCGGTGTCTTTCATCCTACTCCAGCCGCCAGAGACGCTATGCTTTTACCACCCCCTGCTCGGCACATCCAGACGCCAGCCAAAGAGCAACAAGGCAGCCGCCTGTTTTAGTATAAAAGGAGGTCCGAGTCGAGCCTCCGGAGAAGTCTTCAGTCTCCTACTGCACACTCAAGTGCCGGGAACTCGCCAGTTTACTGACAGAGCAGTCTTAATTTCCTCACCAGTCTGATTGTCTCTTTCGGTACATGCCTTCCAGCTTACCTACCCTCTCTTCACTGTACTTTCAGAGCCAAGGAGACATTCTTCCTTACTATCTACCCAAGACCCTTCTTCCTTCCATGCCCTGCTTAGTCACTCAAGCATCATGCCAGGAATCTCGCCTAAGTCGTCTACCCCGCAAGACACTGTGGTCCTTTCTGGGCAACAATACCACGTTAAGGAGTCGCACAGGAGGTAGTGCGGCATCACATGTCTGTTTCATATTACATTAAATAAACACCCTGCTTCACCAACTCACAATCCCGTAGACTTAGCACCTCTCTCAGTTGGCCTCCTCCTTGAGGGAAATGCAGGTGATCCCAGGGTTATACTTCAACAAGCCACCACACTATTCTTACTACCCACACACACTAGCCAATTGGCCAACCTTTCTGCATATCATGGCAAAGCCTGCTCTCAGGTACACAGTTTCCTAACCAAGCTTGTCGGTCCGGTGCTCGTCTTTTCCACCGCACTTTCAGTGCCAGAGCGGATGTATCCTGAGTTGGGAATATTCGGCAGAGGCAGATACACTGCATAGGAACACACACCCTACTTTTTCTCTCATGGATGTTGAGAGTCTTAGTGTGTATCCAGATGCCTTTCTCCAAACAAAGTGGTATAAGAGAGAAAGTAAAGCAAATGCAGATTGCCTCCGGGCGTCTGCAAGAGCAGTCACCCTTCTTGGTAGCTTACGTCGACAGCCTAGCATCCTGAGAGCAAGCACAAGACTTTTGCCACTTATTGGTACCTGTACCTAAAGTCATATCCAAGGATTTGTTTATGGCCCCAGTTCAAGGTTAAGAAGAAATTCACCCCTGGGTCCAAGAATTCCTTGACCGGCCAGAACAGCCACGAACAATACTCAACAACGTTGTTGCTCTGCCCTAGACACCACGTCTTCTTAATTGCAGTCAACACTCTCAAGTACCGTCACGCCCCATAGGTAAGTCTCTGCCACCCGCCAGCTCAGTAGCGTCGCAACATCCAGAACAACCAACAGCAGCAGCACACAACCTAAAGCGTACAATCTCACTACCCGAACCCAACTTTGTACCCTGCCGCAAAGCTACCAGGCCGGTCCTATACACTTATACACTGGATGTGTTCCAGTTCCACGGAAGGACGAGACTCACCTTGAGCTAAAGCCGGAGTAGGATGTACCTGGCCTAGCATCCTACAAAAACCATTGCTGATTGACGTAGTGCTCTTTCAGACAGCCAGGGGATCATGCATCCAATGAAAACAGGCTAATTCAGCAGATGAAGGGATGGACATAAACCTACATTTTACAAGACGCAAATTGCAGCAGTATGTATACAGTAAGTACTCTGCTGATATGATTTGTAAGTCATGCTGTATTTTCATCAAAATGAAAATATGACATAGTTGATCATTTATCTGACAAGACGTGACTTTACACCAATTAGTATTTTACCCTCTCTATTTAGGCCTTCAGGATAAGAACCTTTAGGAAAAATTTAATAGAATTTCAGGAAGTTTTTGGAAATTTAGAATGATACATAATCCTTAGTTTTAGAATTTCCATACGTTCGCGATAAAAAAAATTATTCCCTGCCTTTTAAAAAGAGTATGCCATACTCAGAAAGTTGCCAGGCAGAGAGGACCTCCAGTAATCTTAAGCACCTAAAATGCTACTTTAAAGGGTTGTTATGAAAGAGACAGCGTCAAACCATGTAACTCTCATTTGTTCATAATGAAATAATTAACAGATTCACCACCAGGAAAGTGTAGGGATGTTTGTTTTAAGGAATTAATCGCATTAACAAAAAGGTATTCAGTACTAATGAAGGTGAAATGAGATAAAGATCAAGAAGTGACAGAATGCAAAGGTAAGAGACAATAAAAACTCTCTAGTCAACAGCAAAGTCCAGATCATATTAACTCAATACAGTTAAAGGCGGGCCTTGCATCACGCTAAACTTTCACACGTACGTGAAACGTGCCCTTTTTTTTGTGCTATTTTATGATGCTTTACGTAATCGCGTAACCTTTGTGTACTAAATAAAATATCTAGAATATGTGTTGTCACTTTTCAGAGTGAAGACTAAAAATTTAAGCTATTCAGGTGTATTTGTGTTGAAGTATTAATGTGGCAAAAACTGGTTTTGAAATTAACATTCTCTGAAGTAACGACATTATTTTCCCTTAAGTACTGTAAATGGTCTTTTATAAAAAGTTCAATATACTTTTGTTTAAATAATTTTATATAATTTATTATTATTATTTATATTAACAAAGTATGTATAAAAAACATAATTGTACTTTATTTGTGTTTATTCACCTATGAGATCTTTCTACTCACTTTTCTAAGTGGGAAGTTCAGTAAATGTAAATTTCATTAGCATTCTACGTACAGTGGCTAACAAGAATATTTCTATAAGAAACTAATGCCAGCACCCAACCATCACCACAACAGCGTGAAGATGAATCTGCATTTAAAGTAGCTCAATGCATGCTTATGAATAGCTAGACATTTGGAGAGACTGCATTGTTGCTTCACAGTTCTACTTCTAACCAGTCACTTTTTCATTTAGGTATTGTAGCAATATTACAACCAGGAGAATAAGGATTATTTTAATAAATAGCTGTGTCTGTTTCTAAAATATTTTGTTTCCACATGAATTTTTGTATTTTGGGTTCGCCATCCTGAAGAACATTACACAAGGGTTTTCCTGTAATGAGTTACACAACAAAAAGATAAGGTTACACACCTGATGGCAAGATCCCTGCGGGCAGACAGAGCACGCTTGTATGGCCCAGCAGAGGCAAATAGGGCCTTGCGGCGTGCTTGCCGCTCTTTCAGCGCGACATGCAGAGCTGCGACGGGGTGCAGGAAGCCACTTAGTTCCCCCTCCGCGTCTTCACCATTCAATTTCCCTTCAGGGTTGTTCTCTTTATCTACATGACACACAACACATCAGGAAACTACTGCTTATGTTCAATGCATACTGCTGTAGGCTGTTCACTTCAAAATAAAGCTTTGAAAAAACCACTTCTCATTAACTGCAAAGAGTGGCATGCTAGCTGAGAGTTGAGTTGGCAGGGGATGAAGGACAAGAAGTCACTGCTATAATTAATGTGCCTACTTTCCTCAACATGGGCGCAGTGCAGTCAATGTTTAAATAAGTTCTTAAACCCTGAGATAGCAGGTAGAAATATACATTTCATTAAAAACAATATCCTTAGAGATGAAACCAGAAACATATGCAACAGTAGTACCACAATTACAAATACACACATGCCTTATCCAGAAAACCTCACACCATAAGCCAGCATGCAATCCACTGCATTATGGAGGTCAGATTCGGAGCACCAACATCATATATAATAATCAGTCTAATAATTTGAATGATAGGGTTTACGAACGTAAAATATTTCCAGAGCCATCATTTTGAAAATAAGTGTCTGAACGATTTAAAATATGTACGTTTACATGACCTACTGTAGCATTCATGATGAACATAGTTTTGCGGAAATTAGTTGAACTCGTCTTGGCCAAATGACAACTGGCACTATTTGGAAATAAATTGGACAAATTGGAATTGTGTGTCCATAACTTATGCTTTCAATGAATACTGCGAATATACAAATTTTGGTTAAAAATTTGTTGAATAGTTTCATAGATACATCATAGTAAGATAAATTATTTATATTAAAACCATTAAATAAAGGACTGTTACACCTTAAACATGCCAGCTAACACAGGTACCACGTAGATTACTTGTGTGTACCATTTGGTAGGAATTAGTTGATAGGTCGTCAAGATATAGCAATTGTTCATGTGACAACCTTTATAAACCGAGGACAACAGAGTTATGTATTAGCACATTTGGTAGGAATTAGTTGATAGGTCGTCAAGATATGGCAATTGTTCATGTGACAACCTTTATAAACCGAGGACAACAGAGTTATGTATTAGCACATTTGGTAGGAATTAGTTGATAGGTCGTCAAGATATGGCAATTGTTCATGTGACAACCTTTATAAACCGAGGACAACAGAGTTATGTATTAGCACATTTGGTAGGAATTAGTTGATAGGTCGTCAAGATATGGCAATTGTTCATGTGACAACCTTTATAAACCAAGGACAACAGAGTTATGTATTAGCACATTTGGTAGGAATTAGTTGATAGGTCGTCAAGATATAGCAATTGTTCATGTGACAACCTTTATAAACCGAGGACAACAGAGTTATGTATTAGCACATTTGGTAGGAATTAGTTGATAGGTCGTCAAGATATGGCAATTGTTCATGTGACAACCTTTATAAACCGAGGACAACAGAGTTATGTATTAGCACATTTGGTAGGAATTAGTTGATAGGTCGTCAAGATATAGCAATTGTTCATGTGACAACCTTTATAAACCGAGGACAACAGAGTTATGTATTAGCACATTTGGTAGGAATTAGTTGATAGGTCGTCAAGATATGGCAATTGTTCATGTGACAACCTTTATAAACCAAGGACAACAGAGTTATGTATTAGCACATTTGGTAGGAATTAGTTGATAGGTCGTCAAGATATGGCAATTGTTCATGTGACAACCTTTATAAACCGAGGACAACAGAGTTATGTATTAGCACATTTGGTAGGAATTAGTTGATAGGTCGTCAAGATATGGCAATTGTTCATGTGACAACCTTTATAAACCGAGGACAACAGAGTTATGTATTAGCACATTTGGTAGGAATTAGTTGATAGGTCGTCAAGATATGGCAATTGTTCATGTGACAACCTTTATAAACCGAGGACAACAGAGTTATGTATTAGCACATTTGGTAGGAATTAGTTGATAGGTCGTCAAGATATGGCAATTGTTCATGTGACAACCTTTATAAACCGAGGACAACAGAGTTATGTATTAGCACATTTGATGATTCTATACTGTTAATACACACAGGTAGGTTACAATTGATTACATAGTTTTGTAGGTATTGTAGGTTTTGCACACCAAGCTAAAAGTTGGAATTTGTTTTGTTAGTAAAAACACAGAGCTAAAATATTCATATAGCCATCATTTTCCAACCTAATTAAAAGACACCAATTACACCTTCTGTCCCAGTTCTATTTGTTTCCCAAATTTGATAGGAATATGTGAATTGTTTCCAGAGGTATGACTAAAATTTTGTATATTCGTATGGTGCTATGTTACAAAATGGCAGATAAATTATGATTTGTGTAGATACAGTTGATATTTGAAATGTCCACAGCCAGCATAGAAAGATATGTTGGAATTGATTACATGGTTTCGACAATATAGTGTTCTAAGTTAATGTGGCTATATGCCTGCAAGCTTAAAACTTATTATTTACATCACCTGCAGCAGTATTAATTGTTTGTAAAATTTCCTAGAAATGGGTTAATTGTTCAGCGATATATGACATAAAAACTTTATTAGAGTGATGCTAACATACAAAATGACTGACAAAAGTTGGTATGTGTAATCATATATGTTGATTCTAATAAATACTTTCAGCATACAAAATTCTGTAGATATCGGTTAAATGGTATGGTGTGTATGTGTGCGTGTATGTATGTGTGTGTATGCGCGCGCGCGCACACGCACACACACACACACACACACACACATATATATATATATATATATATATATAAACACACACATTCACACACGCATGCACGCACACACCAATAAACCTAAATATTTCTATGGCCATTTTGGAAAAAAAAAATGCATAATCTAGTTTAATTTGATACATTGATACATTAACCTGGTCCATTATAGTATTACTTAGGTGCTGAATTTTGTGAGAATTGGTGTAATAGTTTTCGATATATAATGTAAAAACTTTCTTTATTCATTTGGTGCTATCTTCCAAAATGGCAAACCTACAACAATGTCAATCTCAAAATCTAATGCTTACAAGATGCTCTGCCAGCATACAAAATTTGGATTCTATTGAATGGTTCTAGAGACATAACATAAAACAATAAATATTAAAATGGCCACCATTTTGGAAGTAAGAGCCCTGTATGGTCGAAAAATAAATTTAAAAGTCAGGTGTCCTTAGTTTTACATGTACAGAGTTTGGTGATGGTTGAAAAACTCAAAAATTAAAAGGAATAGACACACGCGCACACACACAGACAGGAAAATGATCTCATAAGCATTTCTTTCCTTTGGAAAGTGCGCTAAAAACAGTTCCAATCTTAACGTGGTACTGCAAGCATTATTTTAAATTTATGGCAAATTATTTTTTTCTGTTTTCCTAATTTATACATAAAAGAATGTGAAATAGCATCAACACGTTTAGGTTCCTTACATTTTCATTCTTTTACTTGACTAACACATGAACAAAGAATTTAGGACAATGGAAATATAAATTTTACAACCAGCAGGACACAAAACGAGGAGTGACGTGGAGAGATTTGGATCGCTTTTAACATTGAGGTCTTGAGAGTAGATGGGGGTGAAGCGGGATGAGTATGGAGCAGCACTGGAATGGAAGAAAGGGGGAGAGGGAGGTTTGAAACCAGGAGATCCCAGAGAAAACCTGCTGACCGGTGGCATCATATGACATGATTCCCAAATTCCAAAATCCAGAAGCAGCCCCGCCACGAATTGAACCTGGTTTGCCTAGGTAAGTGGTGAATAGTCTGACTGCTACACCATAAAAAACATGGAGAAAAGTAGATCCTCAGCAGGACTTTTAAAAGTACTCAATTAAAAAAGTTTCTGTGAAAAAAACTGATGCTCATGTCTGTCTGTACTTTGACACACTTTAATCTCCTTCGTTTGTTTAAATTCTGAAGGATCTAATTTGTTGTGAATAGGTCCTCGTGGCGAAGCAGGTTCCTCCGTCGGACACTAGTCCTTTGACGGTGTATTCTCTTCTCGTAGAGTTTCTTTCTACCTGGCGTGTCGTGATGTGCCCACGTTGGGATGGTTCTGTGGGTGTCGCCTAGCGGTGGGGACTCAAACCCCAAAGTGAATCGGATTGCAAACGTCTCCCGCACAGGGAGTGCAACTTTACTCATCGAGAAGGCTGCCAATACACGGGACACCAGCTGTCTCAAGTCACTTAGGAGATATTAAGGACCATGGATGGTAACAAAGTCGAAATGGAGGGGGATCATGATCCGGCTGGTTGATCTAACTCGGACCCTCGTTCACTACCTGGCTGTCCCCAAGAAACTGGTCTTGTTGGTTTTCGACTTGGAATAAAGTTAAGCAGAAGGGGAGGTATTTGGGTTTTAGGGGTGATTTTGGGGAGTAAAATAATTTTTATCACATTCCCTGCCACCGTACGAATTGTGCATGTATTACGTGATTGAGGGTCCTTTACTAGGTTAGGGTTAGGCACGGTCATGACGGGTGTGAGTTTAGTTGGCTGGTAGTAGCTCACGTACTCATAGTCAGACAACAGCCAACAGATGCTCAGGTGAGAATCTAGTCCCGATTCATGATCACACGCAACTATCGGTGAAATAGGATGCAGGGTGGGGACAGTGACCTCTGATACTGGAGATGGGGATGCGATGTCGCGAGTGGAGTCCACTAGGAGGGCAATAATAGATTTCAACAATTCTCGCCGCTCTTTACGTATAATTCGGTTGGGTAAGCCGCCTCCTTTCTTATTCAGCTGAAGCTAGAAAATATATAATGTTAGTGTTCTAAAAGATTTACAACCTCTCAACACAAGGTTCAATATTACATTTAGTTATTGCTGTATTCTTCCCCTTTTCTGCAGACGTTCAGTCTAATTGGTGAATGTCTTTTCAGACAATCCCGAAGCACTGACGGCAAGAATTGGCAGGTGAGAGTTGAAATGTATCTGTGGACAGGCGAGGATGTACCGGATGCTCCCAGATGTTTCGGTATGTCCTTCGGACTAAAGGCTTCTTCAAGCCCCATCTCCTGAGGGTTCAGTCAACTCACACCTATTCCACAGGGAGAAAGTTAAATACTCATTTGAAAACACTTTCACATAAAAATGAGAGGGTTAAATAAAAGATGGAGACAACCAAATAACTTTAACATAATATTTATTTTCATCTGGGAAGAGACAGGGGAATCCCGGTTCTAATACATAATAAAAGAGCTTAAATTTAAGTTACTTAATTGCATTAACTCAGGTGAAGGTAAACCTGGACGAACTTTAACCACACTAGCTACCCTTTGAAAGATCACAATTTACAGCGATTTACTTACCGAGAGGTGCTTGTCGAGAGGATACATCACGACGACCTGCTACTGCTAAGTCAAGGAAATAGACTTGGGTAAATAGGTGCAGGGTAAGGACATCAAAGTTACCTCTGGAGAGTCTTCTACATGTTGCAGATGCTGCTGTATGAGCTAGGGTAGGTTGTTGAAGCTGGTAGAGCTTTCTCAAGCTGTAGGAGTTGGTAGAGCTTTTGCAAGCTGAGAAAGGAGGAAGTCTTGTCCAAACCGATGAGAGACCCTAAACCTTGGCAGTCGGCGGGCCGACGAACACTGGCTAGAGGTGACTTTTAGCTTCTTTATATAGTCCAAAAATCTTCACTTTGGGGCTCTCCCGGGAGTGAGGACTGCATGTCAAAGATTGGGCGGGTAGTACAATTCAAATAATTAAGTGCGTTAATTATCCTCCATGTCTGTAATTGTCCATCCCACGGATCTTAGTACTTGCTGATGGGATTAAGTCAACCCGTAGTGTGCGCAGTAGTGTAGCATGTGTTAATTTAAATGATCACGTAGTTTTGAATGTGCTTGTTCTAATTCACATTACTTTTGTACTCAATATGTATTTTCCCAAGCTATGTAGGATCAACATTACAATAAATTATGTGAACCTATGAAAATAAATTTTTTTAAATATAACTATGAGCATTAAACCAACAGAAACTACAAGAAATAACTTCACTATACAGAATTTCAATTTTACACTTTTACTATTATGTTATGACACAAAATTATTCTCCAATTGCTGTCATCTATACTGGCAGCATGACTAATAGTTACGAGCAGCAGAGTAGCAGAGTATCGCAGTGATTGAAAGAGAGATGAGTAGTTAATGGCTGAAGAAAACCAGCTGGTGTTTTCCAGGCTGTGACTCAATATATAGCTATGTGGCAATGCCTCAAGGGTCAATATACAGCTGCATTGCAGTGCCTCAAGGGTCAATAAATATCTACCCGGCAGTGACTCAAGGGTCAATATATATATGCCTGGCAGTGCCTCAAGAGTCAATATACAGCTGATGGTCAGTGCCTCCAGGGTCAATATATAGCTATTTTGCAGTGCCTCAAGGGTCAATATATAGCTGCAGTGCCTTAAGGGTCAAAAAGTAGGGTGATTCTCAATTAGACGCACAAACTTCGGGACGTGATTTTTTCATGAAAAAGAAAAACATATATGACACTTTATACCTAAACCTAATATTAAGGAGTTATGGAAAGAAAGAAAGAAAGGAAGGGGGGGAAAAAAAAAACAACTAAATTTTTAGCCGTTTTTTGCAAAAAAATAGACTCTTACATTGAAGGTCCTGATAAATAACCATAATGTTCCAAGATTTGTCAATGTAAATTACTACATTACTGATATTTTGCATAAATACGGTGTTTAAACCTCATTCTTTAAGGGCTCATATCTACCTTAATATTCTGCTTAGGTATAAAGTGTCACATATGTTATCCTTTTACTTTTTCATGTAGAATCATCCCCTAAAGTTTGTCAGTCTAATTGCGAATCACCCAGTAAAGCTGCTTGGCAGTGATTCAAGGGTCAAAATATAGCTGCTCTGAGGTACCTAAAGGTTAAATTTATAATTATTGCGTGGCAGTGCCTCAAGGGTCACTATATAGCTGCGTGGCAGTGCCTCAAGCGCCAGTATACAGCTGATGGTCAGTGCCTCGAGGTTCAAGTTTAGCAGCATGGCAGTGCCTTAAGAGTCCATATATTTTTGCTTGGTAGTGCCTCAAGGGTCTATATATAGCTATGTGGCAGTCCTTCAAGGGTCTATATATAGCTGTATGGCAGTACCTCAAGGGCCAATATATAGCTGCTTAGAAGTGCCTCAAGATTCAATATATAGCTGCTTGTTAGTGCCTCAAGGTTCAATATATACCTGCGTGGGAGTGTCTCACGTGTCAATATATAACTGTGTTGCAGTGCCTCAAGGGTCAATATATAGCTGCTTGGCAGTGCCTGAAGGGTCAATATAGAGCTGCATGGCAGTGCCACAGGGTCAAAATACATAGCTGCGTGGCAGTACCACATGGTCAATATAGAGCTGCGTTGCAGTGCCTCATGGGTCAATGCTATGCAGAGGTGATACAATGCTCCTTCTTCTTCTTAGTAAGTGGCATATACACGAGCTGCCTGCGTTTGAAGGGGTATGGTAGTGGGTGGTGGTAGAGCTAGGCCTGGTCGCAAAATGGCAACTGGCAATCGGGTGGGTAATATCCATGCCCGCGTAGGGGCAGACCAACCCCTGTGCAAGTCATCTAATTTCTGTAGCTGCAGCAGGAGGAGTCAAGGAAATGTGTAACAGCTTATAGGTTAGACAGCATGCATCAATTTGCCTTCCTCCAATGTACCACTTAATAACCTCACCTGGTATCAGGTCAGGTTAGTTGACATAAAGTTCTGTATCTTCTCCTCTTCTGTGCTCCTGGAACAACTTGGCTGTACTCTGGTCACTCCCCACGTTCTGTGTCAATGTGCACGCTATGGTGGTACTTCCTCTTCTCCCCTCTCTCCACATTGTCACGGCCAGCCTTTCACAGTCTCAAGGTCGCTGGTGACTCAAGGTGTTCTTTTCAAGTCATTCCCTGTTCTTATTAGTGGAACTACTTTGATCACAACTGATAGCTTGGTTTTGCACTAAACAAAGTGCTATTTACAAACAGTTGGGGGCATACAAATTGTTTTGGTTATTTTCATTAAACTTCGTATTTCCTATCCAGGTTTACAACATTATGACTTCCTAGCCACTTTATTTAAAGGTATTTACGAACATATGAATTCCCTCCAAATGTCTGCCAAATTCTCCTCTTCTCTGCTCCGCCCTCCCCTTTCCTGGTGTACCTTCATATTTGTGAAACATCACATTGGCTTAAGGCCTGTGCACACTGACCTCTGAGGAGAAATTATGTTAGTGAGCAAACATACACTGGGGAACCTGTACGGAGGGGGTAAATATCCCCTCTGCCCCGTCCTTCACGCGCCACTACATGGAGATGGACATCTACAGGAGGTAGCCGGGCCGTGCCTGCACATGGACTTAGGAAGTGCGCCATTGCTGCCGTCAGCAGACGAGGTCCGGGGACACTTGCGTCAGCCTCCCCTTGTCTGATGCCCAGGGGAAGTGAGGTGGTGCTGGCCTCCCTAACGAATCCACAATGAATACTCTCGCCAAGGGGGTCTCATGTGCTGTGCTGACCTCTCTCATTCTGGAGCTAGCCGGCCACCTCCAGGTGGCTGCAAAACTGTATCATTGGTCCTTTCGGGGGCTGGTCATCCTTTGTCTTGTTCGAAACCGGCTGGCCACCTCCAGACAGCTGCAAGACCTTCTCATAGGTCCTGCCTAGGTTGATTATCCTTCCTCTTGGTCAGATTGGAACTCTGGGTCTCTCTATGGTAGTCGGCCTCAAGAGAATGTCTTGGCATCTCTGGCACAGCTCCTTCTATGTGGTGGGACACTACTGTAGGTCGTTTAGGAGCTTCAGATAACTTCGTGTTAGCTCTTGTCTATTCCAGAGTACTCCTAGGAGTTGACTCTATCGGCATGCCTTCTTGGTATGAGTTCTCAACTGACTGAGGTGACATCACAATAGGAGCAACTACCCATCCTTTGCCTTTAGTAATAGGTTGCTCAGGGGGAGGGCTGGTGGACTGGGAGCTTCCCTGTGCTACAGATGGCTGCTAAATGGGTGCTCTCCTGTTTCCATCACCTTCACGTGGCTGGTTTCCGTACGTAGCATGGATACTGGACCCTGATCAGACAGGCTGCTCCCTTGATCTGGGTCATGGTAAAGCATTCAGCCTCGGGGTTCCCTGTCATGGACTGACTTTTCAGAGTAGGGTGTGGTTAGTCCTTTTCCTTCTGGATGGGATACAATTCTAGTTCGGGGAGGTTGTCCCCTTGTTCCTCAGGGTTCCTGATGAACTGTGGGTGCATGGGTCTGATTTGAATGCAAGAGATCTTGTGGACCTGTCCCAGGCAGTTTTCAACTGAGTAGACGTTAATCTGTGTGTGGAATAAAATGTTAACGGCCTGCCCATTAGTGGCAAATCCTGTGTGGAATTTTACTTCAGCTCGACTTAAGGGGTAGTTCCAGCCTATTACACAACATAACATAACATCAGTTTTCAGTCCCTGGTTGTAGGCCATTACTGGGTTTGTGATGTCTTGCCATTTTGGCTATATTACGATATAATATTTGGGGTAATTGGTCTCCCGATACTCCTAGATGATAGTATTTGCAAACGTAAGGTTTTTGCCCTTCTACCATCCAACCGGCTTATGGTCTCCTGCTCGTCTTGTAACATATTGCTTACTAGCGACCTGCCCCGGCTTCGCACGGGTACAATTAAGATAAAAAAAACTGCTTAACCCGGCGTTAATTAGGTTGGGTAAATTCTCCTAAAGCATTAAAAAAAGCACATTATAATTTTATAATTAATTAAATAATTTATAATTTAAAGTTTTTTTGCTATATTTATTTGATATTTTTTTACTTTTTTATAATTTTTCATATTAATATACATTATATTACAATGCAATTTATCTGAGATAGAAGTATTTAATATATTATTGGCTAAGACATTCTCTGCAGACAATGTTTGACGTCCTGTTATTGTTTGGTGGCAAAATGTACTGTTTCTTAGGACTTCCAACTCGTGATAAACCAACATATAGTTGGCCATGGGAAAAAACACTCTTTTCGTAGGTCAATTCCAACCAAAGAGAAAGTTTAACCCTGGGACTTATTACTAGTAATTGCGAACGATGTTTTTACGGGAAATTGCAACCGTTTGAAAGATATTGGCAAATTCTTAGGAATCGTAGGAATCCTCGGGATGTTTGCCAGCTGGCCGGCTGTTGGACCGGTGAGGATGGTCGCGACAATCAAATTTTCTTTCAAGTCTTTAATGAGCAATCTTGTGCCATTACATATGTTAGGAGGGCTCATATTCCTTAAAAGCATGATAGGAGTACCGACTTTTAATGATAGTTTGTGAGGTGGCAAGCCAGAAGGACTTTCGCTTCACTGGTTGTGTTCCAGAGCAATAGTATCGCCTAGGAACGACACTGTCAATGAAATCAACAATCTCATTATACAAAGAGTTCCCGGCCAAGTCAAAACCTATAAGTCGATTGACACAGTCACCAATGTTGATGATGTCATCCACTTTCCTCAAGATTTTCTAAATTCGCTTAATCCTTCTGGCTTGCCACCTCACGAACTATCATTAAACGTCGGTACTCCTGTCATGCTTTTAAGGAATATAAGCCCTCCTAACATGTTTCCCAATAATTCAAAAAGTAATATACAGGTACTGAACCAGTCTTGATTGTGAAGTAATTTATTTTGATAAGGATTAATACCAAGGTACAAATAAAGTGCCTTTTCCAGCGGCAGCATTTTAATTCAGTTTTTAAAATAAAAAAATAGTTATTGTGACATAACTATAATAGTTAGACATATGGTGTCGCGACACCTTCTGAGATAACGATGTGTTCTGCAAAGCCGTAGTACATTATTTTGTTCTATTATCAATAGTTTTCGCAGCGCACGCAATGTAAGGAATTTTATAGGTCATTTATTTACAATTTGGGTTACATTATTGGAGTTTTAGTAGGGATCCCTATTGATTTTTAAAATAAAATATAGCCTATGACACTCAGTGATAACGTAGCATTCTACTGGTGAAAGAATTTTTAAAATCGGATGAGTAGTTTCGAAGATTACCTCCTACATCCAAACACACAAACACACAAAGTTACAAACACTACCTCCTTATATATTATTATAGATGTAGCAAAGTTGAATTTTAATGATATTGCTATTGCAAAAAATGTACAACAAAGCAATAAAACATGTACTAATTTTGTTACTAATGTCTTAGCTGCCAAAATGAAGGATGATTTTACCAATGAACTTGACGCACATCCTTTTCACGGGTTGAGTGGTTATAGCGCTGACTGTCCTCCAGAGTCCAGTTGGTAATCCTACCATGGCTCGTTCTCTACTACTTTAGCCCAGTGGGCTGCGGAAGGTTCAATAGGGTGCCGCATAGTGGGGGGGATACCGTCTGGGAGGAGGGGAATCAAACACCACAGCGAGTTAAACCGTGAATGTCTCCCGTCCAGGGAGTACACTCTTTCACTATGAAGGTTGCCAAAATGTGGGATGGCAGTAGTCCCGGGGATATGTGAAATGAGTATGCCGTTCAATCAATAGTGAAGGAGGGGGTGGATGATCCCGATAGAGGGGTGGATGTTATACGTAACAGTAGTGTTGGCCGCCGGTTGGGGACATAATTCACGAGGGGAGAAGATACACAGGTTTATGGAGTAACCCGGATAATCTTTCCAGAAGCCAAACGGATGGTACACGTGTTTCGGTCCACTTTCCTTTCGTCTGGTTTGGGAGGCATTATACTCGGGGGAGGTACGGGTGTCTCTGGCTGATGATAGTTTATGAACTTGGGGTCTGGTCACAGCCAACAAGCACCTAAGTGCGTGTCGAGCTCGGACTCGTGATCAATGGGAATGAACGGAGAAATGGGCCGAGGTTTAAATTCTGGGTCAGCAGATTGGGGCATGTCCTCACACTGGGTCTCTGTTTGTAGGATACTTAACCTATGTAAACCTTGCCACTCTTGACGTCAAATGCGGCTCTTAATCTCATCTCTCTTACTGGGCATTTAGATTACACTCAAATCTAGTACACTCGTCGAGCATGGCCATAGTTTGCTGTGCGCCGAAGTACTCCCAGTGTAAAGTGATCCATTGTTTATCCACTTTCCATGGTACATTATGCTCTGTTGTTGGTGCAGCCAAGGATATCTAAGAATGGCTTCGTCTTCAATGTCCGGGGAGAAGATGAAATCCACGTGTGTTGTTACATTTTGGATGTCCACTGGAAGAGTGATACGACCGTCTACATTCATGGTGCATTCTGGCATAGCCATCCTAACGGGTTGCATGTGGGGTGTCAGATTTAGCATCTGATACTTGTGCAGTATAGTGCGGCGAATTAAATTCCCCGATGCTGCTGAGTAAAGCAGGGCCAAGACATTCTGGTCGTTGATCCTGACGGTTATGTAGGGAAGCTTTGGGCGTCTCCTCTGCTTTCTCTAGGAGGTTGACGGCTTGCCCTTCTGGTTGGTGGCCGACAGGGTTGCTCCCATAGTTCTGCCAGCATTTGCCTTTGCCGTCTTGGATTTATTAGGAGGGCCGGACCTGGCTTGGTGGGTCGCTGCTCACTAGTTGCGTTCCCTTTCTCCGTTTGTTCCGGTGGTGCAGGCGGTCCTTGAGGGCAATCCTTGTTGAAGTGATATCCCAGACAATACAAACACCTGGGAAGCTACAGTCCGCTAGGTGGAGGCGGAGGGGGTGGCTTGCTGCAATATTATATTGGTTTTACGCCTTAGCTGGGCTTGGGGGGCTTTGGCTGATCTAGCAGGGCTCAAGCCAGGAAATTCCCCACAGCTTCGCAGGATCTTTCGATAACTTCACCCAGTGATGTGGGTTTTGGTACCAGCAGGACGTTGCGTAGTCAGAGTAGTAACAAATGAGTATTCTGATGAATGCAGCTGTCTTCGTCGCAGTCGGGCAAGAAGCACCTGTACATGAGAGCCTTGTGAAATGGAAAGATCTTTACCTCTTTGCCTGATTTTTCAGTGTGCCCGTAGAATTCTGTAGTAAGTTGTACTAGTACTTCCTCTCCCGTAAAACGTTGGGCGAAGCGAGTGCTCAGCTGCTTCCAGTCCGCCACAAATTCTCCATAGGTATTTCACCACTCTAAGGCTTTGGCTTTGAGCGTGGCTTGAGTTTGACTGACCCACTGTTATTCCTGAACACCATGGGCCACGGAGCTCTCGCTCGCATTCTTCTGTAAACGTGATGGGGTCTTTGTGTGGTCTGCCTGCAAATTCGGGTAGCTGAAGTTCTCAGTGGCACATAAGGTGGCAACGTAGTGATGTATGGCTGGGTTACTGGGTCTGTATTCAGTGGCGCGCTTGCACATTTCACACACATGTACTAGTCCGGGTCTGTAGACTGGTTCGTCAGGCCAGTCAATATAGAGGTGGTGGAATGAATCGCCACAGAGTATGTATCGGATTTTGTGGAGTCTTCATCCCTCACATGTCACCCAACTGCACTAGGCATTCTGCAGTTGGTGGCCTTCCTCTAACAGTATTTTAAGCCGTCGGTATTGCGGGGTTCATCTGCCCATCTGAGGCAGGTATAATGGTGCCAGGTGCGACAGTGTGCACACTGGATGCGGTTTAACCCTGTTCCTGGGTATCGTGGTATCGAACAGAGGCTCAGCTAGGTTTCGCTGGAGTTGTCCTCACCAGAGGTGTGTTCCTACGGAGTCCGTGTTCAAAATCTTTGGGTTTTGCTTGGGTGCCAGGGTGTGTTTTCCTTGGACTCCCATAAGTCCTGCGGTTTTCTGGCATAAGGTGAAGGCGACGGCTGATGTGGCCGTGGTTGAACTGTTTGCACTACTGTAGTAAACTTTCAAAGTGACGCCCCATGTTCGAGGGCAAGAAAAACTTTACTTTTGAAGGCCACCAACGTGTTCCAGTGTGATGGGGCATGACTGACCCAATCACTGCAGCCTAGTCGTGCTATAACAGCAATACAGCCTACGTTAGGCGGCGGGGTTGTTGACAATGACTACTTTGATGCGTGAGGGAGGAAGAGAGTGATAAAATACTTACAGCATCAAGTGAGTGGCACTGCCTGTCCCGCGGTTTTTGGCCAGGAGCTGTCCAGACGCTCCTGTGAATGGGTAGTGGGATTTTAGTTGGGCTGGCTAGTCGAGAACTTCCCGTTGTACAATACTAGTCTTGTGAGTTGCCGACAGGGCACAAAATCAGCTGTTTTGGGTACGATCGGGTGTTTAGTAGGTACAACGGGTTTGGAGACACCTTCGCGTCGGACTGGGTGGAGTGCTGGTTGGCCAGACTGTGTATAGTTCGTGGGAGAAAGTAATATTTGAGTTGGTCATGGCAGACAGAGCACGTCGGGAGTTCTGTATGCCTCGTGTGGTGGTTGGTATGCCAGGGAGGCTCATAGTCCTTCAATGAACCAGGCAGGTGGTTAAGTAGATCCAATGCGCATAGGAGTACTGAAGAGGTGTGAAGGCACTGGCTGCGTTACTGGAACTTGCAACTTGCGGATACCCTGAGCCTGCTCACATGGGCTGAACTTGGTGATCGACACAACCAAGGCCAAAGAAAACTACGTAATCTCCCAGAAGCAAGTAATGTCCTCCTGATCCTTTCCTTAAGGCCCCTCCATTCGGAGTACGTCATATGGATAACACACACCCTCCCCGTAGAAGAGCAGAACGCAGGTCACTAGTGTGTCCAGTTACGTGTCGGGCGACGTGCCAACAATCAAACAAAATGGTTACCCTATTCCAACACCTGGTGGTCACTTGCGCAGTGCCCACTGGAATTCGGGACTCACATGTCCATTGCCAATCATGTGGGTGTCAACGTGTACCTGTGTACTCCCTGTTCTTACCACTAGGTAGCAAGAAAGGGTGAGTTTGAGTTAGTGGATGTGGTTGAAAAGTTGATGTAATCGCTTGAGAAACTTCCTGGGGTATCCTGCATTTCCTTCCTCGCGGGTCGTCAACTGGGATACAGGTACTAAGCTACAGGAATGGAAAGTCCCAAGGATTAACTCAAGTTCGCGTTTATTTCCTTAAGAGGAAAGGTTTGGGGTTTGCTGTGTGTGGGGTGGCCTAGAAGTAGTGTTACGTCTATTAAGCTGGTAGAGGCAACTGGTAACAGGGCTATTGCTGAGTTGCGCTGCGTGGCTGGCGAGTGTGTTCCTGATGTCGTTGAGCTGTAGTTCTCTAGCGTGACGATGAGTTTCGCTGGAGACCGATGCTGGGAGACTACGCAGGACAGACAGGATTAGTCCTTAGAAGGATTGAGGATAAGATTCCGTACTGCAATACTTCCCGTATTGAGCAGGAGGTAGGTTTAGCAAGGATCTTTATAAAAGAGAGTGCCTGGCTAACATGTTGCCGAGTGGTCAGAACCACTATCCTACTAAGGCCTAACTGTCCATGAGCAGACACTGCTAGAAGCTAGAGTAACGGGGTAGTTTGCCTGAGCAGAGGCTGCTGGAAGACTGATGAGAAAAACTCTAAGAGGTGGGGGACCATTCCTCCTTATATACTCCTTGTGGCCTCGCCGCTGATTGGCCGTGTCATGAGGGCGAGGACTAGCGAAAGCATGACTTCCTTATCTGAAGTCACCGGCCGGTTGGAGGATGGGAAACAAGAGACAGACGATTATACTACTAATACTATCTAGTGGTGCATAAATAAAATCCTAGCACAGCTATGATGGGCCAGTGAATAATAAAAATTAAGGCAGACAGTACAATCTCAGTTCATGGGGAAAGTTAAATGGTAAAATAAAATTCTACCCTACAATGCTAATCTTGGGATGGAGCTGAGATCATTCGCTACTAACAATGGGGAAAAGCGCCATGCATCAATTTATTAAACAATTTAACCAATATCAATTAAACTTTCAACACGTTCTGTATCTATTGCATATATTTCAAGCAACAAATGTACTTACAAAGATGATTTTTTCCATCTTTTCGTAAAATAGTGCTAGGTGATAAAATGCAGCTTTTATGCTATATCTCAGGAGCCAATCCTTTCATTTCTATTGAGATTTTCACACCAGTAGTACAGCAGTCGGCCATTTAAACTTACATAATTTAAATAATTTAACAAAATTCAATCCAACATTTTACGCAAACATTACCCATATAAAACGCATTAGCTATGAATGTACACCGGCTGTTTTTATACCTGCTTGTACGAACACGCCAAATGCGAAAATAAAGCTTTAATGCCATATCTCAGGAACCAGTCAACCTATTTATACCAAATTCCATACAAAAGTAGTGATACGGCAGGTCATGTAAACTTACATGGTTTAAAATTACATCAAAAGTAGAGTGTACAATACCGATTATAAGTATCTGTATCGGGCATGGTATCGGGTCGATACATTAGTATCGGGATATCGGCGATGGTATCAGGGAATTGGTATTGGAAAACATAGTATTGGAACAACTCTAGTAATTCAAGTACTCATAGTGTAGTACTCGAGAGGTACACACATACAAAGAAGGACAACACATTTTCCACGTGGTTGCATGATAGCGACATTTCACAGGCTCAGCCAGCTTCATCAGGCAGCGAGTTGTACAACACTGCAGCATGGTGGAAGGGCGCAGTTAGTGGTAAACATAGCTGCCGGGTGACGAACTAGGATGCGGCGGGAAAATTGAAAAATTTTCGGTATACCTCGATGCCTGGTAACAGCCAGCGGCGCTAGAGCCCATGACGGCACTCATGTTACCGTGTTCCGCACGTGTGCAAGGAGGCCAATAATTTTGAACTTTCCTATAAATGTTAATTTCAGGGTAAAATATGCTATATTGTCTTAAAATGTTTTAAAGATTTTGTACAAATTTTAATTGTTTGGTTATGAATATTCAAAGTGCCCGCGGCACCGAGATTAAGAAAACTTAATACTCCGGCATGAACGCCATCACCAAGAGACATTAAAATAATACTAAAATTCATAAGGAAATTATAGATATGTAAGACAATATCTAATTTAATTTGTACCATTTTATTTCCAATATAAAATATTTCACTCTGCGTGCATAGCACTTCCGATTATGTGAACTTCGTAGGCAGCCATGATAGGTTCGTGCGATGCTTGTATCTGGACAGTCTGTCAAGGAGAGCTGGCGAGGTAAGACACTGTCACGTACGCAATACAACTTTTGTTCACTGATTTAGGTTTTCATAGTCAATGTAGTTTACCAGTTAATCTTTGCTTGCGTATATTTTTGCCAGACATTTTCCCCAGCATTATGCTTTCGCTTGAATAATTATTACGTCCTTGTGGCATTTTTAACTTAATCAAGGAGGAGGAAAAAGATGTCGGAGAGGTCATGCGCCCCTACATTTTGAATCAGACGCCATGTGTCTATGTTTATGGCATTTCAGTGTAATTTCTGCATATTGCTGCATGCAATTTTAAGAGCTTTATTTTTATGTATGTATTTGAGGGTAATTTTCATGTTTGAATATTTAACGGCATCACGTATAACCACGTGGCCGGCTGAAACCAAGTCTTTGTAAATGCCATCATTGCATTTTAAGAGCTTATTTGTATAACATCGTATGTGCAATTTATTTCAGGGTTCTATGGCAGTTTTATTTAGGGTTCATTGTATTTTCCACGTAAATTGATACTTTTTGTACTTGACCACACAGTCACAGTAATGTTTGATTTCACAGCCATTAGGCATGTCACAAGCCTGTAACAACGCTAATCGTAAAGAGAACCATTTGCTCAACACGAATAATATTTTATCTGAATTTAGTTTGCCGTTTTCACCCAGAAATATTGCAATTTCACCTGCACCACGTGGTCCGCTACGAACTTCATCCAGCGGCACCTGTGCCACGTAAGCTTGTTTTCACCTGTGTGTGTTTATCGTGAATATTCATCTCATGTCCCATCTTATTTCACGTATCATTCAAGGGTCTATGTAATTGTGTAATTAGTGTAAGGTACAATTATTCCCGTCCTAGCCGGCTCTGTGTATAGGCCATCACCACACTACCCACTTGGTGGAGGGCAAACTCCGACGAGTTTGCATTAGTGATGCCGAGTAATCACGTTTGTTAATGTGTATTAAAGGTATTCATTTGTAGTTCACCGTGTCCTGTCTTCAGGGAAAAACCGTCAGTCCACAGTAGTGGCTGTCGGCCCTCTTCCCTTGTGAAGGCTGTGCTTTCACACACCTCGGTGAGATCATCCAATTAGGTGTGCGCTAGATTAATTACGGGCTGGGAGCACCCAAGCGGAATTGGCGGGTCATGACCGCGATAACCATTTCATTGACACATTGATGTGTATGACTTCAATTTTCTTTTATTCAGTAGTGACAGTGTCCTAGCCACATATGTTTTATCAATTGTTTATTTCAGTGATTTTTATTAAAAGTTTAGTATTGCCAACGTGTTTGTTAGTACGCACGGGTGAGACGGACATACAGAACCCACAGCATCCCTGAGAACCCTGAGTCTCAATAGTGCGGTGATTGGGAAGCACAGCTGGCTCCCAAATTACGAGTAAGTATTTGTGTCATCATTCATCTCGTGTCTCACCCGACGGCATCAACCTGATGAGCGTCTGAGTTCTGAGCTATTGCTCGAAGGTGTTAGGGCTCTCACAACTCTGGTACTGTAGCAGAAATAAAAATCTTTGTTGTGCTGTAGGTTATTGATGTGACCAGCTATAGCTCATTTTGTATGGGCTTTGTGGCCACTCATTCTCTGCCTGAGTGTGTTGGTGGTGAGGCCAATGTATTCTGCATTGGAGTGTTGGCACTGTAGCTGATAAATCAGATTTTGTGTGGCACAGTTGTAGTTGCCTTGGATGGGGTATGTACGGCTAGTGAGTCTGCTATTGAAAGAAGTTGAGGGTTGGTGGATGGCACAGGAACCAAAGCGCGAGCTATTGTATGGGTGGGATACTCTGGGGGAGATAGTTTGGTTGGCATTTGTGGTGGACTACAGCTTTGGACGAACCAGTTTAATGCAGAGGTTGGGTGGCCTTTTGAAGACCAATCTGGGGAGTTTGAGAGCAGGTCTTGTATTTGTGGAGAGAGAGTTCAACATCCAGAAATATGGTGTGTGTTTTGGAGTATGACCAGGTGAACATGAGTGAACTGTGTGGGTTTAAATTTTTTAGAAAGTGAATTAGGGTTAGGGTGTCTTCAGTGGAAGTCCATATCATGAAGATGTCGTCGATGAAACGCTTCCAACAGTGTGGTTGGGTTGGTTGGTTACTACATAAGTTTTGTTCTAACCTGCCCATAAAAAATTGGCATAGGATGGGGCAATACGTGTACCCATTACTGACCCTTCGACCTGAAGGAAAGGAAGTGTGAGACTTGAAATCTGAAGTTGTTGTTGAGGGTTAACCTGGTGAGTTCAACAAAGTATGCTGTAGAATGTTTGCTGTGTGGGGTTATGAAAATAACCAGAGCATTCCTCGACAGGGGCTACCCCAGGCACCTCGTTCACAAACAGATACAGCAAGCCATCTCAAATACCGGAACACAAACCAAAGTCAACTACTCTGATATATCCCTGGCGGTCCCATATCATGAAGGCCTTAGTAAACTAAGAAACATTCTCTACTCTACATACAAAATTCTGGCTTCCTCACCAGTAGATATCTAATGTGGATCCAAGTTCAGCACACTAAATTAAATAACATTCATGCAAATTAAAGCCAAAGTTTAGTAAATTTCTCTTTTCCTGTAAAATCTTTAAATTGTAGCTCAAAATAGAGAAAATTTTAGGCCAAAATCAAACAAATTTCATACGTTTCGGGCTCCTTGGGCAGAGTATTTTTAAGCCATATTTTTGGTAAATTATCATATTTTGATCAAATTTCAGCACCAATTCTTTTCTTTCAAATTTAAGGATCTAATTTTGGTAAAAAAATTAATTGTATTCTAGATATAGATAAAAATACTTTGAAACTAATGAATGAGAAACAAGTTTTTGTATCATATAGAGGTTTAAAAGAAATGAAAAATGGAAAATTTATGCACAATCTAGAATTCTATTAAGAATTTTCATCAAATTTTGTGATAATTTTTTTTTTTTTTTTTTTTTTTTTTTTTTTTTTTTTTTTTTTTTTTTACTAATTGATTTGGCTTGCAAATTCAGAGTAAATTGGGCTTATTTTACTGGAAAAGGACCCTGCTCAGTGGCTATTTTTAAAATTTGTTTGATTTAGATTGCAGATTTGGATTAAATTAGCCTGAATTTGGCCTTAATTTTCAGAATAAAATTGAAGAGATAAATGATGTCTCCAGAAGATTTGAAAAAGTTGATGAAAACGAAAAATTTACTCAAATTTTAGTTAAATTATTGCGCTGCACTTGGATCCCCATTACATATCTACTAAAATTTATATATATGTGTGTGTGTGTGTGTGTGTGTGTGTGTATATATATATATATATATATATATATATATATATATATATATATATATATATATATATATATAAAAACGAATTTTAAGCATTAGTTAAATTTTTTTATTCCTTTTAATAAATTAATTTCTTTATAAATAATAAACAATGAAGTTGCCTCGATAACCATACAGCCTGACTAACATTTTAAAAGGTGGCGCGGTTTCAAATACACTTTCCTATAGATAAGATAATGCATATGATGAAACAAAAGAATCAGTTTTCAAATTTCACCGAAACCTACAAAACTTACAATTATTGCTCTTAGAAAGCAGTCGAGACGAGAATGAACTTTATGAAATAGGTGACGAACTTGAGCAAATTGAAGAAGTATTTAAAATGTTAGTACAGATTTGAATATAACTTTTTTTTTTGTGTCAATTTTATTTGGTAGTTCGAAAGACATGAGAATATACAAGATATTACTAAATTTGTTAATGAATATGGTTTATATCAAATTTTTAGCAGTTTCTGACAGGTAATATTTTTTTCTTTATCCTAATATATCTCTTTATGTACAAATAAAAATGGACAGTTACGAAATGGAAAATAATAAAATATACAAGCAATGTAAAAAATGTGGTGATGTATTAAACACTGAATGTTTTCCACCACCACATAAAACACACACAAGATAAGCACATTAACACCTGTAAAAAATGTTATAATGAATATTCTTGAAGTTGTTATGAGTTAAATAAATAGAATGTACTATGTGAATGTGGAAAATATGTTTGTAAGGCGAATCTTGAAAAGCATAAAAATACCAAATAACGCAATACATATGAAATTTTACAAACAAAAGAAATTGAAAAACCAATCAAATTTATGCAGTTGAAAAGGATTTGAAATGTATGTTATCAAGATATAACATTGAAAATAATTTTAATTTAGTGTTGCCCAGGAATTTTTTAACTTCAGCAAAACAAGTATCTAAAATTATATGTGATCAACTTATGAAACTTAGAGCAGTGAAATCTAACATTAAATTTGTCGTCCATTTCGGAAGCCGGAAAACTGGAGGGTGATGACATTCAGTCACATACATTTACAATATTGAACGAAGGAGACATTAAAATGATTTACAAAAAACCAAAAAAGAAATACTCGCATGAATAGAAAATAGTGAAAAAAGTAATTCAGATTGGGCTTTATATAGCATAGTTGGGATGCAATTAACTATAAATAAGTATAATCCAATAAATGGAGCATCTTATATTGTTTTACCAGAAGAAATTAAGAATAAAAGAGCATGCATAAATAAAAAAAAAGATGGTCAAAAATGTTTTCTTTGGGCAGTAAAATCTGCATTGTTTCCAGCTGAAAAGATCCACAAAGAGTATATAAATATAAAAAAGGTGGGTCTTAATATTGCCAAAGTATTAGATAAATATGAATATCCTATTAAAATTGATGATATACCAAAAATAAAAAACCAAATTGATTAATCCATAAATGTATACTCTCTTGAAGACAAATCCACAGTATATTGATTTAAACTTACAAAACACAAAAAGGAAATACATATAAATATACTTTATTTCAAAAATGATACAAACTCGCATTACTGTTGGATAAAAGATTTATCTAAATTGCTTTCTGAACAAAAAAATTATCATAAAAGTAAAACTTATATATGTGATATGTGTCTTAAACTTCTTTACTCTCAAGAAAGATTAAATAAACATGTAGAAGACTGTTCTAAAAAAGAACCAGTAAAAATCAAGTAACCTTTAGAAGGAGAGCAGATATTTTTTGAAAACTACAAACATGCAATGAAAGCTCCCTTTGCAATATATGCAGATATCGAATCAATTCTAAAGAAAATATCAACAGTCAAACCAAATCCAATAGAAATAAAACAATTTAGATTAATACAAAATATCCAGTTTTAACAGAGGATGATATTGTTAATGGCTTTTATAAGGAGATACTTAAAGAAAGATATAAACTTACTAACGGACAAATAAAAACCATTTATTTAAAGTTGAATGACGAATCATATACAATGTAATATCAGCTACATGATACTTCTGGTTTATACTATTTTTTATCTACTTATGGTGATTATAAACCACCTATTGTATATGAAGGTCCATTTGCACATAAATTTTTTATAGAAGCAATGAGAAAAGAAGTGGACAAGATTGGTGAAATATATTCGCAAATTGAAGCAATGCATCCACTTACAAAAGAAGAAAAACCATGCACAATAAATTTAAAAATTACTGTATACAAATGACAATATACGAAGCTAAATAAAAAAGAACGCCACCATGATCATTTAACTGGAAAATTCATTAATCCAGTATGAAACAATTATAATCTACAATTAAAATTACCCAATTTTGTTCCAATTTATTCCCCCAATTTAGGTGGCTATGATGCTCATATATTAAAGAGCTAGGAAATGAGAACAAAAATATACATTAAAATGAAAACAATGAAGAAAAGTTTATCACTTTTGGGAAACAAACAAAATATTTAAAAATGAGGTTTAGACAGATTTAAATTTATGGCCAGCAGCTTACATAAATTAGCATCTAATTTAACAAAAGAACAAATGAAAAATACACAAAAAACATTTTCCAGAAGAAAAAATAAATTTAGTTACTAGAAAAGAAGTTTATCCACACAATTGTATAGACAAGTTGGAAGAAACTAAAAGAAACTGAACTTCTACCAAAGAGTGAATTTTAGAATAAATTAAATGAATCTGACACAAGTGATGATTATGAACATGCAAAATACATATGGGATCATTTAATATGAAAAATCTTTGGGATTATCATGATTTATATTTAATAAGTGATGTATTATAGTTGACAGATATATTTGAAAATTTTAGAAATACATGTATAATTGCGTAAGGTCTAGACCATGCATGGTATCTTACAGTATCAGGTTTATCGTGGGATGCAATATTAAAAATGACTTAAACATTAGATTTATTACACAATTATAGTATGATTTTAATGGTAGGAAAAGGATTAAAGGTGGAATATCGCAATGTTGTAACTTATATGTTAAAGCAAATAATAAATATTTAGAAGATTTTAATCCCAAATCAAGAGTCTAATAATTTAGCTTATCTCGATGCTAATACTTTTTATGGAGAGGCAATGTTGCAATATTTACCATAGGGTGGTTTCGAATGGTTTAATAATTCAGAATTTAAATTAGATTTTTGGTGGGAATATATATTAAATTTGAGGTGATTCACAACACGGATACATTTTAGAAGTAGAGTTAGAGTATCCACAACAACCACGTAATTTGCACAAAGATCTTCCATTTTGTCCAGAAATATAACAGTTCCGGGCACAAATGAATATAAAACGTTAACAACTTTACATAAAAAAGAAAAATATGTAATACACTATCGTAATTTAAAACAGCATCTAAATTGTGGATTAAAACTTACTAAAATATATAGAATATTTAAGTTTAATCAGTTTAATTGGTTGAAAAAATATATAGATTTAAATACATCAATGAGAACTAATGATCAAAATGACTTTGAAAAGATTTTTATAAACTGATGAATAATTCTGTGTTTGGAAAAACTATCGAAAATATTACGAAAAAAGTAGATATAAAACTGATATCAAGTAAAAAAGTTACCAAAAAAGTTAGCAAAAAATTAATAGCAAAACCAAATATCAAAAGAAGTACTATATTTAATGAGAATATTGCGGCTCATATATATATATATATATAAAACATGCCTCGAATAAATCAAGTTTTAGGCAAAATGAAAGAAGAATGTAAAGGCAAAATAATGAAAAAATTTGTTGGTTTAAGAGCAAAAATGTATGTATATAGTGTTGACGATAAAGAAAACAAAATATCAAATGGTGCGAAAAAATGTGTAGTTAATAATAGAAAATCAACTCATGATAAGAAATGTGTGTTTGATGAGAAAATACAATATAGAACAATGAATTTAATGGGTGAAAAACAAAAGAAATACAATCGAAGTTAATAAAATCGCATTAAGTCCTTGTGATATTTATATTTTAAACATCTTTAATTTCCAAAGCAATGTCAATATAAACACCATCAAAATCAACGAGTTTACCATTTTCATCTCTAATTTCTAAAACAATATAATTAAACCGCTCATTACTCATTTATAAAAAAACAGGATATGGCGGCTCATGAATAATAGAATCTGTAAATCCAAACAAGTTTTTGGTCAAAAACTAGTTGTTAAATATGTCTCTAAATTATAAGACTCATCATATTTTATAAACATTACATAAGCGAAGTTGCGTCCAAGATTCATTTTTTATTGGGTCAAAATTAGGTAATTTAGTACGACATTTTTTTTTTCTTTTTCAATTGTCATATTTCTCTCAAAACCAAGACTATCAGATAAAGATCATCAAATTTAAAATCAATCTTACATTTAAAAGATATTCTGTTTTTCACATTGTCTTATATTAATTAAATTTTATTAGTTGTAAATAGTTCAAATGAATTTACAGTTTCTTTTAAAGATTCAATATTGTATTGGCCTCTACGAATATTCATAACTTTGTTTTCAATCAATTTTATGGTATTGTTTTCTATATTAGATGATACAAATTTTGCATGAAAACTAATCAATGCAATAGATTTATGTTGATGAATTATATCACAGTGAAGTTTCTTCTTTAAAAAGGAACTATTATTTGTTAACTTGAATACTTTATTCCCTATGTAATAAAAAAATTATCATTAATACATGAAAAAAGTTGATTGGGGTATTGGTGTTTTAATTTCCAAAGGAATTACTAAGAAAAAAATGGCGAACTTTTGCCTGACAATATAAGAGCAATTATAGTAGGACCAAGTAAATGTACAAAAAACCAATTTGATGATAAATTTTATTTACAAGACAGGATGGCTAAATTTTAATAAATTATATGTTTGTTCAAAAAGTTTAAATCAGCCAAAATATATTCCGTTGCAAAATGATTTTGATGCTATAACAAAAAAAAGATTAACAAAAAAAAAAAAATTTCTATTTTAATAAAGGTGACAAAATTATTTCTTTAGCTCAATGAGAAAATAATTCTCTGGTAGTATTTGACTATGTGGAGACATAAAAATATAGAAACATTTCATTTAGCTCAAACATATTTGAATGTGCTAAAGCAATTGGTAAGAGATAATAAGAATTTTCTTTGTATATTTAGACAACATGATACTAATTTAAGGCATATTTACAATGATTTTGTTGGTGGAGACATGACCTATGAAAAATTAAAAGATATTTGTGCAAACTGTTGGAATGATGAACATGGTTTTAGAAGAACAGAAAAAAAATAAAAGATTTCATAATCTAATGCTGTCATGTGAACTGTACATGAGTTTTCCTTATCTACTTCCACAACTGAACATTAGCGCACTATTGCAGCAACAGGAAAAATGCTTATCTGCACAGTACTTCAGCAAACTCTCTCCTCAACAGGAAGAATCTTATCACAAATGTGCTGATATCTTGTAGCAGCGCAGTGAACACTCAGCAAGTCGCCACACGAAGCTTTACAATTATAATGCCCAGGTCTTGCCGAACACTCCTAACTCACGATAAGTACTTTACAATTTATCAAGTCGAGTATCTTGCCACATGAAGCTTTGTAATCATTGCCTCGCTTGTCTTGTTACCATAGTACAGTGACAAGGTGTTCCAACTTGTGGGTTCGAATATTGGCACGTGAGGATAATTTAATAGTGTGAAGGCACCCACACAATTAAATTATCACCCATGTTCAAAATTCAAGCTAAAAACTTTAATTGCTCTTGCTCATACAGCAATGTATGAGCAAGTATTGATGTGATAAATTGTACTTCTCAAGTCTCAGCAATTACTCTCTATACTACACCTGTAATGTAACAGATATATAGCTGGGGTATCTCGTATAGTGTAAGGCGTCTACACCATATAAAGGAGTACAAGAAATAAATAAAAAGAACCTCACCTCCACTAAAAAAATAAAATAAAACACAGGCCGGCCGAGTGGAGAGATGAGGGGTTTCTCCAATGCAGTTTTGCGGGTGCTAAAATAAGGTAGAAAAATTCAAAAATTATGTTACTGGAAAGGTATTAATTTACCCGTATACCTAAAAAATAAACAGGTCCCTGGCATGATATACAAGACCGTAAAAATTTTGAAATTTTTAACAATGTTGATTTAGTTAAAGAATTAGAAATTTTAGCCATTAAAGAGCTATATAATTACAAAAAAATATATAAACAGGATGTTATATGGTAGCACCCCATCATAATGAGCAAAACATAGACAATTATATAGAAATATAGGGGTGAGTGATTTGTTCACACCTTCAAAGATGCAAAGTAAATTTGTTAACAAATTAGGTTTATATCAATTTTTCATTTCCTTATTAATAAGAATACCTATAAAAAAATACTTATTTGCTACATACTTACTCAGTGTTTACAATATAGATGAATCAATAGACAAACTATTAGAGAACTTAAAACTAGGAAATTATAATGAATTGACTACAATATTTGATTTAAGTAATTTAATTTTTAATGATAAGGAGATAAATATTGTATCAGATGTTAATAATGAGCCTTGGATTAAAGGAACTGATGTAACTAAACTTTTGTGATACAAACAACCACAAAATGCATTATATTATATTGTTGGAGACATTAATGATTATTATAAAGGCAGTGCAGTTTATATCAATAAAAAAGGATTAACACAAATATTGATAAAATCTAGAATAGTCAAGAAATCATTGGTAAAACAAATTCCTAAGCAACTAAATTTAAATATAAATGTTTTTGAAGAAACAAATGAAACAAAATATACCTCGCACATTGTTAAAGGTTTCAAATATTTAAATTATAAACAACTATATACAATAGACAACTATAAAATATATTTATATATTCCAGATCTAAAATTGGCTATTGAATGTGATGAGTTTAACCATAATGATAGAGATATTATTTATGAAATAGAAAGACAAATGTATATAGAGACCCAATTAAATTGTAAATTTATAAGATTTAATCCAAATAAAATAGATTTTGATATATCCAATGTGGTTAATTGTATTGTAGGGCATTTAAATAAAATATAATGGGTGTCTGCTTATTTTTCATTTCCTTATTAAAAGTGAATATATATATATATAAAACTTATTTGCTGCATATTTACTCTGTGTTTACAATGTGGCAGAATCAAAACCGAAACAATTACAGAACTTAAAACTAGGATATGATAATAAATCGATTAAATTATTAGATTTAAATAATTAAATTTTTACTGATAAAAAGTAAATGTATTAGATGTGAAAAATGAGCCTTGATTTAAAAGAAAGGATATTACCAGAATTTCAGAATATTCTAATCCACATGATACATTACAAAAGCAATAGGCGCGATGAAAAATTCATCACACCTCTCTTATAACGAAGGCAAAGCAGTTTATATTAGTGAGCCTGGTTTATGTGAACTTCGTTTTAGTTTATGTTCAGAAATTGCTAAAGTTAAACATGGATATTTGAAGATGTTATTCCATCAATTAGAAAATATGGCTCTTATAAATCACAAAACCCCAGTGAGGTAAAAGAGCAGCAGATAAAAATTATAGAATATAAATCTGAACAACTCATTATTCAAGTTCAACAAGAAAAAACAACTTGATTTAGAATTTGAACAAAAAATATTTGTAGTAGAAAAAGAACAATTGAAACTACTAGAAGAAAATAAAAACTACAACATTTTAACATAAATACAAAAAATTTTATTGACAAAGTTAAACAGGAAACAAAAAATGGTTGTATATACATTGCAAACATCTAATTGGTATGCTTCAATTAATAATTTTAAAGTTGAGAAAACAGATAATTTAATCGCTAGAAGTTCAAATTAGATTTCTTCTCATAATGATCAAGATAAATCTCATATTTGTTTCCGTGAGGAAGTTTATCATATTAACAGAACAGAAAAGTTAATTCATGAGCTATTATATGATTTTCGCGATAAATATAATAAAGAGATATTTGTTTTACATTGTGGTGCACGAGTGGTCTAGGGCTGGGCACAAACACTCAATAAGAAAAAATCTAAGTCAATTTAACACTTTTAATTAGATCAAACATCGAAACTGTTACACTTTTACTTATACATTTACTTACTTGGCGATGTGGTGGAAGACGACATGGGTATTGTTAATATAAAATAAACTAATAATGGCAATAGAAGCAAATTCATGATATGACAGAAGTGGTGAAGGAGAGTGGAGTCTCAGCAAAGCTCAGGCGAGTCGTCCCAGGCGGTGATGTGCAGTCTCTGGTGTCCTCTGCTGAAGTCTGTCTTCCTCAGGCCGTGCAAGGTATAATAAAGCAACACGATAGTAGTGGGGAGAAGTCTCCCTCCACCAAGAAGTCGCACATGAGCAGTCTCTCACCAATGAGAAGTCATGGTAACAAGAATCGCCAACCAATGAGAGAGCAAGGTTAGGGCATCAACAAATGAACTGGAACTTTGCACATGGCACCAAAGTGTGGTATTAAAATCATGTGACGGGAAAATAGCACGTGATACAGCACGTGATTCCAGGAATCATGGGACGAAAATACCGTGAATAACAGGACGTATTTCTCGTCAAACATGGTTAGCTATCGTAGTCACGTGGAGCTGAAATCACCGCATTCAGTACTAGAATGGATACAGCTTCCTGTTGCAGGCACCGCAGAACTTGATAAGTTTTGAAAATACTTCACGACAATGTTCTCTCTCTGAACTGGAATATTTGCGGAGTGCCCGTGGCACTACAACATTGTACTTCTTTACTTGAAAATGTAAAATTAACAATTAAAAACATAAATGAGCAATTTGATTATCTCAATAATTTAGTTAGAAATCACTTATCGGATATATATTCTTTGAAACCAATTATTCCAGGATCAGTAAGTAATGATGACGATGAATTATCATTTAATCTGCAAACAAAACTATTTAAAGAATTAGATGACTTCATTACCAAAAACAAATTAAAAATATTGTGTAAAGAGTTATTTGGCAGATTAGAATTACTCAACACAAGTTGTGCAAAATGTTGGAATGAAACAAAACAATTACTGAATTGGAAAAACAGTAAAAACCCAGATATTCATAACAATAGAAACATTATAATTACATATAATTAATTTTGAGTTACGAAATTTGTCTAAAATGTCAGCCCCGGCCCAGCCCGGGGTTGAAAAACATACAAAAATAACATGCAATTTACTAGATTTGATCAAAAACAATCAATATGAAAATTTGGGTAGCCCCAAAATTAAAATTTAAACCTCAGTAAATTGCCACGATTAGGTTTTTCTAGACAATATATTATTTTTGGTGAGATAATTACAGAAAAATATATAAATTTACAGATATTTATAGGTGTGAGGAAAATGCTCACTCCTTACTTACAATGAAGAAAACACTGTGCAAATTCACAAAACATCTGCTTTATTAATCCAAGAGTTATGTGAATTTTACATAAATTTTATCACCTTTAGTTTTTAAGACTTTTACGACAAAATATTCATCAGGATAGATAGTTTTCATAATTTCGTATCCATAAAAATTGCCTTTTATTTCTTCTCCATTTATATATGTCAGTTTGTAAGTAGGTACAATGTGATTTAATATCTCAAAAATTGTAAATAATTCTGTTGTCTAATCAGGAGAATAACTCTTTTAAAAAATCCGTTTATGTTTGCTAATACAGACAACAATGTCAACTTTATATTTTGGTTTAGTAAACATATTCGCAAAATCACATTGTCTTAAATTTCTTTCTTTGTTTTTTACTTCATTTGGTATCATTAGTTCTATGTTTTGTATTGTTGTATTCTTTTACTAAATCATCTAATATATTTACCCATTTATAATTACCATTTAAAGCACATTTTCCATACATTTTATTCTTCATTGTACAATTATATCTTTCTACAGTATTGAATTTAAGTTCACTTAAAGTAGAATAATGATTGATGTTATATTTTTACATAAGTTCACTAAATGTTTTATTATAAGATTCTGAGCTATTATTGCTTTGAATATTAAGTGGTTTTCTTTTCCATCAATATACATTCTAAAGTATTTGCTACATTTTTAGCTGTTGTATCGTTAATAGGTATAGCAAATGCATGTTCAGAAAAAGCATCAATAATTGCCATAATATATTTATATCCTGTATTTATACGTGATATAACTTTTAAAGTGCCAGTGTCCATTTCAACACGATCAATTTGCCATAAATCACCAATTCCATAAGATATTACTTTCTTATGGGAAAATTTCTTCTTGCTGGTTTATATAATTAATGTATTATGCCTTCTCTTACATTGGCCAAATGTTTATTTTTAAGAATGTCGATTTATTGGAATTACATATTGAACATATGCTTTTCTGAACTAATTGTCCATTTATTGTATTTTCATTACAAAAGTTGAAAAAAGCAAAGAAGTTATCGATAAGTTAAATAGCAAAATTTAAACCAATCAGTAGAAAAATGTAAGGAAGAAAAATCTCATATGTTTTATTTACACGGAAATTGGAATAAAAATAATAATGTTTTTCGCATAGGCAATGATGTAAATTTCTTTTCTTTTTTTGATGAACTGTACTGTTAATGAAATAATTACTGATAATTTACCTGATGATACTCTGACTGGTATTAAGGGAACCACAAAACTTGATTACAGTAAGTCTTTTGATGTTAACAGGGCTGAGCTCAAACTTTCAAAAAAAAAAAAAAAATTCCTACATTTACTTCACCATGAATAACTAACAATCTGTCTATTAATTTTCTAGAATCGCCCATCTAAACATATTTTTTTGGCAAAATATTGTATTTTTATGCCCTCTCCATATCTAGGAGTTATTTTGGGTGTGTGTGTGTGTCTGATCTTGATTCTCTTGTATAATTATCATAAATTGGTTTAATTATGTTTTTATACTTCCAAATTTTACTAGTGTTTACATCTTTGGATTATATTATTGGATTGCATTTGTTAATAAAACAATATCTCCTTAATTTTCAGTCATTTTTAGTGTATTCACCTTCAAGATATGATTCTGTTTTTTTTGTTAACAAAGTGGAAAGTCCTTATGTTAATTAATATTATTTACCTTAACAAATTGAATATCATCTTCTATCCTTAATTTTGTATCACTGATGTAAAAATAATGCTCATCTCCACATAAAACAAATTTTCTTAAGTAACATAAATTTTTTTCAGAAATATCTTTTGCAAGTTTTATATTAGAAACAAATGCGGTATGCGTCAAATCTTTTAATGGTACGATGCCCATTCTCTCGTCTAAATTAGGAGATTTTGGGAATAATTCTCTTTCAAATGATGTTTCTTCTGGAGTTGGTGGATAATCAAAATTTTTTGCTGGTACTGGAACTAATGTAATTATTAAATTATATTTTTTTCACTAACTTGTTCTACTTTTTTTTTTTTTTTTTTTTTTTAACCAATATTGCATAGTTCGTCAATTAAAGGTAGCTCTTTTCTCCTATTTTTTTCATACTCTGCTTCTTTCTATAATTTCTGTATTTTTTTATGAGTGTATTAACTCGAGAAATATCCTTTGATGAATATTTCATTTATATGAAATTTTTTTAACTTAAATGAGTTATGAAAATAATGAGAACTTTGATAGACAAACTTTTCACCAACTGATCAAACTAGGGGGAATTTAAATGTTTACAATAATAGAATTGAATTTGATATTTCTATAGGCGATGGGCTTTTCTTTTCCAAATTATGCTTATGTTTATGAGCAATTTTGTTTGCTAAAAAGAGATACAAAAGGAAATGAAGCAAAATACAAGAAATTAGATGATGATGATGATGTTTGTTCTAACTTTTTTCCTTTTCAGTTTTGTACAAAAGAAATCTCAAAACGTGTACATATTTTCGAAGCTGTTGATAATCCAGGTATAACTTCATCAATTATGAATAATTTATTAAGATCACCAAGTGAACAAAATTATTTAGAATTTACTGGTGTTGATAACAAATATTGAGTTAAATCTGTTCATAGTGATAAAACAAATGAATTAATTAATGTATCCACTGAAATATTTGTTTGGTTTTACTTGTGATAACAATGAGATTTATTGGAAAGGTGGTTATAAAATTACTTTTATTCGAAATTCGTCTGATAATAATTGTTTGTTAGTTTAACAAAGTAAGAAAGCAAATGGTTCACTAGATAGAGATTATGCTGATCCAGGTAAAATTGTTATTCAAAAATTAGAAATTATGTGGCCTATTGTTGAATACGAATCAAACACATCAATTGCAAGTACAGAAAAAATATACAAACATCCTAAAATGCCTATACATTTTGATTATTGGCAATTTTTAGAAAAAGAAGTTCCTGTTGGAACAACTTTTATTAACTTTGTTACAAAAGATCAGTTTAATAATTTACAATTTGACATGCCCGATTTTGGAATTGTAGGATTTCAAACTAACAGAAAAAATCATGCTGATCAGGAAGTGCACACTACTAATGTGAGAAATATTTATGTGAGAAATATTTATGTTAAAAATAGAAGAAATGAAATTTTTCCAAACGAAAATTGGAATCTAGATATTGATAATGACCTTTGCCTTTGAATTTTTCTTGCTTATAATGATTTTAGAAATTCATAAACAAAACTAGATACTATATACAGAAATAATGAACTATATTATAAACCAACTGGAAACTTCCACGATGATATCAATTTTTCTTAATTTTGGGAGCGAAGAATATTACATATTATTCATTGCTTATATAGAAAAACCACTGCAGTAAAAGAAAAATACTAGGGCTGGACTGATACTGATACATCGGCCGACTACCCAAAATTGGTAATGGCCGTTCATGTTAAAGTGAGCACTCTAGAAATCAACCTTTGAAAAAAACCACCCCCCGCAACTGCGTATATATAACCATGTGTGTCACCGCACAGGCTGGAGATGATCACACCCAGTTATGTTGGCAGCGAAATGTGAAAGTAGTTCTGCGAAATAACGCGGTATTACAAGTGTAATGTTTAAATTTATGGCTACTTAAGTTGTTTGAAGTTTATTTCATACACTTTAAAAGTAATTATTGGCGTAAATATAAAGTATTTACTATAACTCATAATTATATTATGTCACGTGTTCGGCGCAACGGTCAAAACCAACAGTCCGTTGTTGTGGTTCCTTCATGATTGTTGCTTTGCTTTGCTTGTGAGGCAAGCTACAAATTTGGAAACTGTAAGTTATTGTGTTTTAAAAATTCTCAATTATTTTTCAGCTTATCTGCAATCAGCATTGTTTTATTATAGGTCGTATAGTATTTAATTGTGTTGTAGTGATTTTGTGTAAAGTTATGAGTTCCAGCAAACTACGAACAAATATTCAGCATCAGGAGGACATTATAAATCTTGCCAAAAGTATTTATTCTTTAATTCCCAGAGGAGAGATGAAGCAGTGCATGGTGATCGAACGAGTTGCAGAAATGATGAAAATTTCAACTGCAACTGTCCGGAGGTAAATGTAAATGTGTTTTTATGACGTGTTTTTGGCGCTCATTCCCAGTGAAGAGTGAAAAAGAACAAGTATAAATAAACTGTTAGAAACGTGATATTATAAATGGAACGTTAAATAGCAATTATAAAGTAAATGAACGATAGCAGAAATGCAATATTAATACATTCATGTGAGTTTGCAAAGTACATGTTATATCCTAAGTTTGACAAATAATATTAAAAGTTTAGGCCTAACCTCAAATACATCTGTACATATCTATTTATGCCCAGCCATGTAACCATTCTTAAATCTGCCTTGATAACAAGTGCAAATGCATCTGTCAATAATTATACATTAATTTGACACATTTTGAAATCACTGTGTTATTTTGTAATGTAGGCCTAACCTCAAACTTGTGTTCATGTAGTTATTCATCCCAAGTTACAGTGTTAAGTTTTACTATGGTTAACAAAAAATAAACATCGCAGTTTTATGCTACACGAAAGGTGTTCCAACATATAAAGTATAAAATCTTGGAACTGGTTTTGTTAACTATAGAATTTAGCTGTGCTTGTTGCTGACATTCTTTCATGATGCAAGTGTAGGATAACTGTGTTATTTGGTAATGCTTGCCGTAATAAGAATTAGAAAGTATTTACAATTAATTGTCAACAGTTAGGCCTATAGAACAATTCCATGTTTGAATTTCGAAATGGATGTTCCACAAAACAACTTGCTACCTTTTGAGAAATATCAACGAAGACAGTATGCTTTATTGAGTAGGCAGAATTGTTTGTAATATCTGCCACTTTGGCCGCAAAAATATTGTAGTTATTGAAATTTAATGTAACTGTAAATTACACGTCACAGTTAACACCCCAGACTCCCAGAGCTCCTGTTTACTTGCGAGTGCATGTTTTGTAAAGGTTGGATTACATTACGCAGTGTATGTGTTAAATTAAGTATTTCTAAAGAAGCTGTATGAGCTATCTTTTAATAACAGCCGGGCTACAATTGACACACCAAACACGTGGCCAATCAGTGGCAGCCACCACCCGATTTTTAGTATAATAGGAAGTCTCGTTTATTGTAAATTGACGCATAGCTATAGTAACAAGTAAAGTTAAACCAAGTGTTTATCGATATGCACAGTAACTTGCCTGTTAAGTATTACTTTTATAATTTGTCATTTACATTATCATTTAACTGTCATTCGTGGATATGTATGGGTTTTACATTAATAATAAGACATTTATTTCAGTTTTGTGTGTACACGCATGAACTGCAGTACCTTTCACGCACTTTTATTTTGTTTAATTTCACAAACTTCTTATAAACGCTACCAAATAATTCCATTGCAGACTGAAAGGCATATAAAACGCATACATGCAAAATCACATTTAAATTGGTGTGAATGGAATTGCATTTCCACGTAAGCTCATAAAAATCAGAAAGATCATGCATTTTTACCACCAGATGCTTCTTGTTACGTTACATGGCAGAACAGTTGCCGAATGCTATACATCTTCATCTAAGGTGGTACGTTATTGACCAGAACATCACATGATGTAGAATGTCGCCCAATAATAGTCCTTGCTAGAAACAGTACTGATAGTGTTTTTATTTTGCTAATCACCTGTATGTGTGATAGCATGATGCAACACAATTAAATTTTCATTTAGAGATGTGGTTTATAAATAATTTTGTAATTTTAAATGAAAGTTTTAATATTGTGTGATTTGTAGTACGGTAACCTATACGTATGGCATGTTACTTTTGTACAAAACTTTATTTATAGGTTTTCTTGATGTATTATTTACTCACTCTACAGCAATACGGATATAAAAAATATTGCTGAGAAATTCAAAATGCCTATTTGGCATTTTTCTGAAAAAATGCCAGACAATGTGTCCGCAAAATGCAAGGCTTGCTCTAAAGTATTGAAAATATATTTTGGTAGTAGGCCTACATTAATAATAAGTTTTTATTTGTAGATGATGTTAATTTTCTAGTATAACAACAAATTCCCGATCCAGTCCTGTTTCCTGGGGAAATTATTTTTCCAGCCCGAAATTTTCCCGAGACGAACTATCCATCCCGCCCAGCTCTAGTTTATTTTAATAACTCCAAGGCTTGAAATTTCAAATAATTATTTCACATTTACAGTATCTGGTATCAGCCATGTCATGGTTTATAACAGACAGCAAGCAGCACTGAATTCTAAACATGTGACAGTCATTGTGTTCTAATTCCATCCTAACAAAATACAAATGAAGAAAAACAAACTGGAACACAGACTAAATGTTTGCAAATGTTCTCACCTTCAGATGTTTCCTGCTTCTGCTGTAGCTTCTTAATAAAGTCCTTGCCTGCATACTGGAAGGAGATGCCAAGGCGCGCAAGCACCACTCTTCCCTCCCAGCGGCGGCGCGCGGAACCTGGGACTGCATCCGGACGTGCTCTTGGCCGTGACTCTGCCACCAAGCTGGCCCAGTCCACACCCAATGCATCCCCAATACCTGGCACACAGGCCCATTACATAAAACATACATGAAATACTCTACATACTGATTACTTAAATAATTACCTGAGGCGTGATAGCACATTAATAATGAAACACTTTGGCAGGACTACATTCACATGAATACATGATCACTTCTTACATATACTTGAAATGTAGCATGCAGCAAGGACTAAAATATATTTATGTTGTTGGCTGCTATGCTGCAGAAACTTTAACAACAGCTTTTCAAAATAAATAAATAAATAAATAATCAAATTATTATAAAAATACTGTAAATATTGAAATACTTGAGAATGTTTTTTTAAACTGACACATGCCATTGCGTGACTGTCGGCAACGTCACGGTCGGACTGGGTTTTGGTCGTGTTGGTCAGGAACACGAGGTTAAATCTGGATGACATCTTTAGTGGCTGACCGGGCACTGGCAAGCACGTGACCTGTCAGAACGGTACAAAGTCCAACAAGGGTGTCACTGGTCGGCGGGTAGGGTGGCAAACAGCCACGGGTTTACCTTGGTTGGAGGTGGCCAGGGTGGCTGCTGGAGCCTCGACGGTGCGTAGGCGGCACTAAAGCTGGAAGAGCTATGTTGAACCCGGGCCGGGTTGCTGCTCCGGTGGCCCTGGAACCAAGGCGGATATGCTGGCCCCGGCTGAGTGCGGTTGTCCTTCGCTTTTGATTAGCGCTGTAAATAAGCTGGGAGGTGTCGTCTCTCCAGCTGGCGGGCAGCTTGAGCTCGTTTCCAGAGGTAGAGTTGCAGAGTGCATCGGGGCCGGGGTGCAGCTCCCGTTGGCGGAGGTGGCAGCTGTCTTCCTTTCTTGCCACTTAGTACTACTACTCTGGGTGTTAAGGCATAAGACAGACACAAGTGTACTGGCCTCATCAGGAGGAAGCATGCGAAAGTGGTCCCTAGTTAAGAGTAGAACCAAAGTTGAGGCAGATTATACACAGAGCTCTAACCGTATAATCCAACGGGTGACACAGAAGCGCGGTGGTCAGAGAGGAGGGTTTCCTATGAGTGTCTTGACGAAGACAGTCGGCGTGGGTCCAAAAGAGGTCAGACCTGCAGGACCATACTAGTATTCCCTCCAGCAACAGTACAGAGTGGTGGACGGAGTACAGGCTGGGCTGACTGACTAGCTGCCATGTGGTTTGTCTTTCTAGTGGTTGTGGCTCTACGTTACTCAACACAACGTGCACAGTACAGGTGGCCATCGACTGTGGGTGTTTCTGAAGTCTTACACTAAGTTCAGAAATGGTTTGGGTAAAATATGCGGTTTCCTGCTTCACTCTGACAGGCTGGTGTCTACTGAGGAACCAAACAGTCACCCTTAGAAATGAGTAAGTATAGGTTTGAGAGAAACACATATTTAATCCATGACATATAAACACGGCCAGTAATACTGACTAACTAAGAGTTGACCAGAAGTAACCTACATAAAACCAGGTGACTGGGACCTCGTTCTAACCTGAAGAAGTCATAAGCTGATAGGTAACTATTACAACAACTATACCTAACTACGTAAATGCCGGTTGTCAAGAAGTAATCTCAGGGGGCCACTACCAGAAGGGTAGGCAATGGTAGGGGGTTGAAGACTGCTGTGGGGAATTGTTGGTGAAGTACTTCTGAAGACATTGGTAAACAGCAGAGAGCCACAGCACACGAGCTACTGGAGCTCAAGGTATGACTACAACTGGAGTTTCTTGGCTGCGCATGCGCATATATCCTGCCTGAATGCCCGCCCTCATCTGGGCTGCGGATGTCCGGGCAGTAATGAGCTCTGCCTCTGTGAGGAGCTGTGCTCTGACACCATCCCTTGGTCCGCTGTCAAACTACGCCACTCTGGAATGTCTCGAAGACGTTAGTAGACAGCAGAGAATTGAGAGTTAAGACCCGGGCCCTTGTGCCTCGGGAGAATGCGGCAGGAGCGGGAGCGTCGGCAGATTAAAGTGAGTGAACTCCAATTCTCAAAATAATTAAAGACATTCTAGTAGAGATGTCCACTAAAATTCCCACGTTAACTCAGTTAACACTTGAGGCTTTAGTACAGTTTTTTGTGCGGTTAAATGTGGCCATTTCTTTAAAGTTCTTTGATAAACAAAATATTTTTGCAGTGCCCACTTTTAGAGTTCCGGATGTTTTGCAGGCAGTTTTTAGTAAAGTCCGAGAGGAGAACCGGGAGTATGATAAAATAGTAAAAACTTGCATTCAGGAAGTCTCTATATTGTTAGAGCGAAAACAAAGACCAGATAAATCTATGCAAGAGTTCATTAAAGAAATAGTAGGTGTTGTAAAGGTTGTAGTTCCCATGTTCTGTAAAACATTCAACTCAATTTTCCAAAACCTTCATCCCTGCAATAGTAGGTATATTTGTTTTGCTTCTAAACCAGATACTTTATTGAAACTGTTAGAATTGGTCTCCTTGAGGGCTATTCAGGGGAGGAAAAGAATAGTGATGTGAGTTATTTAGAAAAGGATAACCAGTGCCGAGAAAACCCCAGAGAAAGAGAAGCCTAGGTTTTCTAAGTTTTGCGTAATCTGTGGAAAAACAAATCACTTAGACAAGGATTGTTTCCATAGGAAATCACTAACTCCTAGAGAAGAGCCCCGACAAGGTAAAGTTCAGCCTTGATCATGGTATTCCAAGACTCAGAATAATGTTCAAACTCAAAATAATTCTCTCACTCAAAAAACTTAGGGTGATGCCAGAAATGCTAATAGGTTTCTGGAGTCTAAATGGTTTCTCTGTAAGCAAAAGGGACACTTTAAATATACTTGCCCTATGAATACCTTGCAGAATAAGATTTTGGGAGAATCTTCTGTTAGGGCAGGTTTCACCACGCGAGATATTGATAGTTTATCGTGATTAACTGACAAAAAATCTCCATTATATGTATTTTATCGTTCACCATGCACATTAATCTTGATTTTCTCGGAATATCTCGATAAAATACTAACTTGCAAATTTTGATGGATTAAGTCATATTATCAGGATTAAACTGTAAAACATAAATACATATTTCAGGAAGGCGACGAGAGGGTTAAGTTATTTCTTCGAGAATAAAGAGAAAATGGCTCAGGCAATGTACAATTCAATCTTTGAAGACGGAAAGTGATGACGAGGATTTTATTGTTTGTCGCCTCCAATGTTTATGTGAAAGAATAAATTATTTTGAACTTTATGATGAAGAGGTTAAAGTACACTTTCGCCTTACGTCAAACACCTGATTGTCAGACTATATTGTTTTATTTTTTCTCTGTACAATAACTATTCTGCATTAACATTAGGTATAAATGTAAAATAAACAAGTAACTTTTGCAGGGTTAATTCAAATCAAGAATGTGACTAACACTAGTAGTGTTTTTAATTGAAAAGGTCTTTGAATACACTCAAAAAACAGATATTGTGAACTAAACAAAAACAGATAACACATTAGTTACTCAGTTCTGTCTTTAGTTTTAGGATCTGTAAAGTTAAGAGCTCTGTTTGAAGCTCCTCCTGTTTAGTTCTTGCTTGTTCTTGTTGTAACTTTAGATGACATAGTACAGGGAGATGTTGACATAAGGTTTCTCATATGGGTGGCAGAGACTGTACTCCAACCATCGCACCCAGTGGAGACACAGTTATCTGAAGAATTTCCAGGGTTACTCATCTGAACTGTGTTTATGACAACTAAGTCTCCACTCGAATGACATTCTACTGGTTTTACTCGTGGCAGTATACAGTGATCTTGGGTGACAATTTTGAGGGCAGAACACACTAAACCCCTTAGTATGAACACGTTCGTCTACATAAGTTTTTCGTGTACGTTTTTTTACGTTATCGCACACCGCCTTAAAGAGTTGTCTGCTGTCCTGTAGTGATCACGGTATGTACAATTGAAACTATTCAAAATATTTTCCACTGTTTCACTTTATTTTGTTGTGTCACAGCATCAGTTAGTTTATTTCCAATGATATTGAAATGTTCTGTAATTAATTCTAACAAAATAGGTTTTTCATGGGATGAAAAAATTCGGCTTCGCTGTTTCCCAAATGACTTCGCGAATTGCCATACTATTCCAAAACTATTTCTCTGTACCACCTCAAAACCAAATCTCTAATGATTAAATATGTTTAAATAAAGAAAATCTCCATTAAGTCAGAATATCAAGATAATTTAAAACAGATATTCTTTACTGAGATTAAACGTAGTGAAACAAGCAGAATATTATTGAGATTAAAATCAAGTTAAACATCTTATATCGATAAAATTATCTCAATACTCTGAAAAGGTAATCTTCGATGGTAAAGCAGCCCTAAAGGTTTTGCGTTATTTGAGGAAATACGGTTTGTTGTATCTACCTGCAAGCTATTACCCATGTACTGGAAGCTGTGTAGCTGAATTCTGGAGATTTCTGTATGTGACATTGTAAACTGCCATGGCAATTAGGTAGAGAAGTCCCAAGAACCCCTGTCAAAGACAGCATATCCGACGGCACCAGCCAAGGAGGATGTGGTCACACACCAGGCTGCAATGCTAGATGGCACAAAGAGAACCTGCACTTTGCCTTCTGTACCGGAGGAGATGAACCGCCATGCACACAAGGCAAAGGAGCCGAGAGAACCTCTGCCTCAGACGGACAATCAGAACGCGCCAGCCCAAGAGATTGTGGTACCAGCCCAGGCCGCAACGCAGGACGGCACAAAGAGAACCTGCACTTTGCCTTCTGTACCGGAGGAGATGAACCGCCATGCACACAAGGCAAAGGAGCCGAGAGAACCTCTGCCTCAGACGGACAATCAGAACGCGCCAGCCCAGGAGATTGTGGACACACCCCAGGTCACAAAGGGGGACACCACCAAGAGAAATATCACTTTGCCTTCTGTACCGGAGGAGATGAACCGCCATGCACACAAGGCAAAGGAGCTGAGAGAACATCTGCCTCAGACGGACAATCAGAACGCGCCAGCCCAGGAGATTGTGGTACCAGCCCAGGCCGCAATGCAGGACGGCACAAAGAGAACCTGCACTTTGCCTTCTGTACCGGAGGAGATGAACCACCATGCACACAAGGCAAAGGAGCCGAGAGAACCTCTGCCTCAGATGGACAATCAGAACGCGCCAGCCCAGGAGATTGTGGACACACCCCAGGTCACAAAGGGGGACACCACCAAGAGAAATATCACTTTGCCTTCTGTACCGGAGGAGATGAACCGCCATGCACACAAGGCAAAGGAGCTGAGAGAACATCTGCTTCAGACGTACAATCAGAACGCGCCAGCCCAGGAGATTGTGGACACACCCCAGGTCACAAAGGGGGACACCACCAAGAGAAATATCACTTTGCCTTCTGTACCGGAGGAGATGAACCGCCATGCACACAAGGCAAAGGAGCCGAGAGAACATCTGCCTCAGACGGACAATCAGAACGCGCCAGCCCAGGAGATTGTGGACACACCCCAGGTCACAAAGGGGGACACCACCAAGAGAAATATCACTTTGCCTTCTGTACTGGAGGAGATGAACCGCCATGCACACGAGGCAAAGGAGCCGAGAGAACCTCTGCTTCAGACGGACAATCAGAACGCGCCAGCACAAGAGATTGTGGTACCAGCCCAGGCCGCAACGCAGGACGGCACAAAGAGAACCTGCACTTTGCCTTCTGTACCGGAGGAGATGAACCGCCATGCACACAAGGCAAAGGAGCCGAGAGAACCTCTGCCTCAGACGGACAATCAGAACGCGCCAGCCCAGGAGGTTGTGGACACACCCCAGGTCACAAGGGGGGACACCACCAAGAGAAATATCACTTTGCCTTCTGTAAGAGAGGATGTGCACTGCCATGCCAATATGGCAGAGGAGTACCAAGAACATCCACCGCAGACGGCAACCTCCACACTGTACCTCAAGGAGGAGCAGGCCACAGTGGCTGACAGCCCCATAATGGCCACTGCCGAGGACGATAACACAGAACCTAGCAGCCAGCTTGCACCTGCCGCTACACTTCTTAATCAGACCGATATTGTGAGTCAGTATGGCAGTCCACTTACCATATTATCATGGCTGTACCCTCAGAATGCAGCCTTAAAGAAGGGCCATCTAAGGAAAACTGGGACTCCAGCCAAAGAAAGTAAACAGAGTGGGAGTGCATGAGTTGTAAAACACTCAACACAATAGTGTGTGAACTGCAGCTTTACAACAGTCGTTAATAGCTGTTTCCAGTTATTAGTGACTAAATACAGCAGTGTGTAAACCTGTCGTAGATAAGTAAAAAAGTGCTACATATATAAGAGTTTTCGTGATGCTCTAGTCAAACGGTACCACTGTCAAGTGACAGTGCATATCTTTAACAGATGCATTGGACATCCTAAATACAGTCCTTGTCAACCAGTGGAACAAGATGGATTTGCCTAGTGGTGCAAGGACTTCCTGTTAGGTAAGAAGAATAAAGACAAGCAAATGCCTCACCTGAACCCAAAACTTTCCAAGAAAAGAGAAGGAAATTTGAAATTATTATAAATACTGTATTTCCGCGTATATAGGCTGCAGATTCTTACAAATAAATTTACTACAAAAAGTGGGGAGCTGCTTATGTATGAGATATTGGCAAAAAAATTTTCACTTCCAATACATGTTTAGAAATTTGACAACACACAGTACATTATAATGTTTTAACTTAGTTTTAAGGGAAGGGAACGGAAAGAAAGAAGAAGAGAGGAAGGAAGGGAAAGGAAATAAAACCATTCCACTCATGAAATTATTCGTTCACCCACGTTAATAAACAAAATAACATTCATCGTGCAAGAGAAAGATATCTTACGTAGTTTGCACGCCCGCTACAAAGTACACATAGATAAGATGGCATTTTGTGGAACATAAAATGTTGCAGTGATTTTGCTTTCTCAAGTCACATTACCATCTGTGGAATAGTAATTGCACAATGTATATTTGTAAACAATGCAAACTTAATACGGTTTTTCTGTTACAAATGTTTTGTACGGGAGCAACTAAGTAAAAATTTAGCATGATTGTATAGAATTTTGACTCAACAATATTTACACGAATAAAAAAATTTGGTGAGGCATATACTTGAAACATTAATTATCCCTAATTTTTCATCAAAAACGTCTGCTGCGGCCTATACACGCCAAAATACGGCACATGAAGGTGTTTTTGTATATGTCTTTGACGGTTCTATGTTTAATTTGTTTATGTAGGTGGCCCATACGACGTTGGTTACAAATAGAATTTTTTTTTCCCTTCAAATGGTACTCATTTTGTATTGAAATTATTAGCTAGATACAAGCCGGCCTAGGTGACAGAAGACATAGCGCCGGCCCTACTTAGAACCACATCACACGTAAAACTAACTGTGGTGTGACCCACAGGAAGGCTACAAGGCACAGCCAATCGACCTGCCTTCAGCGCCACAGCACGTAGTAGCTAGCAACAGTGACACACTCCTCAAAAGTGAGATTGTACATACTTAAGTGTTCAATGTTAGTTTTATGTACCAACTGTAAATTATTTCTCTTCCAGGTTGAAATCTGTAAAACGATTCCTATATATCCAACCACAGCCCTCAGTTGAAATTGTGAGCAGCCTGATATTGTAGAAGAAAGAAGGGCGGATGCATACACTGGACACCGGGTCATTTCCGCATGACAGCTGTCATCCCCATGGACCAATCTTATTAACTGGTCCCTCGCATGGCCAGTCTGCCAGTGCTAGACTGAGACATCGCAAACACACCCAGAGTGGCAACCACATGCCAAAACTCTTAGCCTGGTACACAGACGAGGAATGCCCATATGAGTCTATGCCGCACAGAAGATAGAGCAAGGAGGTGGAAGGGGGAGGGGGTGGCACTTCCTCTATACAAATATGATGTTGCCTCATGTGAATGGGGCTTCAAGTAACCCCAGGCGGGGTTTGAATCCTGGACAACTAGCTACCAGTACCTTCAGTTATGGCTCTTGTTACGGAGGACATGACTAACAAGCTTATTTTGTTCATCCTCATGTCAGACATCCCGCCAACCCCCGACCCAGCGGTCAAGACCATGTTACCAAGCGACCTACTTCAGCCATGAGACGATGGCTGGAGCTAGAGAGCGCAGCTCCACCCAGAGGCTTCACCCCCGAATCCTAGACAAGAGCAGGCATGAGGCCTTGCACTGCCGAGGAACACCAGTTGATCTCCCCGAGTTCTCCTCCAGCAGCTCGCTCCTGAACCTCGTGTGCTGGGGCTCTCTGCTGTCCAACAATGTCTTCCAGACTTACCAGACCATAACCAGCAACCCTCGAAGAAGTCTTCGACCCCTCCAACTGACAACACCCTGCTCTTCTGGTAGGGGCCCCCAAAAGTCCTTTCTGGACATCTGGGATTGTGATAGTAAGGGACAGTTGTAATAGCTACCTAGCTGAATCTGCCTTATTTACGTTAAACCCAGTTCCTCTTCAGTTGGTTTCACGTAGTTTACTTCTGGTTAGTTCTCAGTAAGTTAGGACTAGTACAGGTCACCGTGTTTATTCCTCACGGAACAAAGACGTATTTCTCTCAAACCTCTGCGTACTAATTTGTAAGGGTAACTGAATAGCTCCAAAGCAGACATCAACCCAACAGGTTAAAGCAGGAGACAGCGTCTTTGATAACCTATTACTAAACCTACTGTACGACTACGGGCTCCTTATCTGGACGCACATACATAGCAGAACACACCCAGTCGATGGCCAGCCGTACTGTACACCTTGCACGCAGCAAGGTAGAGCCAGAACCAGCAGTAACACAATCCACAAGGCAGGTAGTAAGACAGCCCACCCTATAGTCCATCTACACCATGCTGAATCATCGCCGGAGGGAGTGCTAGTCTGGTCCTGGAGGTTTGCCAACATTTGGGTCCACACCCAAATGTTGGATGCTCAGAATATATCCACCTGTCCAACCACCGCTTTTCGTGTGGCTGGTTGGAGTAACGGGTAGGGCTCTGGAGTAGCTTGGCCGCTGCTTTGGATCTACACATGGCTAGAGATCATTGTCACCTGCTTCCTTCTGATGAGGCCAATATTTGTACCTACCTTTATACCGTACACCCAGAGGTGTGGTACTAGTTGGCAAGAAAGGCAGGCACCTTCAGCCTCAAATGCCAAAGGGAGCTGCACTCCAGCCCCAATTGCACTTTGCAACACAACTGCTCGGGAATTAGCTCAAACTGCCAGCCAGCTGGAGTAGCCTCACCTCCAAGGTCTCTCTAACCCCCTCTTTCAGTCCCCGATCAAGACAGCCTTCTGCCAGGACCAGCATGTTCTGCTAGGGATTGCTAATCCCTGGTTCCAGTACCACCAGACCAGAAGCCCGCCCAGGGCTCACCACCGCACCAGTTCATAGCTTCAGCATCCACCAGCACCAGCAGCTGTGTGCCACCCAACATGCCGGACTGTTATGCCCTTCTTCGACTTTGTGCAAAGCCAATAGGCCAAACGTCCTGTATTGTATACCAACCGGGGCCCAGTAAGCCAGAAATAAGGTCAGCCACAGGCACAGCTACTAGGGACGTTGAGGCAGTGCGCGGAAGTAACACATGAGGGTCCTGGACTCCAACTGCACGGGTTCTTACCCATAGGGCAGGACGTTTCTCTGCTGACACAGGACAAGGGAATTTGTGGCAGGGGACCTTTCATACGGACGCATCCCGTCATAGGGTCGGGTTTTTGGAGGCATTAATTGTCTCGATGTCCAGGTCCTGCGACGAGGCCGTGGTAGGGAGCGAACTCTCGAACACCACTGTGGGTGTTGTTCCAGTTGAGGGGTAGTGGGAGGCATCGACGGTCTCGGCGCCTGCTGAGGCAGCACAAGGGAGCTGCGGATCACCGCGCTCAACTTCAACAACTTGTGGTGCGTCACGCTGTAGGGCCGGGTAGTTGCTCTCTCCCCTTGGTGGAAGGTATTCCTAGTGGTCGTGGCTCCTCTGTTCCTTGCCTCCAGTACCAGGGTGCTTGGGGTAGTAAGAAGCAACAGGCGGCTGCCTAATGGGTATGTTACAAGACTGGAGGTCCCCAGAAGGGGGGCCTCAGAAAAGCTAGTTCAAATTTAAAGTGTTCCAGGTTTCTGTTCGCAGTGCACAGTGCGAATTATTCCTAGCGGGCGAAGTAAATGTTACTCTAGAAATAAAAGTGTAAGATTAGAGAACAAAGCTGTATTTATTAAGGACTCGATAAACCCAGTGACTCATGTTATCTCCTACCAAGCAGGGAGTACTGAAGATAAACTATGTTAGCCAGGTGTAGATGACCTGGTCCTAGGCTAGAGGGAAAGTGAACTAGAAAACTGAATATATAACTACTTAAGTACAGCTGACTAACTGCGGGTGTCTGGAAAAGACAACAGAAGTTAAAGTAGTATGGCATATTCATGTCTGATAGGTGTCGAAGAGTGTTGTTATCACAGAGAGTACCCGCGATTGCTACTGAAGACTCAAGGTTCGCTGGATGCCCCAGCACTAAGGAGTGCTTGGGGTTTTCTCTAGAGAAGAATACGAATGAATGCCGCGTAGCAACTTATATAGTCAGAAGTCTAGGCTGCTGCGGTGGGGTGCGGGAAAAGCACGTGACATCCTTCTACCATAAGGCTGGCGTGGGAAGTGAGAACCCTCACGTCAACATTCTTGGTTCATGGACCTTCGGCGGTGCTCTGCCCCATCCAAAGTGGATGACAGCTTGTAGGCACTTATCACGGGGGGAGGGGAGGAGCATGCTTGTTGGTTGTATAACCTTGTAGCTACGTGTTTGGCCACCCAGTAGATTTAAGCGGTGCACAACAACCCTGTATTGGTTTGCGGTAACATCTCTCACATAGGTTGAAGTAAGGGTATACTTCACGTGAAGAGCGATGAGTCGTAATCGTAATAGTAGTATAAACAGCACGCGTCAATGCTTAAAGTGTTCACAAACTTGAAAACTTCAATTTACGTATCAAAGGTATTACCAAACATTAGAAAATGGGAATCATGATCGTGCTCATGAAAACTGGTATCAGCATTGCTGTAATCAGTGGCATCTGCAGCTGAAAATCGGTATAGTTGGTATCAGCATTGCTGTAATCAGCGGCATCTGCAGATGAAAATCGGTATAGTTGGTATCAGCATTGCTGTAATCAGCGGCATCTGCAGCTGAAAATCGGTATAGTTGGTATCTACAAAATGTGGTATTGGCCCATCCCTAGTAATCATATCACACACATGCACATTATATATATATATATATATATATATATATATATATACACATGCACACATGCACGCGCACACACACAAAAAATATAAATAGAAGCCTAAATAATATTTAAGAATCTCACATGTTTCTCTACACAGCTCCTTAGTCTGCTAGCTCTATGTAAAAACAATTCCAACATCTTGCCTTTCCCCACTGCCTTCTGTCAAGTTGAAGACGCTACTCTCCAAGTAGAGTGACATCTGAACTTCTCCCTATTTTTAGATTGATGCATGCTCTGAGACAAAACTACACACATTGCTGCCTGAAATGGTGGCAGTTGAACCACTTTTTGTTTGATGCTGCAATCTAGGTGCATGTAAGATGATGGCATCATATGATTGGCTTAACTACCATGTCTACAAGCAGTGTGTGTGTGTGCGCATACTGTTTCAAGCTCAAGTACAACCACGATGACCTTTGTGTAGCCGAGCTGAAGGAAAGTCAAGGTGGGGGGCTTAACAAACTACACGCAGGATTATAAAACAATTATGGATGCAGGAAAATGACACTTCAAGAAACAATCCATGTCAACTAATTTAACACTGTTCTAAAGGAATGTAACAAAAGTTTCTCAGACTATACAGTAGAACCAATGGATGCAGAGAATGAAGGGAAAGGGCTGCAGAACAGGGAATAATGCAAGGATCCACTGTAGAGATATTCTCTTGGTAACAAATTATTTTACCATATTGGGCAAAGGTATACTCACCTGCCTTACTTTCCTCTTCAAGCTCTTCGTCTGAAATCTCTTCAAAATCCAATTGGTCCATTGTTTTCTTCATCTTGTCTGTCATCCAACACCGCCCTGCCAACATACATGCAGCACCAGTGTACATATAAAGTAGTGAAGCATGCCATTTCTTGAGTCATACTAATCGACTACGGCTCATTCTAATGTTTTATTACCAACCCAAGAAGGCAACCATAGATGGCTACAGGATTGTTTCCCGTGGAGGGACAGTTACAGATACAAGGTATTCCTAATTGTTCCAGACCCAACTTTATCTCACTACTAACGTAGTTCTACATAACCCGAGGAAGAGTCAAACCCAACATGTGATTTACGAGTACATATAGGATCACTCCCAGTCTGGTGGGCGAACGGTTCCATCATGCAAATTAAATATTTTTTTCCAAGCGGCAGCATAACAGAAATACTACAAGAAGTCATTCGTAAACAGGTCCGACACGTCTGTGATTCTAATAAGGAACACATCAATTCACTTATAAGTGACGTTGGGGACTATAATATCGAGGAAACGCTGTGTGTAACACACTACCAGGTAAATCACTATAGCACCTGTGTAGCCTCCTAAGTTTATTATTGTAGACCAATCTGAGAAGTCCTGTAGGATTCGTAGGTTAAGCAAGGTTTAACTTATCCCAGCCAGCTGTCTGTATACATATGGCCCAGCGCTGCAGTAGATTCCAAGGTAGCCTCTGCATTACTGTAGGGGTTTGTTTGCGGCGTCATGCGGCTCTCTGCAGGAGTTGGTGAGAGACCTTCTAATGTATCTCATTAAATTATCCCCCCTTCCCGCCGCAAAGCGAAGCTCCGTGCACGCGCAGCATTATGGGTGTAAATAGAAATATACTCCATTATAGCCCATAGCTACGGAGGCATGCTGACTGCGAGGTAGCACAGCACTAGATCAGAAACACATGATCAGACACATATGTTGTTAAAGGTCACTTAGGTCAGTCTAATTTAATATTTCCTATCTGCAGGTTTTACCGTCTCATCCAGATCGCGTAAAAACCAGTGGGCATTGGAAATGCTGACATCCATTGGCAGCTCACTTCCATTTCTTTTTAGTCTCCGGTTTTACTGGAAAAGAGGAGGGAGAGGCCCAATAGCGACACCTCCTTGACCAGAGTGATGTGCTTGCATCACACTAGTTAGGCCAGCGCAACCTCCTACAAATTAAATAAAGATGCCGCCACCTCTCTACTAGTCTTTCAGCCCTACCAATAAAGAGCATGTTTTTCATACACTTTCAGTTTCCTGTAGCATTTCTGTTGAACGCATAAAAAAATTTTAATTCTATCCTGTCCACTGGGTTTTTATGGCTTCCTTGCCGGTTCTTTCCAGTCTCTTCTAGTTATAGATTACCTAACGATATACTTGGGGAGGTAGTCATGGCCCAGTTGCTGGCCATGGCTGCACAATCCCTCTGCCGCGATGCATCTCTCCTTGCATGATTTCCTCCCCTTGTAGGCGTAAGACGTACACCCTGAGACACAATAAGCTCCCATCCTGCCCAACAATGGGCTTCCACCTAACACTTAGTCATAGGGTGGTTAGAAAAAGGAAAAGTAAGTAGCTAGTTATAAACAGTAACACCATATAAATTGTCTCTCTAGCTTGTTTTTTAGGTTGTTATTAAATATACGGGTTTTAAACAAACTATAAAGAATTATATTGCACAAATATTTAAAAGGAATAATTACATGCATGCAGTGCATATAATACCACAATATCTTTGTAAATCCAAAAAACCATGCCAGTTTCAGTTGTTCAACTCGGCAACACTGATTCAAGTACATTTTCTAAAATGAACATTCCGCTTCAATATCCATAAATGACTTATAAGTCATGGAAATAGGATTCTGCATGTAATTAGGTACTTTATATTCATTTTACTTCAACCACTAAGGAATTAATTCTATTTATTGTCAATAATTATATAATATAATTATACATTTAAACATACCACATATACAATTTAATGTCGGGTAATCTTAGCTTCACCACTTCAAATATTATTCCATGACCTTGTCTCCACACCACTCTAGACATGAGAAAAGGAACATGAATTGTTTATAATTAACTTCATCTGGCTAATTAAAAAATGTGACTAGCAATGGAAAAAAATGCAGTGCAAACATTCAACTACACCCACTACCCTTTTGAGAGTTGTCCCCTTTTAAAAGACTTTTCTATACAACCCGAGGTAAGAGAGACTGTGTCTGATTTATTTTCATAGTCATCAAAGTCTCTTCTATACAACCCGAGGTAAGAGAGACTGTGTCTGATTTATTTTCATAGTCATCAAAGTCTCTTCTATACAACCCGAGGTAAGAGAGACTGTGTCTGATTTATTTTCATAGTCATCAAAGTCTCTTCTATACAACCCGAGGTAAGAGAGACTGTGTCTGATTTATTTTCATAGTCATCAAAGTCTCTTCTATACAACCCGAGGTAAGAGAGACTGTGTCTGATTTATTTTCATAGTCATCAAAGTTATTCTTATTTTGAATAGTTTAGGAGCAGGTCACCTTCATCTGCAAAGCGTAGCTTACTTCCATTCACACTTAGCCTAGTTGTGAGAGTATGTGTCGCTGTATTTATTATTTATAATAAATACACTTTTGTTCTTATCCCGAGAGTGATTTGTCCTAGAGGTATGCTGGATACTAGACCCTCCTGTGGAACAAGCAGGAGACTGGGTTTAATTAACTGTACAAACCATAGAGTATAACTGCAGATCACCTTCAAAAATCTGTACATCGCAATCCACATGCCATTTTCAATGGCCACCCGTCCTATGCACTCAGGTGTATAGAAAGGTAGAGCCACAACCATTAGGTACTCATCCAACAGGAGCAGGTAGGTTGTACTGCTGCTGGAGTGGCAACAGTGCTGGCAGGAGTATTTGCCTGGGTCTGGAGGCCTGACCTGTGTTGGACCACACCTAGCAGTAGTAGGAAGACGACACATGACCCACCGCTCCAGGTTAGTGCACCAAGGTGTAGGACTGATTGGAACACAGGGTTCATGCTGTCAATTACTGTTGGTTATACACTTACCTAGGGCACCGTCGACTGCTTGCACTTATCAAGGGGATAGTTAAGTATTAACTATGACTATATGCTACTTGGGGAAAGGCACGGAGCTCAAAGGAAGGAGCGAAAGACAAAGTTCGTTGCTGCTAAGCGAGCGTGTGCCAGTAACATCTCTGCACCTGGCAGAGACACACCTGTTTTCTTCCCCACACACACTAGGCTCGGCACTGCTCGTGCCCTAGTAACTGTTACCGACACCAGGCCCGGCATAGCCAACACCTTTTTCGGCAACAGCAAAGCCGCAGAGTGGAGCAGGAAGTACCATACCATCCTGTATACGGTAACTCACCATCCAGCACTGCAACAGAGACGGCTTCATAGGAGCCAAAGAAGCAGGTACTTGAATACCCTGCTAAGTCTGCCCTACCTAAATGGGCTAATGTAACGGTAAGACATATTGTGGTACCGTCCACACCCAATTTTGTGGCGATTCGCCAACCTACATGACCAGTGTTAACCTCCAGTAGGAAACTACCTCAGAGTAAATAATCTGTTATAACCAGAGCGTCCCTGACCTAGAGCAAATCAAAACAACATAGACCAAGTCTCATTAAGTATAAAACAACACAATAAGTAGTTTCATTGCAAAGTTGTTTGTTACATTAGAATACGTTTTGCTGCATTATCACCAATATTTAGCTTTAAAAGTTTTTTATTTATTTTCCGAAAAGTATATGCCACGAGCACAAGATAAAACAACTCAATCTTTCGGACAGAATGAAACAATGAGGGACATTTACAAAAAAAGGAAAAAGACTGTTTCTATTTTCTTTAAAAAATTAATATCTCAATGCTTTAAAGAAAAGTAATATTCTTTTAGTTCCTTTATGACAACTAATGCTTCAAAATTCCACATACACGATTTAAAAAAATTTACAAATTATTAGTACAGTATTTTTGAGTGTATTAGAATCTCCCTACAATTAAATCAACCAATTTGCAGACAAACAGCAATTTGCTGATGAAGTCAATTTTTTTAAAAGACCAAATCTTACAAAACACAGATAAATCAGTGGCATAGTACTTTGTTCCAAAAATGTTTGATGTTAACATGCACACATGCATTAAGTACTGCATATAAACAAAAAGTCTGAAACATGTTTACGTTTGTTGCATATCCCATATCCACATGAATGGCCTATGCTGGACGCCTATGTCAGAGAGAACTCGTTCATTACAGAATACCACTGTACTATAGTCTGTTTTACTTGCATTGTACAAGAAGACCACTACAATATTTTTGAGTGCCCACATTCGAACATGTAGTAGAATAATGCATTTTGCACAACAGCGTACAAGTACATTGTAGCACAACAGCAAATGCACAAAAAAGAAAGCAAGTGGTGTTGACTACAGACAGAAAATTAAAATTTATTGGATGGTTTTTAAGAGGAATAAAATTTAAAAACTTGCTGAAGAATATAAAATGGGTAAATCTATTGTGAAAATAAAGAAAAACACAAAACCATAAAAAAAATAGAGTCAGCTGCTTGATCTGTGCAACTGAATGAACTTAAAAATGAAAGGACTGAAAGCATGCCAATTAGAAGTAGGATTGATGACTGCTCATTTACGGCTTACAGTAACGTCCAAACTGTTCGCTTTCGGCATAGACTAAAGGTGCCTGCCCGGAATTTCTTTGTGGACTACATTACAGGTCAGGCTGACGGCTAACCTAATGGCAGCTTTAACTGGTTGATTGTGCTGCAGCTTGATTATCCTTCCTTTCGTCTCCATGCTTGGAGAAAGGCGTAGGTAGGAAATTGGATTGGAAGTGCTACAAGGACCTCTTGACAGCAACTCAGTGTTCCCCTCCCCAGTTAGTGCTAGTTGTAATCAGTAAAGTTAACATTCCCTTACATCTAAGTAGCCTAGGAGCGGGTCACCTTCACCCGTTATAAGCGTAGGTTAAGTACTTCCGCAGCACAGACTTATTGGTAGCAGGTATGAGTCACCTAAATATTTATTGCTTAGTAAACATTTAATCTTAAACGTATCCAAGAGTTCTTTGTTATAGCAATATAGCCAATCTACCACCAGTATTCGACCATCAAGAGGCAGGCAAGCAGCAGAGCTTTTAACATAGAGTAGAACGTCAGTCCTCCTTCAAGGGCCTGTCAGTTATACACACACCTCATCTTTCGACGGCCACCCATTCTGTTCATCTCGGTGTTCAGAACGATAGAGTCTCCACTACTAGGACACACCCCACAGAGGCGGGACAGCCAACCTAAGTTGTATCGCTGACTGGAGCACCTAGCCAAGGTGCTGGCAGAGATAGCTACTTGGAATTGGAGGCCCTAAGTCTGTGGTTACACATGGCAGTGGCAGGAAGATGGTCTACGACCCATGACACCAGGTGCTTGCACTGTTAGGAATCAGTCAGCGCACCACCAGCCACCGTCGGATTTACATGCCAAGTCAGGGATCGTCAATTTCTTGTCACTTACAGGAAATCTAGTGTGCTATAAGCCTATGCCATTCAACAACAGGCAAGGAGTTCAAAGGGCAGTTAAGAAGGCAGAGTTCAGGGCCGCCAAGCAGGTCTGTGCGACACACCGAGTTACGCCAGGAGTCAATACTTCTAGGGGGCAGGCCCAAGCCACCCGTCTTGTGGGGAGACTGGCATCTCCTGTCGGTACCTATGTGTTTCACTCCAACCCAGTGCGAACCGGCTACGAGGTACGCCTGGTGGTCCGGGATCTAGTCAGCATGAGTGACAGCAGACTGCAACGCCATCGACTAAGAACACTCTGCTGAGCTCTGGTAAATCTACTTTGCTCCAGAGGGCCACTATTGTTGTGAGGCACATTGCCAGCCCTAGTGTACCTGACTACATACCTAGTAGACAGCCTACAAGGCAGACACTGGTACCCAGCAAGAAAGGAAACTGAGCTTCCCTAAGTGCACGACTAATCTAGCGCAGGAAACGGTCTCTTGTTGATCAAAGTTTAAGCTATACATGTCAAAACCTAGCCATCCTCTGAGCCTCTGCAACCACAACTCAATATTGTTTCTTTTTATGTAAGATGTTGTACCTATGTAGAGTCTATTGTATGATGGCCTTGTTATGACGCCGCATGAAAAAATTGATTACCAATTTTACACGTCATATTGGACTAGTCGTACATAAGGTGTCTTATCTACAACGACAGAGACGAGTACTATTCACACATGTTGGTTATCCTGGAGCTCCGTTTTTGTCATTTCTCACAGAGTTGGTACCACTATGATGTTGTTATTGACGAATCATGTGTTTTTGTGTTACATCATTACAGTTTATAAACACAACTGTGATTATGTCCAAAAAAGGGACAATAAGTATGTATTTTACTAAAGTTATTGTTAATTTCTGTTAGTACATTTATTAAAGTACGTGTAATAAATCAGATGTGCATCTGATTAATATTTGCTGTAAATGGTGATGCATGACGTATTCCTGCATCTTTGATTTGCACTCTACTTTGGACTTTGCCCCATCTTGGATGCAAGGTCCAATCCCTTGGGCAGGTCATTACTCCTTACAGTACTGAAGAGGCTGGGCACGTGCTTACGGTGTACACTGGCGCAATGTTGGGTGCGATCACAGACATGACACGCCAGTGCCAGCTTGTACTGTTTACCAAGATTTTCTAAAAATACATAACAACCACCCCCCGATGCAAGATTGCGCTGCCTAAATGAGCCATTGCTCCCTCCAACAAAGGCCACGAAGTTCTATGGTAAGCCAAGATAGGACAGCACCCATTCTACTTGCACTCTGTAGCCAAGATATGGGATGATAGCGCCGCATCAGCACTCCTGAATTTTGGGCTCCTGCAACCGAGATTATCAACCTCCTGCACCACTGGCACTCGAAAACCCTGTACGAGATTAATATACATGGGCTAGAAAGATGTTTTGTTTTGTGATTAACGGTCCTTTCCCCTCATAAGTTCGGTGTTTCATTGTATATAGCTTTAATTAACATGATTTTAAAACATAATATTTATTTAACTAAAGAAACAGCATCTTCGCAAATAAAATTACATGCCCTGTAGCATTTACTTGACCTCCCCTTGCCACCAAAATATTGTTTGAACTTGAAGCCGACTCTGAAGGGAATTTCGCACTCATAAAATAACTGAAGAACAATGGTTCTCATGAGCACAGTCCAAGTTAAAGGGCAAAGTCATTGAATGGTGACATAATTATGGCTCCAAGTGGAGTCAACTCAGTAGTCCACTTGCGGAACAATTCACCGGTGAGAGGTACTGGCATGACTCACTACAGAGTTCTACAGACATAACACAAACATCAGACAACGCTGAAATTGTTGTCTGTCGAAAGGTACAGATGTACCAACGTATCTTATAGCTGGTGATGGGGATGGAAAGTTTTGAACGACATGTAACCGGCATGTTGTTAACCAAATTGAGAAAAAATCTACTCATCCCTAAGCCACAAACAGTGGACCAACGAGTAGATAGGGCACGCGATACAAACGCAATTTTAAAACACAAGATATTCTCAACCCCACAAAGCCGACCAAACAAACAAAGACAAACAAGGTGCCTGAACGATGCAAAAAAACCCAGCTTATCAAAATGTTGGTACCGCCCTGCATACCATTTCAATAAGGATTACACACAACGGCAGGCATGGGGCAAACTTGTCAAAGAAGGGGGCACAAACAGTACGCTGCGTACCAACCAACAAACTTCAGACAATAAAAGCATCCCACAGAAGGGAAATGTGGTCACAGGCATGCCAAAAAGGACAAACCTGTCGGACCAGAAGGGGAAAGCAATACAACTCTTGGATGAAGAGGCTGATTCAAAAGAAGCCACACATATCAAAGTTTGAGTTAATGGGAAAAACATACTGGCACAGCTTGACTAGGCTACATTTGGAAATATACTGGCACTGCCTAACTAGGCTACATTTGGAAACATACTGGCACTGCTTGACTAGGCTACATTTGGAAATATACTGGCACTGCTTAACTAGGGTACACTTGGAAACATACTGGCACTGCTTAACTAGGGTACACTTGGAAACATACTGGCACTGCATGACTAGGCTACATTTGGAAACATACTGGCACTGCTTGACTAGGCTACATTTGGAAATATACTGGCACTGCTTGACTAGGCTACATTTGGAAACATACTGGCACTGCTTGACTAGGCTACATTTGGAAACATACTGGCACTGCTTGACTAGGCTACATTTGCAAATATACTGGCACTGCTTGACTAGGCTACAATTGGAAACATAATGGCACTGTTTGACTAGGCTACAACTGGAAACATACTGGCACTGCCTGACTAAGCTACATTTGGAAACATACTGGCACTGCTTGACTAGGCTACATTTGTAAATATACTGGCACTGCTTGACTAGGCTACATTTGGAAACATACTGGCACTGCTTGACTAGGCTACATTTGGAAACATACTGGCACTGCTTGACTAGGCTACATTTGCAAATATACTGGCACTGCTTGACTAGGCTACAATTGGAAACATACTGGCACTGCTTGACTAGGGTACACTTGGAAACTTACTGGCACTGCTTGACTAGGCTACATTTGGAAATATACTGGCACTGCTTGACTAGGCTACAATTGGAAATATACTGGCACTGCTTGACTAGGCTACATTTGGAAATATACTGGCACTGCCTAACTAGGCTACATTTGGAAACATACTGGCACTGCTTGACTAGGCTACACTTGGAAACATACTGGCACTGCTTGACTAGGCTACATTTGTAAATATACTGGCACTGCTTGACTAGGCTACATTTGGAAACATACTGGCACTGCTTGACTAGGCTACATTTGGAAACATACTGGCACTGCTTGACTAGGCTACATTTGGAAATATACTGGCACTGCTTGACTAGGCTACATTTGGAAACATACTGGCACTGCTTGACTAGGGTACACTTGGAAACATACTGGCACTGCTTGACTAGGCTACATTTGGAAACATACTGGCACTGCTTGACTAGGCTACATTTGGAAATATACTGGCACTGCTTGACTAGGCTACATTTGGAACATACTGGCACTGCTTGACTAGGGTACACTTGGAAACATACTGGCACTGCTTGACTAGGCTACATTTGGAAATATACTGGCACTGCTTGACTAGGCTACAATTGGAAATATACTGGCACTGCTTGACTAGGCTATATTTGGAAACATACTGGCACTGCTTGACAAGGCTACATTTTGAAATATACTGGCACTGCTTGACTAGGCTATATTTGGAAACATACTGGCACTGCTTGACAAGGCTACATTTTGAAATATACTGGCACTGCTTGACTAGGCTACATTTGGAAATATACTGGCACTGCTTGACTAGGGTACACTTGGAAACATACTGGCACTGCTTGACTAGGCTACATTTGGAAACATATTGGCACTGCTTGACTAGGCTACATTTGCAAATATACTGGCACTGCTTGACTAGGCTACAATTGGAAACATACTGGCACTGCTTGACTAGGCTACAATTGGAAACATACTGGCACTGCTTGACTAGGCTACATTTGGATACATACTGACACTGCTTGACTAGGGTACATTTGGAAATATACTGGCACTGCCTGACTAAGCTACATTTGGAAACATACTGACACTGCTTGACTAAGCTACATTTGGAAACATACTGGCACTGCCTGACTAGGGTACACTTGGAAACATACTTGCACTGCCTGACTAAGCTACATTTGTAAACTTCGTTCGAAGAGATATCCTCGTGGAAGAGCAAAGGCCTTCACTATAAACTCAAAAGAAAACAGTAAGGATGTTGAAACCGAACTGTACACTCACCGCTGACGGTCGTAAGATACTCATTGTTGAGCTTCACAAGAACAACACACCAGCAAAATTTGTTGCGTCACCTGACAACCAGGAAGATATCACACTAGGACACCCTTGGTTCAAGCAGTAACATACCATTATTGACCACGGGCAACAGAAAGTATACCTGGGTGACATTCAGCACACAGCCATCATCTGGGGAACATTGTTCCGACACCCCCAAATCTCTGTCTAGACACAACGAGGAAATCAACCATGACCTCTCTGAGACCCAGTTTCAACAATTGAAGGAAGTCCTAGATGAGCACGTTAGTGCTTTAGGATATGGAGAAATGCTTCATCTGACCAAAACTATACAGCATGAAATACTGCTGAACAGACCTACACCCCCCGTCTACAACAGACCGCTCAAGGTTTCTACCAGGTAATACTGCCTAATCATGGAACAGCTGGAAGACATGAAACGACAAGAAATATTTAAGCTGCCATACTCTCTATACAACTCCCACGTTGTATTAGTTTCGAAGAAGGATGGACAGCCAAGTTCCTGCATGCACTACAAAGCCTGAATGACGTCACACTTCTGATTCCTCCACCAGGCCTTGACCTGGTGCATACCTTGCACGACATAGGACAGGCTATAATCTTCAGCACCTTTGACACGTGGCCTGGATATTGGCAAATTGCGGTGCACGTAGACAGCTGGAAATACAAAACATTCACCTCCCCAGGAGGAGGAATCCTACAGTTTATAGTCACCCACTTCGGACTCAAGAATGCTCTGGCTACATTTCAACGGTTAATGTCAGCAGATGCCCTCTAACAGGCTACATCAGATGATTTTGCTTCGCACACCTCGACAATGTTACTGTCTGCTCTAAATCCTGGCAGGAGCACCTTAACTACCTACACATGGTATTGGAATGCCTGAAACTCCACGGTATGGCGGCAAATCTTTTGAAGAGTCAAATTAGAAAGTCTTCAATTGACTACCTGGGGCACATACATACCTGCAAACTTTTCAAATCCTCAATAAGTAAAACATTTTGAAAATGTCAATTTTAACGCAAAATGGACACAGCATTTTTCGAAAAACCTACAGTACTTTAAAGAAAATTTCTTCCACGCAGGACTATTTTCTTACGTGTTAGTTGATCATTTTAACTCCGAATTACAAAATAAATACAAAGTAGAAGTAAAATTCTTATGGTCAAAACTTCTTTAAACATGCAGAAAATTCAGTTTTCACAATTATAGGTTAACTCTGTGAGAATGGAAGTATGTCAACCTGAAGTTTAAAGGAACTATCTTTGCAAGAAAGTGAAAGTTATTGTAAAATAGTTTTAAACTAGTACTACTTATTTTCAGTATATGTTTTCTTTTAATTAGATAAAATTCAGCTTAGTGTACAATGAGAGGTAACACTAACAATAAACATTAACACATTACAAGCCTTACCTTCACAGCAACTTTCCTTTCAATCAACATCCATTACTAACAGTTCACATTAACACTGTATCTGTTGTGTTGCATTATATTTACAATACACTGTCTCGCGTATTATTTACAACACACTCTCTCGCGTATTATTTACAACACACTGTCTCGTGTATTATTTACAACACACTGTCTCGTGTATTATTTACAACACACTCTCTCGCGTATTATTTACAACACATTGTCTCGCGTATTATTTACAACACACTGTCTCTCGTATTATTATTTAAAATAACCAAACTTAAAAAAACAGTTCAAACTTTAATCCTAATTAATACTGTTGAATGGCCATCATATACTTTTCTACTTCCGAATCAGGAAACGTCTTTTTGAACATAGGCCTGGCATGATACGCTACACTTATTAGAATATTCTGTTCAACTAGAAAAGACGTGAAATAGCATTCCGCTCATGTAACGTTATCCACATCAGAAATTTTGACAAAGAACTGTCCAACTTCAAATTATTAAGACCACCTTTTATATTTTATGTGTGTTTTTCCGCATTTCACGTGGTTGAAAACATATTTTCTGGCACCTTGTGCAATGATTACATCGTGCCTACAAACATGGAAAACCGCGAACTTCTCTCCTCTGTTAGACTTTTAATATACACGGAAATTCTTGAGTGTACTATTTCCAAGGTTTTCTTACGTTTTCCACTCATTTTGCTAATTACAACATGACACAACGTTGTAAAAAATATGCAATTACAACACTAACATGGCCAACCAGTAAACACACGCACACTGTGTGATGCAAAGATGGTGAGGTACAAGTCATGAACACTTAATAAAAATTCAATTTCAGCGCTGTCTACAACATCAATCAGCCAATAACATTCCACGATTAGCTAGTCTTTGTTATAGTGACGCGTCTCTATCGCCCTATCTATGGTGATCATAAGAGAAATACGTAAACAAACAAAACAAAAATGTTATGATGAACAAAAAAACTATTAAACTTTAGCCTTTTTCCGTAAACCCGTGAAAACACTATACAATCGGTACATTTTATGGGCAAACTGTAAAAGTTGGCAGGTATGCACATAGTTTCAAGCGAAGGCAACCACCCTCAATCCAAGTCAATACGGGCTATTCACGAAGCTGAGGAACCCTGCACCAAGAAACAACTCTGCTGCTTCTTTGGACTGTGCAACTGGCTAAAAAACTTTATGCCCAATATTGCTGACCTCATGGCAACATTTCACCCTCTGTTAGAGAAGAAAGCATGGTGGCGATGGGGAACTGAACATTGCACCTGCACCTTCCAAGCTCTCAAGACCAACTTCCAAAACATCAAACATCTACTTCGGTCCTAAGGATTCCTACAGACAGACTTTGTCAGAATGGCCTCGGCACTGTCTTGTACCAAGAGGACCTGGAGGGCAAAGCTCTTATTACAGTGAATGCCAGCATTAGGCTCAAAGCCACAGAACAGAGGTACCACATAAACAAGTGAGAATGCCTCGCAATTATTTGGGCTAACCGGAAATATTGCTACTACCTGGAGGGAACTCATTTCATTTTCAGAACAGACAGTAAAGCTCTCAAGTGGTTATGGGAATCAAGCCACCATAACGGCAAGCTCCGAGTTTGATTTCAAAGTCCAATACTGCCCAGGCCTTCCTGATACACTGTCACATCAACCAGACCTGTAAGACGAGGCCAAGCCAGAAGAAGACGTGGACCACATCACATTGTCTGGTCATGCAACCATCAGACAGGAGCCAAATGGAGCATCTGGATACCAAAGGAGATGCGCTCAGACATCTTCCAGCATCATCATGATCGCCCCGAAGCGGGCCACCCAGGCACCCGGGAAACCTTAGCTGGCACCCGGGAAACCTTAGCTGGCATAGACACACGCTATACGTGGGACAGCATGGGCAGGGACATGTCAGTCAATACGTCCATGGCTGTACGACTTGTTGCAGAAACAAAGCCTATCCCACGAGACAATCAACGCCAAAACCACTCAGACAGCATATCCTACAGATACAAATAACCACCTATTTGATGGGACCCTATCCCCGAAGCACTAAGGGAAACAGGTGATGTTAGCTGTGATGGACCTATTCTCCAGGTGGATAGAAGTCTTCCCTCTACCAAGCCCAAAAACCCACAACGTTATTGGAAAATTCAACAACGAAATATTCCTGCGCTAGGGCTACCCACAAAGTATACTTACTGACAACGGGACCCGGTTTGCTAACAAGAAATGGCTCCTGGACTTCCAAGAATGGGGAGCTTAGTCCTGTTAGACCTGAACAACTCCATCATATCACCCTAAAGCCAACCGTACTGAGCGGAGGAACTGGGAGCTCAAGAAGAGCCTTGTACTCAGTGTGGGGGAGGATCAGAAGTGCTGGGATTGACCACATTTCAAAGATTCACTTCGCTCTGCGACGATGCATGAATAAGGCAATTAACTCCAGCCACAGCTAACTCCTCCTGGGCCAGACACTCTAGTGCCCAGGGGATTGGCGATGGGTGTACAAACCAACCAAAATGCCTAGTTATGAAGACATTCATTAGCCACCATGGCACTCATGGACACAGCAAGGGACACACAAGAGACTTTTATAGAGAAGAAATATCCACAACCACGTACTGGCATACGATCCTACGAAATGGGTGAAGTCGTCTTACTTGGCAGCCACCCCCTGAGCTGAGACAACAATCAGTTCAGTGCGAGACTCACTGCCAAGTGGGAAGACCCCTACAAGATTGTCGGATGCCAGAAAAATTAGTATTGGACCAAGGATCGCTGTGGGCGAATACACAAGGCCACAAGGGGAAAGATGAGGCCCTATCTTAGAAAACCCCCAAGACCGACACACACTGCCGCCTCAATTATCTCCGAAACGCCGGAAAACATGGAAGATTCTCCTGTATAAGCCAATCCAGAGGAAGAACAGTCACTGCAACATAGGGAGAGAGCTGATGAGAAGCAAACCAGGCAGGGAACCATCAACTGCCTGCCTACGTGAGTGATGTTCCCAAAAACCACAAGTCAAAGCATCTGTACAGATACTACCTTCAACTCGTACAGAATTAAAGAGGAAGTTTGCCAACTGACCCGGAAAGGGGATTAAGAGAACGAGAGAGATATCTTAAGTCCGCTGGATAGAGATCCAAGCCTCAGACGGCCTCATCCAAGCTCCAACACCATGAGGACTCAAGACTCAAGTTTCGTCAAGCCGACCGTGCTTCAGAAGCCATTACCTCGACAGGCAACTTTGAAGGCGCCAGATCCCACAAACCAACTCAGCGAGAGGACTGCAGCACCCAATATTATCGCAGCTGTTGCCAAGACACCATCGCCTACGTGCGAGGCACCTGCTAGAACTGCCAGTCACCATGGCACATTTCTTAAGGATGCCGTTCAGCTGGTACCATCAGCCGCGATCTCCCCAGATTAAACAGCAGCCCAGCTGGCCGAGACGTCACTCAACATAGGGCAGCCAACTTCAAGTTCCCGGTGCCATCCCGTGGCAAGACAGAATTCCAAGTTCTACTACACGGATGTGAAGGATGATCACAGAGAGGCACAGGAGAAGAGGTCCGTCAACTGCTCCATACGACTGATATGGTAGCCCGAAGCCACTGCCATTCTTCCCAGACGAGGTAAGGTCGTCTACGAGACTCTCACATTACAGAATGCAACAGTCATTTTCATGAGCACACCTCCCTGACGAGGGAGAAAACAGATGGTCTTCACGAATAGAGCGTCACCATATACCTTGGCCATTCTCACTGCCATCATTGAGTCTACACCTGGAGGGGCAGCACAAGATAGTCACATGACACGATTGCCCCAGATGAGCAATGGACAAGAAAAAAAGACGATGCACAGCTACCTGCCGTTGGGCCGAGGTAAGTTCCTTAACCTCAGCTCCAGCAACTGCATATGAGAGGTTGGCAGCACCAGCAGAACAACATCTCCCACCAACAATGCTGTCCACCGCTCTGGTGACCGGGTTCAAGCAGACAGAGGGGGTAGGCGACGTAGCCTCCAGACTATCTCTGATGGCAATGCAGTCCACCGTTCTGGTGACCGGGTTCAAGCAGACAGAGGGGGTAGGGAACGTAGCTTCTAGACTATCCCTGATGGCAATGCAGTCCACCGTTCTGGTGACCGGGTTCAAGCAGACAGAGGGGGTAGGCGACGTAGCCTCCAGACTATCCCTAATGGCAATGCAGTCCACCGTTCTGGTGACCGGGTTCAAACGGATAGAGGGGGTAGGCGACGTAGCCTCCAGACTATGCCTGATGGCAATGCAGTCCACCGTTCTGGTGACCGGGTTCAAGCAGACAGAGGGGGTAGGGAACGTAGCTTCTAGACTATCCCTGATGGCAATGCAGTCCACCGTTCTGGTGACCGGGTTCAAGCAGACAGAGGGGGTAGGCGACGTAGCCTCCAGACTATCCCTAATGGCAATGCAGTCCACCGTTCTGGTGACCGGGTTCAAACGGATAGAGGGGGTAGGCGACGTAGCCTCCAGACTATGCCTGATGGCAATGCAGTCCACCGTTCTGGTGACCGGGTTCACGCAGACAGAGGGGGTAGGCGACGTAGCCTCCAGACTATCCCTAATGGCAATGCAGTCCACCGTTCTGGTGACCGGGTTCAAACGGATAGAGGGGGTAGGCGACGTAGCCTCCAGACTATGCCTGATGGCAATGCAGTCCACCGTTCTGGTGACCGGGTTCAAGCAGACAGAGGGGGTAGGGAACGTAGCTTCTAGACTATCCCTGATGGCAATGCAGTCCACCGTTCTGGTGACCGGGTTCAAGCAGACAGAGGGGGTAGGCGACGTAGCCTCCAGACTATCCCTAATGGCAATGCAGTCCACCGTTCTGGTGACCGGGTTCAAACGGATAGAGGGGGTAGGCGACGTAGCCTCCAGACTATGCCTGATGGCAATGCAGTCCACCGTTCTGGTGACCGGGTTCAAGCAGACAGAGGGGGTAGGTAATGTAGCCTCCAGACTATCTCTGATGGCAATGCAGTCCACCGTTCTGGTGACCGGGTTCAAGCGGACAGAGAGGGTAGGTGATGTAGCCTCCAGACTATCCCTAATGGCAATGCAGTCCACCGTTCTGGTGACCGGGTTCAAGCTGACAGAGGGGGTAGGCGACGTAGCCTCCAGACTATGCCTGATGGCAATGCAGTCCACCGTTCTGGTGACCGGGTTCAAGCGGACAGAGGGGGTAGGCGACGTAGCCTCCAGACTGTCTCTGAATGCAACTCAGACCACTGATGAGCTCGACGACACTGCTGCAGCTCCTCCCCCCATCACCTAGAGGTCAGCCCTTAACCAATGGTTGGTCGGCCACTCCATGATGGCTGACGTTCAACTTCGATAGCAGCGGCCTTACGCAGGCCCTGCCAACTTAGTACCAGATGGATACCGTGAGAATGCCTGGAGGCCATTTGTACGCAATCGCTGAAGACTAAGAGAATGCAGGAAACTGTGAGTGAAAGTGCCATACATTTATCAAATAAAAGAGTAATATGAGTAATTATGGTATCCTATTTTTTTGTAAATAATTCATAAACACTTATCACTGAAGTACGCCTCTCAATGGGCAGTGCAATTATGTAATTGTAAACATTTTTCCTGACACTTAACTTGAGGGCAATGTTCGCATCACGAATGCTTTTCTTAAGGCAACTCACCTTTTTACAGTCATATCAACTTGTCTTAACTCTACATAATTATGTAACTTGTCAGTGTGTTAATGGCTCACTAATTGCCATATGTAAAGTTGTTTACGTGAATACTTGGACACGTTAGTGACAGCGCCACGTAGCACGAGTGCTAAGACGTCATGTGTGTAAAAACATTTCAAGAAGCAGATTATTGTTGAAATGAAATGGACAGAAATGTAAAAATTTTCCGAGTACGTCGACAGGAATTATAAGCGTCTTTAAAAATTTCAATGTACGTTACTTTGTATAGTCACATCAAGAAACAGTAAATATTACGTTTGAATTGTTTAGAATCACTTTCAATTTTTTCAATACTTCAAAGCAAAATTAAATTGAACTTTACTAACGTAAATAATTTCACATTTATATAATTTATTCTTCTTTTGTGTAGAATCACTTCAAAAAGCCTCAAGCCAAAATGATTATGTAAAAGTAATCACTGCTTTCTTTTTAAAATATCACATGCTGAATTGTGTAGTCACCTCAAGTAACACAACCTAGCAAAGATATTCTAAATGCAAACATTTTACTTAATAGTTAGCTTCACAGCCAACACACTCGTTTGCCAAGCTTAGCAGTTGGCTGAATCTAAAAGTGCTGAATATGACTACACTCCTTAGTTTTCTTGTTACACAAATTATATTCCTGCTGTGAAAGACGTACGACACCTAGGTACAGATGGATTTTCTTATTTCCCGCATTTGCGGCCACAGCAGGATATGTAGCTGACACAAGTCTTAACGAGTGGGCCTTTGGGCAATTTATATTAATTAATTTAATACTAATTGCCACAATTACAATTGTATTTTTATTATTCCCCAAGGGTCTAATACCATTCCATGAGCCATCAGCTATGTCTTTGCATTCTTTTCAGGATCAACTGTGTAACTATTTATTGTAAGAACCCAAGCCGTAACGCTATCATGTAGGGCGCCACGCATTAATGAAATGAGATACCCTTCTACACCGCAGGGTTGTAAGGTGTGTCAACCTCTACCTCACTCCACGACACACTAATATTACCTAAACTACCCCTATGGGGCAGAAAGCGATCTTGACTTGAAAAACCCAAATGCCGCGGACCAAGCTATACTAATGTTACAGCTATACAGGTCGTTCATAAATCGGAGGGTCATTTGCAAATAATGTCTCTCTACTCTTTAAGTGCCAAGGTCTTTGATTCACTTTATTTTGAACCAAAATGACTGTTTGGAGGCACTGATTCTACTCGTAAACGCACAGAATTAAAAAAATATTCAAATGTTTCGCACTCAATTTACATATTGCATGAGCAGACCCCTCAATTTAGTTCAATGTCTTTTGCGCTACGCGGTAACTTTCAATAACTGGCCGTCATAAAATTTAATATTAAAGCCACGAACGAGAATCGTTTCAGCGGTGCTTGACGTGCTTGAAAAGCGTTTTAAAAAAATGACAGACTCCGCAGGTACAAGCAGACGACGGCGCTTACACGTAACTCATACCTTACATTTTTCATTCATAGAGAATACCATACAGCCGACCACCTAGCCACGTTGGGGAATGTCCTTGCTGCCCAGTGTCAGCTTGCTGTAGACTCCGCCCCACTTGACGCAGCCAAAGGAGAGCAACTGACGGGTCGTTGACCTCGGGGCCTCCACGCAAGCATGCGCAGATCTTGCACTCGATAGCATGTAGAATCTCACTGACATACACTGGAATATTCTACGTGTTTAGACGTTACACAAAAGTACAGGCATGCTTCCAGCACTCAAACCACGTGAAACACAGTTTGCAATAATGTCTGCGTAAGACAAGTTGCAGTGAAATGCTTAAAGTTACTTTTCTAGGCTCCAAGGAAATATTGCAAAAATCACGGGCTGCTGACGTACGTCACTGTTACTCCACGTACATTTTAATTAGCTCATCATCGAGCACGGTGAAAAACCGGCAGTTTAACCAGCGTGGCAAAATTCAATTTCAGGAGCCATCAGTCAAGTCGCGGTCTAACAGTTATTTCCACGATTTTCAGTAAGCTTGTAATGAAGTGAATATTACTCGTACACGTAGCTTTTTCGCACATAGTAAGGCTGCATCAAATTTACATCTCTGCGATACTTGGCCCACTTTTCACTAGCAGGGGCCACGCACTACAGGCAAACCTAGCAACATCGTTTCTACGTTAAGGTCAGGCATGTTTTTATAATATTCTTTAAACAGTCAATTTGTTTGCTCCCGAAAATATTATGGTGATGTTCACTTGCTTGCGTAAAACACTGCACATCGCGAACGGGGAGAAATTACATAGCAGTCCCATATTGCTAAATGTCAGCCCGACTTCCCAATACTGTCTAGCTCTGCAGTCGTGTGCTCACACCTTCTGCCGTTTAAACACTGCGGTGGACACACACACACTGGTCAGGGCGCACTGTCATAGCCAAGTGACGTCATGGCATTCTGCCACCCCAAGCGCTACGGTCGCAACTCTTTACAAAGCGATTAACCAATTAATGTGGATTACAAGTATAATACACAACAACCACATTAAATATGTGCTAAAATTCATAACAGATAACACTAAGCAATAAGAATAATTTTACAGCAAAAACTATGTGCAATAAATTACATACTGGATTAATAAATGTACCGGCCGGTATATAAACAAATATGAATACACATAAAAACAGTAAATACGCAGCGCTACCAACTGTGGTGCAAAATTACTAAAACCCATACATTTTACTAGGTGACAATCTATGAATTGTCACAGAAAGAAGGCTTGCCTCAAAACCATATTGGGTTGCCTCAGCAACATGACCTTACTCAACCTGCAAGCACTCACAAAAAACTAAGACATCAAGTTACTTCTGAAGTTTGGCACAGCGATGCTCCAAGTAGAAAACGAGAGAGAACGTCAATTCGCCATGCCACAGAGAGAGAGAGAGAGAGAGATCTCTAGCTGAACTGCGCTTCGAAAAACATAAATAAAAGTATCACCCATCGACTGCAGCCACAATCTTCCAAGCCCAATTGACTTCAATGCCCAAGGTCGAGCATAGCACAGAGCAGAGACTATTACAGGAACAAACAAGGACAAAAAAAATTTATCTTACAAAGACAGTCCTACATTCTTACAAAAGAATTTCTTTCTCGACCCATCCCACATTTAAAGGAGCTTTCACATCAGTGACGAGGGAAACAAGTTGTTATTGAGGGGACAGTCCTATATTCCTTCAGAAGTGTTTTTTTTTGCCTCGCTCCTTTAAGAATGAACCTTCATTGCAGCAGTGAGGGGAGGTGACGTATGATGTGATTTGAACAATGATTTAAATGACTTTGCCTCATCAGTAAGCAAGCTTTAACACCTGATTCTAACGGAGTTTTCATTGTTGACATGCATAACAAGATGCAAGATTATACTGTTTCGTAATGGTAAGAATGGACATTCCATCTGAAGGTTGCATTATTCACCGGCCATCAAGGTTATGCATCCAAGGCACTTCAGTACCACAACACGTCATCAGAAGGCTCTACCAGTACGCTGTGCTGCATCTCTGTTCACCAAACCAGCCTGTGACGTTGCACCTTGAGGAAGATACGCTACAGCTACCCCTTCTCTATCATCATCCTTATCCAGTTGACTAAAGGGAATGACAAGCCAGAGTATAAATAACGGGTCGCTTGCCCGCTCGGGACCAGTCTTCATCATCTCCACCGTAACCCTTGCTGGAGATCTTGACCAGCCTACTTGTTTCCTAGCTCTACTTGCCTTTCATTCATTGCAATTGTGCTGAAGATGCGCCAATGCCAACATCAGCTACACACCCAGATACTGCGGCCCCTTCTAGGCAACACTAGTGAGAGTAGTACTAGTTTAAGTTAGTTTCATAACGCTCTCCTACTCTGCCATTGTTAGCTTAGGCCCAGGTCGTCTTCACCTAGCTCAGTGCAGGTTAAGCTTCCTTAAGCTCTTGCCAACATTAGCTACACACCCAGATACTGCGGCCCCTTCTAGGCAACACTAGTAGGAATAGTACTAGTTTAAGTTAGTTTCATAACGCTCTCCTACTCTGCCATTGTTAGCTTAGGCCCAGGTTGCCTTCACCAAGCTCAGTTCAGGTTAAGCTTCCTTAAGCTCTTGCCAACATTAGCTACACACCCAGATACTGCGGCCCCTTCTAGTCAACACTAGTCAGAGTAGTACTAGTTTAAGTTAGTTTCATAACGCTCTCCTACTCTGCCATTGTTAGCTTAGGCCCAGGTCGTCTTCACTTAGCTCAGTGCAGGTTAAGCTTCCTTAAGCTCTTGCCAACATCAGCTACACACCCAGATACTGCGGCCCCTTCTAGGCAACACTAGTGAGAGTAGTACTAGTTTAAGTTAGTTTCATAACGCTCTCCTACTCTGCCATTGTTAGCTTAGTCCCAGGTCGTCTTCACCTAGCTCAGTGCAGGTTAAGCTTCCTTAAGCTCATGCCAACATCAGCTACACACCCAGATACTGCGGCCCCTTCTAGGCAACACTAGTGAGAGTAGTACTAGTTTAAGTTAGTTTCATAACGCTCTCCTACTCTGCCATTGTTAGCTTAGGCCCAATTCGCCTTCACCTAGCTCAGTGCAGGTTAAGCTTCCTTAAGCTCTTGCCAACATCAGCTACACACCCAGATACTGCGGCCCCTTCTAGGCAACACTAGTGAGAGTAGTACTAGTTTAAGTTAGTTTCATAACGCTCTCCTACTCTGCCATTGTTAGCTTAGGCCCAGGTCGCCTTCACCTAGCTCAGTGCAGGTTAAGCTTCCTCAAGCTCTTGCCAACATTAGGAGGTAGTGTGACACCACTCTGTTTATGTCCCATAAAAAATAATAAACAGACTTTTACCAGCTCAAGATTATTCTTTCCCATAGTTGTAATTCCTCTACCAGTGGACCTCACACCATCAAAGGGATTTCAGGTGAGCGGGGAATGTTAGTCATACGCAAATATACCAATCAGATTACCCACTAACACATTGGACGGCCACCATTTCCGTGCACAATGGAGAGCAGAATGGTAGAGCCTGACACTATGTACTCAGTCTCTTAAGGCCAGCTTGTCTGCTGAGCAGCTACTCTCACCAACGTGCCTGCAGGTTCTGAAGTTAGTGCTCTCTGATTTGGGAGAAACTGTTCCCACTTGAGACACTCACCCACGTGCAGGGACTGTCAACCAGCAAGGCATGACTCACCACATTCCGTCGCCGAGTGCTTAGATAAGGATACTACCTACGGTCGTCGGCAGATGCTACACGTGGTTCTACACCAGAGTAGGATAACACGTCACCTACAGCCTCTTCACAGAGCTGAGAGTGTGTTTCAGTCCAGTTGCCCTACTCCCATTAGAGTGGTATCCAAGAGAAGGTGACACAGGTACATATAGCCTCTGGATGTTTGCAGGAGCTTGGACGTGCACCTGTACGACGTAAAGAAAAAATCAAACCTGAACCACACGCCACCGCATGCGCGCCTGACGTAGCACCCAACAAAAATCCTCTTAGACATATTGACATTCTCAGTCACCCTCAGAGTGTCACACGTCAAATGTAGAAATATTTAAAAAATTATCTGTGATAGATGTGCCGCCTCTTCAATTAATACGAAGCATGCTCATGGCGACATTAATAGCAAGCACCAACTACGACCTATGAAGAAGAGACAAAGCTATACTACAGCATATGGCGTTTAAATATCTATACATTATTCTAGTACAAAGTTTAATTCGTTACACTAATATCAGCCATTTTGTAACAATATAAAATAAAATATTTATTTTGTACATGATCTCCTTCCTGAGCACATATTTCTCAGATGTCTGTTGTACAAATGAAGGCTATGAAATGTGAAATTTTCTTGCAATCATTCTCGCATCAGCTGATACAGGATTTTGTGTGTGATGATGTTAATATCATTGCCAAACTATCTCTCTCTCAAAGAAACGAATTATTATATGATTATAATATTTGCTTACATAACCTATGTGTACAGTATGTAGGCATAAAGTAAATACTCCCCCACACCCCACCCTCTAATTGCTTTAACAGTGAACATCAGTTATCCTTGAACCCTTAGCCAGTCATTACTCCGGAAAATTGGGAGTTTACTGAAACACTGGTAGAGGCCCGCCAACACAACTGAAGAGGCATGAGTGGCCTTAGTAAGGTAGTGTACATGTGTGAGCATTTCAAATATTTTAGTTACTGTAACTTTTAATAGGTACGTCAAGTTTTTAATTATTTCCGACTGTTTGTGATAATTGGTTTACACAGAACCATAAAGTATTTTCTGTGATATCGTATCCGTAACTCATTTCTGATTCTAACTTCCTGTAAAATTATTAAAATGTAATAATGCTGCAGGTCATAAAATATTTTTTGGATTTTCATAGTAAAAATTTGTACATGTTACTAGGATTCTGAAATTACTCTTCCCAGTATTGGTATGGTACCATTAATAACATAAGATGTAAGAACATGCTGTAAACAATCATCCTAAAGCACTAGTATCTTCGATCTCATAACTCGCTCAATGAAATTTAATAGTGTGGCCCGCAGCAAGCACTGAAGTATGGAACTGGCCCTATGTGAAAAATATTATCATCCCAGCTCTAAGTGCTCTCTACATATTTCTCAACTCAACAGCTTCCACAAAAAAAAAAAAAATGATACCATCATACCTGGAGTCCAAGGCCTCTTTGTTTCCTTCCAAAGATGCAGCGGCTTGCGCCTTGTCCTCCCGCTGGCCCTCCGCCTCCTTGGCAGCTGCAGCCGCTTGTTGGGCAGAATGGTCGCGAGACTGACCATGCCGCGAAGCCTCCTGCAAATACACACCTGCCAGTTAATGCACCTTGCAGTCATTGTGACTACAGTGAGGTCAGAAGCACCACTACCCAGGCTCCATGCAACTGTACAAGCCAATCAGAACAAACCAGTGCAGTCATCAGCCATTACGGTCGCAAGCATGGCCCAACGCACACACTTCACTTTATTAAGTTTCGTAGACACTCATCTTGAGGACATAGGTCAGTGATTGCCGAAGGAAAGGCTCCAATGTTATTGCAGGTGTCTTCAGTGAAACAATACCTTGGATGCCATATTGATGGAGGGGAGCTTGAATAATGTTTCTTCTCAGATGATTGTTGATACTATCGGAGTGGTCAGAATGGGTCTGACAATAGCATGGAGTAGTGCTATTTGAATACAGTAATAGGCAAGATCACACTCACAAAAAAAATTAACACTTGGCAAAACTAATTTTACTACAGTATTATTATTTCACATTTTTTAAATGCCTGTTATGGCGAGTGCTCTGGTTTTCACTACACAATGAGCGCTTGGAAACAGCTATGGGCTAAACATGGCTAAACAAACTAAAGGCTGTTCACAGTAAAATGAGCAATTTTGAAGTCAATATTTGAAACAATATCACTGCCCCTTAAGTGCATATAAGGTAGGCTGCCATTTACGTTGTCAGAGAATTGAGACAAATAATTTATTTTTAATCCTTGATGTATTGCGAGTGTAATATTAAAATTTATGGCAACACATGTGGATGGTTTTTTTTTTTTGCAATTAAACACATTACAGTATGAATTGTGATATTAATACCTAATTTGGGTTCCCAAAATTTCATATTTTCATTCCACTGATGCATGAATAAATTCATAAAGCTCATGACAATGCCAATTTTACACATGACTGAGCATATATACACACATACACACATGCGCACACCCACACACACACTCTCTCTACAAAACTCTTACTCTAATCTCAAACATATGTTAGCTCAGTGATACAGTATATATGCAATAAATAGTACATGTATATGTGTGTGGTAATTAATTTTTGTTCCACGATGGTATCATCTATTATTACTTTAATTTCCTAACCCTCAACCTATAACTGTCTACTTTGCTAGTCCTGCCTCTACAAATCTCTACTACTATCTCTAGCTCTATTACCTAACTCTCCAACTCTTTATCTGTATCACAAACTATACATTTATGGATACTTCTCCAACTCAAATTCTCTTTATCCACAATCTCTATATTTGTATATACCTCTCTCTTTCTAATCTCTAGATTTATATCTATCCTTCTCCTTGAGATCCTCATGCTACCATGGAATGTGAAGCAATTCTAAATATGTACTATGAATTTCTTAACAGAAATACCAGTTTCAACTAACATTCACACACATTGACAGAGTGATTCTGAGATATTTAGACTGTGATATTTTCGAGATTTTTGAAAGGTCTTAATTTTTGTTAGGATCCCTGTTTTTTGTTATGATACCTTAAATTATTCTGGGATGCTATCTGTTTTTTCTTATCATCCATTAGGTAATTTAGCAACTTTCATAGTATTTTTGGAAATTATGAATTAGGTTTTTTTAATTAGTAGGTTGTTTTAGTTAGGATGTTTGTCCTGATTGATCATAGATATGATACAGTTTGTTGTCATTTTAAGGTTAGGCGTGTCTTTCATTTGTTCAGATGCAAGGCCTTTTAAATGATTTAATAATTTTTATTCTAATTCAAATTTGTTTCTGGTTATTACATTTGGGAAGTAGTTTGGCTTCTGTTTTGATGTTCATCTAGTTCAGTATTTTTACCCTTAAGTCGTAGTCGTGGTTTGTTCGGATTTTTAATTTGTAACAAGTTTTGATAAATTCCTTAATTTTTTAGGCAGGGGCCTTAAATTTGAGTTGGAAATTAATTTATAATTCGTTGTTTTATTCTTTTTGAAAGGTTTGGCCTAGTACTTTTTGTCATGTTTAGGATGGAATCCAATTTTTATTTTTAAAAGGAATTTAGGATATAAGATGGCTAGATTATGTCCTTTTGGCATCTTGGGAATCTTAGTCTTGCAGTCGAAAGTTCCCGAGCTGCTTCAAGAGTTATTTGCAGTTAGTTAGTATCGAGCTGGAGTTAGCCTAGCATTTGTGGTACTGGCTGCAGCTCTGCGTGTTTGCCTTTCCTGCTGTGATGGTCAAGTGGCTGTCATCATTTTCCCAAACTATTTCTTGCTGCACGTGTGCCGTAAGTTCCCACAGCGGTCAGCAGATGGGGACGTTTACAAGTTGATGGCCGTGCATTTGTGCTGCACACAGCAGACTCTAGGAGAACTTTGCGTGAAGCCCGTGTTTAAAGCCGCTACATGTGTGCGCGCAGTGCTGGGATTGGGCGGCGTGAGCGATGACGTCAGGCAAGGGGCAGTCACTGAGTCTAGGAGACAGCAGGTGGTCGGCGTGGAGTATGAAGGTGGGAGGAGCCTTTTAAGGACCGACAGAAAAGCTAAGTATCAAGTACATTAATTACGTAAAGTTTCTGTAGAATTGGTTCCCGATTACACTAAAGTCAGAAATTGGGAAGGTGAAATCAATCCTGTGAATAGCAGTCTATAGCTGGTTGTAAATTTGAGTGTTGAGTGAAAATCAGTCATTAGTTGCAGTCCAGTTTGATGCTAGGGAAATTTTAAGTTTTGTAGGCGATTTTCCGAACATAGTAATGAAGGTCGTTTTGTGAGTTAATCAGTTTACAGATTGAGACCTTAGTTCACTTCCCCAGTCGTCAAATTTGTGGACCCAGTTTTCTGTTGAAACAAAGCTTTTGTTCGTTTGTAATGACTACAATTAAATGTAAGACAGTCTAATTTGAAAAAGAAAAGCTTTGCTGTATTCAATTAAATTTTGAAGCATTTTGCGAAGGTGTAAATGAAACAGAAGTTTACAAATTCTGTAGAGTCATTCCAGATGTTTTATTTAAATTTTGAAACTAATGAAAACTTCAGATAAATGTGTTCAAGTCAGTAACCACAAGATATTTTGTGTTATTACTTTTTTTGTTTGTTTGTTACACCAAGATACTATTCCCCCAATGAGACATATATGGATACTGTGAGGAGCATCAGTTTACATGAGAAAATACGAGTTTTTAAAGTTATTTATTTTTTTATGTTTCAGGACCTACAATAGTGTATGCCATTGATGAGAAATAGTAATTATGATTTGAGTTTGAGAGAGTAAGAATTATTATATTATTTTTTTCAGTCTACACAATTTAAGTATACTCCAATTACCGTTACCCCCTATCTCTCCCCCTCCCCTTCGTATTAGCCAATTTTCTCTTCCCCTCTACTTACACCGTATAACTATACTTTCCCTAACTGTAATTCAATTTACTCACTTCCAACTTTACAACATTATTTTTAGCAAAAATAGTTTTCCAGTATGGTTCTATAAACAAAGTCAACCGTTTACCTAAACCTGAAGTCAAAATCTGTCAAGAAGAAATTATGTTTCACAAATACACATTTCAAAATTATGCAATACTTTTCTACATTATCTACATCTTACAATGTTCAAAAGTCTTTTTAAAAATATTTAAATTGACATAAACCTGTATTCTATGTATTTCTATGCGTTACAGACGATTTGGTCACTTCCTAGTTTTCATGCATACTGACAGTGACAGAATCATAAATAACAACCATCTTCCAGAATTTTTACATGCTCTTTCATAGCCGCCTCGTATGACGAGACCACATTGTGAAGGATCTTGTAACAGATGTTTATGTTGGGTTTGTTCAAAATAAACAAAATTAATACATAAATAAACAATGTTTGAATTAAAATTTTACAATAACTTTGATGCAATCTAATTAAGTTTTTGACACAGCTTATAAGAAGCCCAAGTTTCTATACTAATGTAGATTTCAAGACTAATTCAAGAGAAAGAATGAAACTACTGTCGCCGCGACGTCTTAATATATTCAATTTGGAGAAAATTGAGCATTCATAGGGTATCCAAACAGCAAATAGTATTTATATAACTTGTATAACTACCTGCTGCAAGGTCGAAATACCATACAGATGGCTACCATTTTCCTTTTTTTCTACAAGCCATCCACAAGAGTGCTTTACTACTGGCCACATCAGTAAATAGAAAAGGACTAATTGAATTCTGAACAGTCTGCACAGTTTCTTACGTATAATTTAATAGTACTGCATGTATATTGTTATATTTGCAAGTGTTTCTCTTGAAGTTATCTTCATTTTTTTTTATAATTAGCCTTTAAAGTACCAGAGGATCTAATGCCACCACTCCCTCCACCAGATGAAAGGCGAGCCAGGAAGAGTATAAAAACTGGGGCACGGTCCCTGGAACACCACTCAACACTGTTCCTTCCCTGCACTTCTTGTGATGCAGGAAACACCTGCTCTACTTTCTTGTGTGTCCAGGTTTTGAGATCCCTCTTCGCCACAAAGATCATCGCTAGTTTAAGTTGTTGAACACCTAGAGACTTCCGGTCCCTTCAGGACACTTCAGCATAGTGTTAGGGTTACGTTTAGTTAATTCATAGCCCCCTTTTTCTTACCTACCCTGTTAGCACTACAACCCTAACTTGTAAACATCAGTCTTCTGTCGAGTGTCAGCAGGTGACTGGGAATTTATTCCAACTGCCAAACTCACCCATATTGGACAGCCACCCTTTCTATATGCCCAAGTGTATAGAACGGTAGAGTCCCAACACTAGGTACTCCTCCCATTGGGGTTAGCTTGTCATTATGGGGTTTACTCTTTCCACCATGCTTCTGGTGCCGGGTACAGAGATAGGGAGACCACATTGAGTTGGTGGAGATGGTACGTGGAAGTACACCAGAGTAGCACCACTACGTTACCTGCTTCACCTCCACGAGTCTGGTTTTAGTGATCCTTTCCTCATGCCCTTCTCCCATCAAAGTGGTATCCGTAATAGGACTAAAAGGGCAGATACTATCTCCAAGTAGCAGCAGGATTTTAGCCACCTCTCAGCCGAACTCATGCACCCCGGTCCCCATGAGAGAGAGAGCCCAAGCCCTCAGACATCTAGAGATACCAGCATCGCCTTAACCCACACTCAAACTCTTCATGTTACCCCCCAAACTTAAAGGAGTAACTCACCCCATATTCACAGCATACCTGCCTGGTAAAGGCACTTCATTCTGGATTGCTAACGCGTGGTTTTGGGGGATCCTGTTCACAAAACCTACCCTGGCGACAGTCTGCATCCACGATAACCTTCCTGCCTGCACTCCAAGTTCCAGAGCCAACCCTAGCACTCCTCCATATGAACCACCGCAGGTCCAGCAGTCATCGCCGATCACCTGTCACCTAGGTATCCCCATGAGTGTCGTCCCACCTAAACAAAAGATCATACTAGCCGTTGCAGATTTTGTGCCCTGCCGGAAAACCACACGGCCAGTCTTGTATACTGGTCAGGTTCCAGTTCCACGCAGCCACTAGAGATCCAATCCCATCCCAAGTGCATCTGATTTCACAACCACCAGAACACTTGGAGCCATGATGTACCTCCGTTGCCCATAGGACGTAACACGTTATTACTGATGTAATTTTTGCATCATATGATTTAGATGAAGATGTTGAAGAACTTTAGTACAAAACAGTGCTTCCAGTTCACCATCAATCCTTTCAAACACTTTTTGCCATATGCTATTCTGTAATAAATCCAAACTGTGTACCAAACGAACTTAAAGAGTGTTTTGAGAAAGTGGAGAAGTATTTAGATGTTGCAACAAGAAACAAAACAACAAAATTGCGGCAGATTTTTTAAAGAAAATTACGATTATATTTTTAAGGAGTATACTTCAAGAATAAATAATTTAAAAAAATTCTTTCAAATATGTATCAACTGGCTGTTTATAGTAAAAAAATAATTTTTTTAGAGTTTGGTTTTTCTTGATATGTCCCTATAGGTGTAATTTTAATCGCTTCTTGTAAAGTTTCAACCTGGACAAAACATTATATTTTACTGACAACTTAAAATATGTTATATAGTGAACTCTCAAAACTATGACCCTGGGAAAAATGACCCTCTTAACATTACAACCCTTCTTTGGGGAATTATGACATAGCTTGACCTAAGATGCAGTTCTGGAAGAGAGATTACGTATAAAATTTGCTAGCAAATATACACATTATTCATATATGAAATAATAACCTAAAAGGTAGGTTGATAATATGTTAACATTTAAATTATAAAACCTCTGATTTACTGCGAGAAGCTAGTCAAAATGAAGTTTGCACTCATTGGCAGTTACTCTGTGCGCTGTGTTTAGGCTTCTTAAGGCAACAAGGGATGGGCCTACAAGCCTGTTCAGGGTACAATTTCTCTAGGAAGATGTCCAATTATTAAAATAAGTTGAAACTTCAATAAAATATCATGTTTTTTTCGCTCTACAAACAATTGAACATGGACACAATTTTAAAGTTTTTGGGGGTCAAAGCCAATCAAAATAAATAAAATTTTATCTTACAAGCACATAGACCTTATGAATCAATTCATGGGAACCATTGGACTGTATTTAATAAATATAAAGTATAATTTTACAGGTAAGGCTGCGCAGAAACAGCCTTAGTAAAAGTCTATTGCAATTTTTGTATATAGAGGTTGGGAATGAGTCAAGATAGGTTCGAATTCTAACGACAAAACCTCTTTGAAAAACAACCAATTTTGTGGGAACTATGTAAGGTTATATTTGCACGCCACGACTGTAAAATGGTTTTTCTGTTTATTGAAATATGGAAAATATTTTTTTTCTAGTAAAGCACTGATCTAATAGAAAACTAAATGTAAGCAAATATAAGATCACTTTTTGGAAAATAATTTTGAAAGGTATTATAGGAACATTTGTGGCAAAATACAAATATCAGTCTACCTCAATTTTAGTTTAGCTGAAAATCATCACCACTATTCAGTAATGTTGAGGAAAATGTTTAAATTTTATCTGCACTACTGACCTGAAAAATCACAAAGGTACGAAAGAATCACTACCTATAACATCATTCTATAACTTGAAAATTATTATAAGTAGGATTCTCCTATCATAGGTACCTAAATATTGTTTTCAGAGGAAAAGGAAAAGACAAGACTCAAACTTAAACTTAAACTTAAACGATATATAATATAAATTATATAATTCTCTTCTTACTTATTCTACCCGTCTGTTTCTTACTGCATGTCGTACGATTAAACATGCTGTTTCTAGAGATCTGCGAGTACACTAAAAAGGTCAAGCTGAATACCCACCTGCAGCTCAAGATAAATTTGAAATATATTTCTGACTCAAAAAACTTGAGTTTTTATATGAACAGCAGGTCATTCAACTGACGACAGACAAGACAATGTTTCACTGTTTGCAAAAGAAAATTACATGTACTTTATTAATGAAACATAACTATTTAAAAGTTAGGCATGTTCTGGTAAAAGCTTTAACCAGAAATGGTGATTTGTATACTCAATTAGAATAAAAACATGTTGCAAAACTTACATTTTCTGAATATAATAAAACAGTTAGTGCTTGAACTTAACTTGAAGCTCGGCGGGAAATTTTCAGAAGGCTTGCTTGCGTTCAGCTTGAACGAAACAAAAATCCTAAACATGTGAATCTTTAGCCGTTATACACACTTTAGTGTCAGTCAAGGTTGCAAACATGAGTAATTTAAGAAAACATTGTACTAAAATTTTGCTTTAACAATACAACATAACTTATAAAAGCATAAAGTACTTTATGGTTCCCACAGGTGTATGAACTCGAAACATACTATACACCCATTCTCCGCCACCTACCACCATGGTTCACACAATGAGATAAGTTTTGTTCTAGTGAATACACAGCATTCCTTTAAAAATTTTACTGAACTATGACTGTTTAAGCTACGTAAACACTTATAAAGACTGCGACAAAGTAAAATTTTGAATTATACAGCAAACTCCTGATTAACCATGTTAATCAGGGACAGAGAAAACACGAATAAGTGAATTTGTATTTACACATTTTTACTATTAATGGAACAGTGATATTGGCTCCAAAAATCGTGATAAAATACAGTACCTATTATACATTTCAAAGCAAACACAAATCACGCACTGTGTGTGCAGGAGTTACAGTGCATGCTACTTTAACAGACATTTGTGCTGCACCGAGTGTAGTTAATTCACGACGCATTGAGTATACGCAGCCTTTTGCCGGCGCAGGACAGGCGTGTTGGGCGGGTGATCCGGAGAGATAGATAAGCAGTCCGTAGTAGGTGAGAGTTACTTTCTCAACGTGCATAACTCAGACCAGTCCTTTACATGGCAGAGTCAGTTGAAGTTTATATTTACGATGCAATAAAGAATAGACTATAACGGGACTTTAAATTAGGCAACCTGGCATTTAAAGAATACAGTACAGTCCCCATAAAAAAAAACCTTTACAATACAAAAGCTTATTAAAATTTTACCAACTTACAATTGCACACAAAAGCTTAAAATCTGTGAAATGTTGTTTTAGTTAACATTTAAACACTTGCTATGAAAAAAAAGAAGTAAGAAAAGGTAAACCATACCTTTCTTGAAAAAGGCTTCAATTTTCTTGTGTTTGGAACCGGAATTGAAGTTTTTGTTTGCAACACACCATGCTCAAATTGTTTTATTATTTCTAACTTTTCAGAAATAATTTAAACTGTCCTTTATGCTTTATTAACATTGCGAAAATGAGTGGAAAACGACCCGGGTCGGCAATTGATAAACTGGAAAGACTGGTTTCTTCCAAGCGACGGGGGATAACTGAGGCCATGTCCTTGGGCGTCGACCTGTGTCAACTTCAGAGGGGGCAACACTAGGCCAATGTACGTTGCATGTAGGAATTAGTGTCTCGTTGACCGCGGGGTCAATATATATTGACGCCGGCTAACAGCCAGCGGCGCTAGAGCCCATGATTGTGCTCACCATTACGTGTCCCATGTGCCGCACGTGAGCAAAGAGGCCAATAATTTTTAACTTTCATATAAATGTTATTTTTCTGTGTAAAACGTGTTCTATTGTATTTGCAAAGTTTAATATGTCTTACAATGTGTTCAAGTGTTTGTTACTATTTTTAAATTGTTTGGTTATAAAGTTCAAAGTAACCGCGGCGCAGAGATTAAGAACACTTAATATTCCGCAATTAGCCCCGTCATAAAGAGACACTAAAATAATATTGAAATTCATAAGAAAATTACAGAAATGTAAAACAATACTTATTTTAATTTGTGCACATTTTATTTTCAATAATTAAATATTTTACTAGGGGTGCATAGCACTTCCGCCAATGTGAACCCCGTAGGCGGCCATGGTAGGTCCGTGCGACACTTGTCTCCTGACAGTCATTCAAGGAGAGCTGGCGAGGTAAGACACTGTCACGTATGAACTACCACTATTGTTCACTGATTTAGGTTTCCATAGTCAATTCAAGTCTACCGGTTAACCTTTTCTTGCGTACGTTTATGCCAGACATTTTCCCTAGCATTATGTTTCCGCTTTATTAATATCTTGTGCCCTTGTGGCATTTTTAACTTAATCAAGGAGAAGGAGGAGAAATGTGTCAGAGAGTTTACACGACCTGCGCAACTTGAATCAGGCACCATCCGACTATTGATAGCCAAGTCTAAAATACCTGCCTGGATGCCAACATCAATAAACAAGCTTGTTAACATGACTTGACTATTGATAGCTAAGTCTAAAATACCTGCCTGGATGCCAACATCAATACACAAGCTTGTTAACATGACATGACTATTGATAGCCAAGTCTAAAATACCTGCCTGGATGCCAACATCAATAAGCTAGCTTGTTAACATGACATGACTATTGATAGCTAAGTCTAAAATACCTGCCTGGATGACAACATCAATAAGCTAGCTTGTTAACAGAACATGACTATTGATAGTTAAGTCTAAAATACCTGCCTGGATGCCAACATCAATAAACAAGCTTGTTAACATGACATGACTATTGATAGCTAAGTCTAAAATACCTGCCTGGATACCAACATCAATAAGCTAGCTTGTTAACATGACATGACTATTGATAGCTAAGTCTAAAATACCTGCCTGGAAGCCAACATCACTAAACGAGCTTGTTAACATGACTTGACAATTGATTGCCAAGTCTAAAATACCTGCCTGGATGCCAACATCAATAAGCTAGCTTGTTAACATGACATGACTATTGATAGCTAAGTCTAAAATACCTGCCTGGAAGCCAACATCAATAAGCTAGCTTGTTAACATGACTTGACTATTGATAGCTAAGTCTAAAATACCTGCCTGGATGCCAACATCAATAAGCTAGCTTGTTAACATGACATGACTATTGATAGCTAAGTCTAAAATACCTGCCTGGAAGCCAACATCACTAAACGAGCTTGTTAACATGACTTGACAATTGATTGCCAAGTCTAAAATACCTGCCTGGATGCCAACATCAATAAGCTAGCTTGTTAACATGACATGACTATTGATAGCCAAGTCTAAAATACCTGCCTGGATGCCAACATCAATAAGCTAGCTTGTTAACATGACATGACTATTGATAGCTAAGTCTAAAATACCTGCCTGGAAGCCAACATCACTAAACGAGCTTGTTAACATGACTTGACAATTGATTGCCAAGTCTAAAATACCTGCCTGGATGCCAACATCAATAAGCTAGCTTGTTAACATGACATGACTATTGATAGCTAAGTCTAAAATACCTGCCTGGATGCCAACATCAATAAGCTAGCTTGTTAACATGACTTGACTATTGATAGCTAAGTCTAAAATACCTGCCTGGATGCCAACATCAATAAGCTAGCTTGTTAACATGACATGACTATTGATAGCTAAGTTTAAAATACCTGCCTGGATGCCAACATCAATAAGCTAGCTTGTTACCATGACATGACTATTGATAGCTAAGTCTAAAATACCTGCCTGGATGCCAACATCAATAAGCTAGCTTGTTAACAGAACATGACTATTGATAGCCAAGTCTAAAATACCTGCCTGGATGCCAACATCAATAAACAAGCTTGTTAACATGACATGACTATTGATAGCCAAGTCTAAAATACCTGCCTGGATGCCAACATCAATAAGCTAGCTTGTTAACATGACATGACTATTGATAGCTAAGTCTAAAATACCTGCCTGGATGCCAACATCAATAAGCTAGCTTGTTAACATGACATGACTATTGATAGCTAAGTCTAAAATACCTGCCTGGATGCCAACATCAATAAGCTAGCTTGTTAACATGACTTGACTATTGATAGCTAAGTCTAAAATACCTGCCTGGATGCCAACATCAATAAGCTAGCTTGTTAACATGACATGACTATTGATAGCTAAGTCTAAAATACCTGCCTGGATGCCAACATCAATAAGCATGCTTGTTAACATGACATGACTATTGATAGCTAAGTCTAAAATACCTGCCTGGATGCCAACATCAATAAACAAGCTTGTTAACATGACTTGACTATTGATAGCTAAGTCTAAAATACCTGCCTGGATGCCAACATCAATAAGCTAGCTTGTTAACATGACATGACTATTGATAGCCAAGTCTAAAATACCTGCCTGGATGCCAACATCAATAAACAAGCTTGTTAACATGACTTGACTATTGATAGCTAAGTCTAAAATACCTGCCTGGATGCCAACATCAATAAACAAGCTTGTTAACATGACTTGACTATTGATAGCTAAGTCTAAAAATTACACACATTTACGAAAAACATTGCAAACTGTAATGTACATCGCAGTGTACAGCATTGAAAGTACTAGTTGACCCCATGTTTTAAGAGAAAATAATAGTATAATACTGTACAGAAAACATAACTAGTCGAGTACTGTTTGTTCTACTCTTTTCACTGAATGTGAATTTTCATTAAGATAGCCATATCCAATATAAGCACATAAAACACAGTTAACATAATCTATTGCCATAGTATTTATTCAAATTCTTTTTTTTTTGTAATATTTAGAGCAAGCAACCAAAAATGTATACGTTTAAAATTCAACAACACTTTGCTATTTCAAGATATGTTAATAAAATATGATAACATATAAACATACTAGGTGTTACCCGTGGCTCCTTCCGCGTGCAATATTCATCCCTTAATTATAATTACCAAGTGCTCTATCTTAATTGTTCTTCTTTATTACTCTTATATTCGGGATTAGCATGAAAGGATACTTTCATCCGGGGATAAAAAACAGACCACCAACCAGTGCCTACTCAAGTGGTTGGTGGAACATTTTATACATTCCCTAAGAAACTGTTTGTTTTTTCCAGGACGAAAAGTACCCTATGTGCTAATACAGAATATAATCTACCCCTGTACCAAATTTCATCCAAATCTGTAGATCCATTGAGTAACTAACAAACAATCATATCTACAAACTTGCAAATTTATAATATTATTAAGATAATTGCCATTGTTACTATTTATATCTTCACATCCCTGAAAGAATGATGAAATATTCTGGTATCTTCTGGCTACACTCATAAATTAATCTGTATGCTTTACTGCGAGCCGAGTACTAAGACATACTATTAAATTTGTACAAACTTCACTCCAGTACGCATCCTGGAATACTAAATCACAAAGTTTATCGTTTCTTGCTGGCCGAGCACGAAGCAAGCAAAGTATTAACAAGTTAGGACATCCTTAACCAGGGTAGGTACCTTGATAGGGGGAGGGTGGACAAAGGGATGGCCGCCGAGATCCAAGAAAGAATGTGACGGAGAGAAGCAGGGGACACGAACAGGTAGAAATACCATCGTAGAAATACCTTTCAAGAATAATGGTAGGTGAGGTACTATTACCTTTGTCAATGTCACACACTTATACTTGAAACATGATGTCAGTTGAATATTACTGCCTACTAGCAGGGTAAAAGAATGTGAAGAAATTAGAGAAGAATCCTTACTGATAAATGAAAAGTATTTGGTTAAACTGATCAAATTTTTTAAAAATTGTCATAATCAAAGGATTACATTTACCACCACTCCCCCCCCCCCCCCCCCCCCCATCTTGACGGACAGGACACTTGGGAGAGCAATGCCCCCCCCCCCCCCCTGACACCCGGTGACAACGTCCATGGCCGTGTCCGAAACAGAAGTGGTAAATTAGTTATTTTGTAATTAGTCATTTCGGAAGTTTTACTTCAGAAGTTGTCGACAGTCACTTGTTAAACACTGGCTGGGACACATTTTTACATTAACAGTGAAAAATATTTCTACAATCATTACTGGAATGCTGCGCATACGTTAATAAATAAGAAAATAATAAGTTATACGATAACAACTTCAATAGAAATTTGTTGCGAAAAATATATAAGCAACGCACAACAGTTACCTGCTTAGTGTATTTTATAAACAATTATTTGTTTTATAAAACATTTGCGCATGCATTAATTTTATTTATTTATTTATTTTTTTTTTTTGCTAACATCTGCTTCTAGACAGAAAATACCAAATACTAAATTACCAAAAACCTCACCATTTTTGTATACAAAAACGGGTCATGCGATCATTTCGCCAACAAAATCTGCCATTTCGGACATGGCCTGAGATGAGGCAGAATTCAGACGCGCTTCAATGGACAGAAATGGATATATCACGCAGGTCTCTGTGACAGGTTGACAATTTAAAAGAGGTAAGTATCAGCTAAGGCTGCAGCAATAGACATAATTTACCACTGCTTATTAAAGGACACACTTTACAGCATCGCCTGGCCGCCGCACGGATAAGCCGAAAACCGATTAAGCGGGAGTATACTGTGTATGTATGTGTGTGTGTTATATATATATATATAAACATACACACACTCTCTTTCCTCTCTTCTTGCTCAATTATCCTCTCGCCTCGCTGAACTCAACTCTCCCCTCCCTGCCTCCTCACATACTCTATATATATATCTATATATCTACATCTCTCTCTATCTATCTATATATCTACATCTATATATCTATCTATCTATATATCTATATATCTATCTACCTACCTACATATCTACCTACATATCTACCTATCTACATCTCTCTCTCTACATCTCTCTCTCTCTCTCTCTCTCTCTCTCTACATCTCTACCTATCTACATCTCTCTCTCTCTCTATCTCTCTCTCTCTCTATCTCTCTCTCTATATATCTCTCTCTCTCTCTATATATATATATATATCTCGCTCTATCTCTCTCGCTCTCTATCTCTATCTCTCTCATATATATATTTTAGTTCAGGTACTTTTATTTTCTTTGGGGAAGGTCTTTCTTGTTAGGAAGCTTTACTACTTTTTGTTGGGAGTGGATACTTTCGAATTCTCTTCATTATTTCAAGTTAAGTTGGGAATTTAGGATTTTTTGGCTAAATGGTTTCTAGATTTTTCAATTTATAATTTTTTTTACTGAGTTCCAGAATGACTGAGTTAGGTATTGGCACATTTTTTTTCTTGTTCTCAAACTGTCAAACTGAGGTTGTAGCATTGCAATGTGGTATAATTTATATTTTCGGGAATTTTTTTAATTTGCTAAATTTTTGTGTTAAGGATAGTAATTTTTGTGTTATGGATAGTAATTGATTTGATATTTAGAAGATCGTGGCAATGATAATTTGTTTGTATTTCGTACAGGTTTGTTTTTCCAAATTTATTACGTTATCTGAGTTATTGCATAAGCAGTATAATCATCGTAGGATGACTGTACAACTTTTCAAGGAGTTAGCAAGTCAGACACGTAGTTGCCGGGTTTCACCGCACGATGCAATGAAAGAGTACTGAGGTCACAGTTGGCCGACATGACAACTCGCACGGATGTAATACTATGATTACAGCATTTTGCGAAGCCACGATCAGACTACGTTTACTTGATGCAATATTTCAGGCAGTATAAATAGGGTAAAAGCGACTATCTCGTCATCACGTAGTTTTTCACTGTATCTTAGTGCACATCAGGTTTGTCTCAGTTTGTCAGTTCAGTGATGATGTGTTCGTGCAGAGCAGCGAGTGAACACGCTGCCATTTCATTTCTTGCTTCGTTTTGCTTTTCTTTCTGTGAGTGTTATTTGTTTTTAAGAGACACCAATAAACTTCCAGGAAAGATTTCTTTCTCTTTCATTTATTTCCCATTGGCATTCCTGACGTCAACAAACTTTCAACTGTTTATTTATTAAGAGTCTCAACCTTTAACTGAGCTAGTTCAAGCTAGTGTTTGCTGCGGACTTCCACGAGTATTCATACAGCAAACACTACAATTGACGACAGACAAGGGCAATTACCAGTTGCAGGTATTGCGAGGGGTGATGGGGAGGCATCACGCTGAAAGCAGCAGAGTTTGGATATGCCCAAGGGGAAGAGGGAGTGTTGCGGGAAGAACCTTCTGTTGCTAGGGAAGAATCTCACACTGTGATTGGCGTGCGTAGGTGGCATGATGAATGACGTACGAGGTCAGGCATGGCACAGCTGTAGTCGGAAAGATGGAGGCGAGCTAGGAGGGCGTGAGGTGGAGACGTGGCCAGTAGGAGGCCGCCAAGAAACTAGTTATGATTGATCAGGAGATTATGTCCTGACTTCAGGAAAAATGGCTGCTCTCAAACTTATAAATAGCATTTTTTTGGGGTAGTGTTAGGTCAGTTAGTCTTGAAAGTAGACTGTGGTGAGAGGATAAGAAAGACAGTACCCGTCTAAGCCGTGAAAATACAGTAGTTTATTACTGGTCATTTTTTCAGACGTGAATAAGTTAATAAGTGCCTAGAAGTAAGTGTAAACTTAGTCTTATTCATTCGTTACTTTCCAAATTCATTTTATTTAGGGTTCAGGCCGTGAAGGTTGGTACTTGGCTATGACGTCAACTTGTTATGATAGCCATTCTCTAGTGATTATTGATTGTTTTGTTTAGAGATTGGCGTCTCGTAACTTTTAATTAATACAACAGTATTTTTCTAACTTTTGTTTATTATTGCAGTTTTCAAATAATTTTTGGCCAATCATTGATCTGTGAAGGTGAATTCTCTTATTTTGCTATGTAAAGTTTTGTGTAAGCAACACAAGACACATTATTAACGATTATTCATATACAAAGCTCATCTCACTAAGCAGCCATTATAAGTACAGTTATAGTCTCTCCTCCCAGGGAGCAGGGCTGGCAACCACACTTCTTCAAAAGTCCCTTACAGAACATAAAGTAAGTCTGGATTAGTCGCTGAAAGCAGTCAATACTTATGCAGTTTTAAAGAGAGTTTAAATATTTTTGTCAATGTTTACGTTGGTGCTTATACTGACAAACTCTAATGCAGACATACCTTCAGAATAAAAAGTGCTGAAATGTCTGAAACTCTGGGACAAACCTATCTGTTAATTTAACAAGATTGTAATTTTATTTATTATTAAGTTCCTACTAAAGGGTTCTTTGAATTATCCTTTCGCTGACGGCGATATAAAATTCCAATTCAATTGCTTAAACTTTTAAAGAGCTTGGATGTCTCAGGTGGTTATATAATTACTATTTTATTATTTACTTTTGAAAAACAGAAACGTTATAAGGGTTAATCGAACTTTCAAAAAATTGTTTCTACTGACAGCTGAACTAAATATACTATCTACCTATATTCTATATTTAATTATTTTTTGAAAGTAAGAAATTAATGTGTTGGTATTGCCTTCAAACACTTTTCGTTCATGCTTTGTCACATTTTGCTTCAGTTTTGAAATTGCTTTTCATAGTTTTTTATATTTGTTATTGACATCAACCACAGTTTAGTTGTTGAATATTTAATACATTTAATTGTTATTCTTTGTGTTGTTTGTTAAATTTTCCTTTCACATATATGTTTGTTATATTTTTTAATAACTGAATCAATACTCATCAGTTATAATTTTTTTATCTCTGGTTTTTCATTCACTTGTTTTTATATATTTAACTCGAGTATACTTCATTTAGTTGTTTACATTTTAAGGATAAGGTTTTCTTTCTCTCGTCTTACCACAAACAAAGCGGTTTTTTGAAGCAACTGGTACAGAGTAAGATGAGGCATCGGACTACACATTATTTAAATTTCCCTGCAGCGCCATGAACCTGTTGCTTATTCAAGTGAGTGTTCCCTCCTCTCTTTTCTTTTACCCTATTTTTCTCAGTGAGAATTGTTAAGATTTTGAAATCTTGTAAGTTATTTATTTACAAATGTTGAGCTCAGTCATTTTGAGAAAGATACAAGCGATCTGGAAGTTTGTGAAGCCTTACAGAATACGTATATGTAGCCCCATGGTGGAGGATTTTCCCTCTTTTTATTTGATTCTGATTGAGTTCGACTTGGATGCCGAGACACACACACACGCATGCATGTGCGCACGCATGCACACACACATACACACACGCACGTACACATGCATGCACACACGCATACACACATGCACATACACACGTATGCACACACATGCAACACTTTTCAGTTTTATTATTAATTTTTAATTTCTCATACAATAAATTTTGAGTATCTGGCAAGCAAACCCTTAATCTTCCACGACTGCTACAATTGCAATAAAATGTCATCACATTAATGAGGAAAGTAGTTAACACAAAGTACCAACTGATGCAGTATCAAACCATGGGCGAAACATCCCTACTGGCTGGAAAATACGGGAAGTGACTTTCCCACCCTATCCTACGTTTTCACATTCCACAAAAAGAAGGAGAACAGTACTGTAAAACAAACAATCCTACAAGATGTTCTCCTAAACGTTACTAGAACATGACATTGACGTCACGTCACAATTATGCAGTTTCCTGAAATATGCATTACATTAATTCTCATAATCCACTATGTGTACAGTTTCATGAAATATACAGTAATTGCATTACATCTTTACTGCTGGTGCTTCAACTGCAACAGTACAGGCATATAAAAGGTGCTGCGAGCTGGAACAAATGTTACAGCACTTTTCTCTCAAAAACAAATGTGAAAAGTAGGAGTGTGCATCTTACGCACAAGACTAAGGTAATGGAGGTAAGTACAAGACTAAACATAGTCAGGTTTGTTGTAACAGAGACTGCGTTTGACTCCTTTGACAAGTGCATGACTGTGGCAATAATGCTGACATTGATAGAAACACAGTGGATATTTGATATAGGAGTGGCTACTGTTAGCAACACTATTTCAACAATATGTTAATGTTTCCCACACACAAATTGCCCTTCATGTTATCTATTGCCTTCCAGATAGCAGCAAAACCGAGTACCTTTGTTAAGTGGCAAAATTGCCTAAATCACATATAACGTCCTGTCCTATTTTTGAGATGCCATTTTTAAAATAGGTCTGTTTATTGTGAATAAATATAGCGTAACACTTGCCACAGTTATTTTGCAGCATATGTATCACTTGTGCAACACAGTTCTGCAAAAAACACACATTTTTGGTACTGAATATATAATATATTTTTTTTCTTCAGAGGCCATTCAAAATGTGAAGTGCAGGTGATACACATGGGTGGGTGGTACACAGGTTAACATGGCAAATAAGTGAGCTTGGATAGAGTTATCAAAGCCATTCCAGCTAGAAAGCAAATGTAATCATAACAGAATCTCCCATCTAGCTACAAGTTAGTAACACAGTCACGCATACGTGGGAGAAACATCACATGATCGAGCACCATTGCAGTGGAAATATATTTCAATAAGCACGTGACCTGTTACAGAATATAGATGTTTCACTATAGCACATATTAAAACTAATTCCAAACACATGCTGAAATAGTACGTATTTTTAACATTCAAACTCTTGATGATACAGATTGACTCTGTGCTTTTAAATGTTGCTTATCTCCAATAACTACCTTTCAACTATGATCCTTAATTTGTATACACTACGATTTTCTGAATGTGTTATATAAAACATTTAATTCTAATTGCAATCAAGATGAAAGACTTGTCTTTGGAAAATATATATTAACTGTTCTGATGAACAAAGTATACAGACACACCAATTACATTCTGTAAACCACCCTACAACAAAAAACTAAAGTCAAAACTAAATGAGACAGTGTAATAACTACGTGTTTATGCTGCTGTATAGCATTGCACTTGTTCACGCTAACTACAATTACATGCATGCATGCATGCGCACACATCAAATAAATAAATAAATATATATATATTTTTTGTTTAGCTCAAAATATTGTTTGGCGAAATTTAAAATTAACTATGTCACATTTTTAAAATGAATTTCCAATATTACCTTCAATCAATTTTGACCTTTTAATAGATCATATCAATAGTAAATATGAGGTAGTTTGCTTACAATGCATACTCTTTGAACTTAGAATTAAATTAAATAGTCATAGTTTTCCTGACGATTAGCAAAACTGATCTTAAAGCACAGATGCTTAAAACCAAGCTACCCTAGCTTTGTATCTTCCAAACAAAACACTTACAGTCAGAAAAAAATGTAATACTTAATACAGTGTAGGTTCTTATGTAACACTAGGTAACTGATAGGTATGGAGGTCATCATATCTCTGTCGTATTGTGCAAACAAAGTGTAATTCACAATTCTGTATTTTTCTGTATTTCTCTGATTCCAAAGTGCTTTAAAAGCTATCCTAAATTTAATCAGTAAAATTGTAGGGAAAAATATTGTACCAATGAATATAAACTATTTTTATATTTACTTTTACAATTTTGTTTATCACGTTGACACATTACGTCTTTTCATCATTATTAAAACAACTTCAACTCATCAGTGCACATCACCCAGTCGCACATTTACATGGAGTTGTTTGATTCTACACACCACGAGATGACAAGATCGTACTGTCTACACAAGGCAAAAGATGAACTTTCTATGCCAAACTTGTACTGTTCACCCGACTGAGCCACTGAGACTATACATCAAGATCATCCAGGTACTTCTGCACACCGGCTGATGGCACCACTAGTATTATCAGCACATGCAACTTGGATGCTGACGTCACACGCCCGAGGATCAATACCTTTTCACAACCCACCAAGGTAGAGCCCAAGAAGAGTATAAAGAGTGAGCCAAGGCCAGTAAATGCCAGTCTGTTCTGTCTCTTCAACGCACACTCATGCCGAAGGAACCATCAGCTCTCTGGTCCTCGCCTCACTGCGGTGCCCAAGATCATCTCCTAACAACCTTATCTTCACCGCATCTTGGTGCCAAACACCTTGTCTGTCTTCACCGCACCCCAGGGCCGAAGACTCCTGCTGTTGTTGAATATCGTAGTACATGTAGACATTTACGGCCCTTTCAGGGAAACACGTAGCATAGCCAAGTTTAAGTTTTTTAAATAGCACTTTGTCCATCTAGATCTAGATCATTAACCTAGGAACCGGTCGCCTTCGCCTGCCAATGCATAGCAGTTACTGTTAAGCTCCCGTTCATGTTAGGAGGTAGTGCTACACCACCTTGTTTATTTCCCTTAGTGGAATAAAAAAGCTTTAATTAACTCAAGGGTAAATTTTCCATAGTCTTAGTAGCTCTTCCTGCAGACATCAGGCCTGTAGAAGGAATAGCGAATTCAAAACCACCACACACTAGTAGAGTACCCACACGCAAACTGGTTGGCCATCATTTCTGTACATCAAGGTGGAGCCCGGACACAAGGTACTCTGCTTCTTGGTGTCAGGTTGCCAGAATAGCGCTTGCTCTCTCCACCCTGCTGCTTGCACTGGGAAGAATATTCCCTCCCTAAGTTGGCAAGACTGGTCCTCAAGGGGAACTCACCCCTGTACTGGGACTGTCCGTCTGTGAGACCTGAAAATCAGTATTTACTGCGCTTCTCTTGCCAAATACTGTGATAGGGATACCGCACTCAGTTGGCAGTCATGGTACGTGGTTGTACACCTGAATAGGACAGCATATCACCTGCCTAACTTCTGCTTTTTTCGATAGTACTGATTCTATCCTCATGCTCGACATGCGGTTAAAACTGGCAAACGTTGCCTCCGAGCACCAGCAGGAACTTAACCACTTCCTCACCACACTTGCGTACCTCCCACCGAGGGATAGAGCTTAAGCGATCCACCACTTGGAAAAACCCACTATGCTGGAGACACCCATGGACATCTTCACAGCACCAGTCCCGCTCAGCAAGTAAGCATACCCCGTGTTAGCTGCGTATCTGAGAGGTCAGAACAAATCCCCTGGTATCGCCAATCCTAGTCACTACCAATGAGCACCTGTCCTTCTAGCATACGCACATCAGAACCATCACAGAGCAGGCAGACTCCATAGGTTATGCATCGCTCAGGTAACTCCGCAAGAGTGGTCCCGTCAAAACACAAGGTAGTTCTCACCATACCAGACTTTGTGCCTTGCCACAAAGCTACCAGGCGAGTGTTATATACCAGGTGTGTTTCGGTACCACGTAAGGACTAGAGTCCTAAGCCTCACCCACCAGCTGCCTCTATCATAGCACTCACCAAAACGTTCCTTCCTTTTGCCACAGTGTGTCACGCATCAAAGTTGAACTATCATTTCAGCCATACCTATGCAGTGTCTGATACTTACTGCTCACAATCACTCAACCTCTAGGTTACCAAAAAATTCTATTATTTTTTACCCATCTTCTAATAATTAAAATCACTGAATTAAAAATTTACACAATTTTTACAACCACTTTGTTTATAAATTTGTAATACAAATTGTTCAATTGTTTTTCAGCGTGACATACTGGGAATGTATACTCACTGGTCTGTCACTGTCACAATAGGTGGTGTCCCAGGACAAGCTAAGCCAAGACTCTTCTATAATAAATGGGGTTTCAGTTCTATCAGGACACTGGTGACTTCTACTTATACAACACTGCTCAGGTTGCTTTGCAACAGGGCAAAAAATCAGATGTAGGCAAAAAAATTTGACATTTAGGTGCCACTGGAGCTTTGGTGATACCTGGGCGACGGGTTGCTGGAGTTGCGTTAGTGCAGACTGGTGCCAGTGCAGATACAGTGTAGTAGGTAGGCGTGAACTGAGGCTTTGCTCTTTGGTTAAGGAGCAGGGCGCAGTAATGTATGGCAGGAACCAAGTATGCGACGATTGGTGTAGGTGGCTAATCAGGTTCGCTCGTGTTCAACTACCCAACAATGGTACTCCATCAGGCTGCTATTCTCTGGGTGGTTGAATACAAAATGTAGCTCATGCTTGCTACGAGCTGCTCGGATCACTAAGATTAGGATTTATTTTGGCGACAAGGAGAGGACCTGTATGTCCGTCTGGGGTATTATTTCTCTTCGGAAGACATCAAAGTATGAAAATAAATAAATATTACACAAGATCAGATGTCACTTTCACTTTAGAAACCACTGAACATGGACACTATTTTTTATTTTTTGGGGGTCAAAGTCAATTTTAAAAAAATCCAATTTGATGGTACAAGAAAATAGATATTTAAGTCAATTCTCAGGAACCATTTAGTTGTATTTAACAAATAAAATGTGTAATTTTTCTACTACAACTGCACAAAAATAGCCAATTTAAAGTTCTAACACAACTTTTGTAAATAGCATACAGGGGGTTATTAGATTGGTCCAAAATAAAAGAATGACTCCTACAAAGTAGAAACTATTTTCCTGAGAAATATGACTGGTCATAATCTTAGGATTTAACAATATAATATTCTGCCGCTCATTAAGTCTTTTGACATAAATTTTACTCTCGTATATTCAATGTTTAGTGGCACGTAATCTCTACACACTCTCAAAATGGCTGAACAAAACCAAGTAATGAGCATTTCCAAAATGCTGTTCTCTTTCTCACAAGCTCCCTTTAAAAAACTTCATTAAATAAGGTCTATTAAGTTATTACCACCAACACTACTTAATATACAAGAAACTACGAGCATATACAGATGAGTCCCTTTAAAAGGAAACTCTGCTATGTAATTCACTACGACTGGTTCTGAAAATATTCTCCGTTTGTGTGTAATTCATAACACTATTAAAATTAAAAGTTGTTAAATTACAATCATCAAAGACAAATGATAAATGTTTTAGATTTAGTTTCTGAAGAATATGTTCTGTCAGTATTACAATATTCAGACTAACAGATGGAAGTCTGTCGCTTTCATGGCTGGCCATCTCTCAAATAGCCAACATGGATGTCCTGCATGTAAAATATATAAACAATTAATACAACTATCAAAGTTTAGTTCCAGATCATTATAAATAAACAATGTAGATTTTCATAATATCTGTACCATTTCTTAACTCTATTTAAGCAGTAGTGTATCAGAACCACCTTTACAGTCTCTTAATGAAGCTATCACAATAAACATCATGTCTGTATTCGTCAGAAACTATGTTATCTAAATATCTTTCAACCAAATAATGAAAAGCAAACCTGCCAACGTAAGGGTAAAATAGTCTAGCTTCTATGAATATTCTGTAATGGCAATGTTGCTCAATCATGTGAGAAAGCATGCATGGAAAAACTGCAGTATCCATGACAGCACAAAAAGTAGGGGCTTACTGCGAACTTTTCCGCAGCCACAGCGGCAGAGGAACCACCCGGCAGAGATACCGTTATCTCCCTACAAGCTGCTGCCGACACCTCATCGACCTGCCACAACCGCACATCACTCATCTCCCGCACACCATTCATCTTCCACTCCTTCCCATGCCCACTGACACAACTTGCCCAATGTTTACACATATCTGCACTCCACTCAGCATACGATATATGTACATTATAGCGAAACCTCTTTAATACAAACTTCACGGGACCCAAACTTCCACAGTTTGTATAATAGAGATTTGCTTTAACAAGTTTTTGCAATAACTACTAAACAAATTTTAAAAAGTGCAAAATAAGACATCTTTATCACTAGCATGACTTCATTTTACCAGTGGACTTGAAATTACATACAGTACATTATAATGAAAGTTAAATATTGTTACCTAATGATAAAAAATTTCATTAAATCACTCTCTCACTCCACGGGGAAAGAAGAGAACTTTGTATTAAAGAGAACTTCATATTAAAGAAAAGAGAACTTTGTATTAAAGGTTTAAACATGTTAATTAAAGTCTAAAGGTGTTTATTGTCAACATAGAAAATAATATAAACTGCAATCCTAGATAACAGTGTTTGCCAACCTTGTGAGACAAAATTTTACTAGAAAGACAAACCATTGTTTCATATCTTGTGCTGCAAAGAAATGTACAAATTTACAGAGTACACGAATACAATACTATGGCAAAACATTTGCTTACAAAGTTGGCAAAACATTTTGCTAGCAATTGCCTTTTCTCAAATTTCCTCATTTAGCTGCCATAAATTAGAAAATCTAATTTATCACTGTAACATTAATTTATGTTGTACACTTTTTTAACACACAACTTAGAAGTCCTATTGTTTAAGTTCATCCTATGTGAAAACAGTATTTCAAGCTGCTTACATCTACTACAAACCAGTAAATATTACACAGTCTTACTAACACTGAGAACCTTTTGGTTCCTTTATTAAAGAGCTTGTAAAATAATTGGATTATAACACTGGGGTTATGCAACTCCAATAAAAAAATATAGGGTAATAATTTATTATGGCCAATTTTTTAGTCTCAGTGATGCCATGAACAGGATAGTGTGAGGATTGCAAATATGGTGGAAAAACTTTATGCAACAATTATTACAGTTGTTATGAGATGCTGAACAATGTGCTCTGTGGCATGCGGACATTTGCAATCAAACGGATAGTGGACACAGTGAACATCTGATAAAAATCTCACCTGTCTAACACAGTTTTATAGACCCATATTGTGGACTGTCAGTTTGCATCTTATTATTATTCTGCATGCAGAGTGGTGTGTATTAATCTGTACTGTCATTACATGATGTATCACATGTGGAACTTTGCAAGGAGGAATCTACTGCTTTCATCACTGTAAAGTGAACACTTTTGAAAGCTCTGCTTATTTTACATTATCAGCCCATTGTGTAACCTTCGACCACATCTCAATGCAGACATGGCCATGTGGCATATCTTTAATCGGCCCTTCAGAAGTCTCGTGTATTTATTTACATAACAAATAACAATGCAACATATGATTATCTGTTGTAGCATACACTGAAAATACGTACATGTTAATTTCAGTAAGTAATATCTCTTGGAGAACAGTGACATGATTTTTACAAAATAACAAGGTTTGAATTTTCGCCCAACATAAGAATGAAACCCTCTGAAAAAATATTGAGTATTTTGACCATCATCTATGGAAAACCACATGTGTTAAATTATCATTAAATTATACGAGAATAATTATTAATTAACATTTACGGCAATAATGATTGGGTGAGTGAAGAGATTTGGGTGGCTCTTAACATTGCAGGTAGTAGTAACTTATGGAGCAGCGCCGCAATGAAAGGATGGGGTGGGGGAAATGGCAGATCTACAGCAGCATTGTTCGACACAATGCGTAGGCGGGAGGTGGATAGTCTCACCACCACGACCACATGTGGGTAATAATTCTATACATATAAAAATACACTGTGTGTAAGCAAATCCAAAAAATTATATCTGCTGGTCAAACATTCCAACAACACTACATACAAGCTGGACACAATTTCTTTATATTGTTCCACATACAAAAACTAACCAGAGAACAGAACAGAAAATGTCACATAAATTCAAGGAATTCAGAGCATCTAAAAACGGAAATGGGAAAGACATAAAAGGGTACACAAATCAATGGACCCTATTACTTGAAGCAATGTGTCTACCGAGTGATGTTAATAATTACAAAGTGTTAATTTGGCTATTTACATTCTTATGTGCACAAAACAAAAAGAAAGTGATACATTTCAGGTGCCATTAATGTCTAATATTGTCTCTAGTGAGATGTTAAGACCTGGAACTACCTACTCTCAAACACTGTCAACTTTGCAGTGGTTACTGCTTGCTGCGTTCAATGCTTTGTTCAAATGTATGCAGTCAGAGACAGTTATTTTTTTAAAGGTTGATTTCAAGAGTGCTCACTTTATCATGAACCACTTATTGCTTGTGCAGTGCGTCACACACGATCATGACCAAGATTTCAGGGGCCACTGAGATCAAACATAATAAAAATATGACCCACATATTTTCTTCTTAGTTTTCACTTACCTATGCAAACAGGTATTACAATCCAGAATTTATTGAACACTGTGTACAAGACAAACTAAGATTTAATGTGAATCATCTCTAAGGGCCAACCAAAAATTGATATTAACCAATACAATAATTCTTTTTAAAATTTTTTAACAAAGCATTAGCAACTTACACATATTATTACCAATTATAATAAATCTAGACATTGCACTAGAATTAATATTGTTTATACAACTAATTAATATTATCAGTGAAAAAATAACAAGGGAACTGCTACATCAGTGATAACACTGTCAAAAATTAAAAACACCAAATCATCCTGCCAAGATAAGAAAATGAGGTATAAAGTAAGACAAAAAATTGGCACATTGGCAAAGAGTACTAGTACACTTTTCAGTCATGTTACATTGGCAAAGAGTACTAGTACACTTTTCATTCATGTTACATTGGCAAAGAGTACTAGTACATTTTTCAGTCATGTTACATTGGCGAGAATAATGGTGTTAATGATACGCAAGAAGCAGAGGTTCAGCATTAACCCACACATACCCGACTTCCTCTATTTCCCACGCCCACAAGTCTTAAGTTTCCAAGTGTACTACGAATGACTCATGAATAATGGTGTTAATGATATACGCAAGATGCAGAGGTTCAGCATTAACCCACACATACCCGACTTCCTCTATTTCCCACGCCCACAAGTCTTAAGTTTCCAAGTGTACTACGAATGACTCATGAATATTTGTATTAATTCTTTATCAACACCATATTCTACGACCATGCTACATAATTTAATTAAGCACACTTTCTTTTTAACTTATTAAGTTTCAAATAACTATTTGTATTCTCTAAACTAAATATTTGGCAACTAGAGCAGGGCTCCCACCAGCCCTGAAGCTGTAATCCTCGTTCCTGTATATAAAAATCCTATAAAAGCCTGGAATCATTGGGTCAAATTCTGTAAAATCCTTGGAATAAAAAAAATTGCAAATTAAAGAAAAAAACTGGATATGAAGGACGTTAACATATTTAATGTAGTTGTTTTTGTTTGGAATGTATGAACCATACTAATTCTTTTCTCTACTCAAACTTATACTTTTGTTAATACAACAACCATATCTGTGATTATCTTTAATTTCCTCACCATTGTGATATCAATGACAAATGCAAAACTGCAAAGGTTATTTTCAATAATGGTCTTGGCCTTTGCATGTGATACCACAGCCAGGAACAGAAATATGTAGATAACTGTATACCCATGCCAGTGAATAAGTAAGTGAAATATTTTGGATGTACACTATTGAAGCAATGGTGTATGTCCAATAGATATTATTTAATTATTCATCTTTGTTGTAAGTATTTCAAACAAATGCATCACTGAAACTGACACACATCGTTGAGAGCGCTGCTAGTGCCGTACGTGAAAGGGAAAGGAAGAAAGAAAGGAAAAAAAATATATATTGATTTGTTTCTAGAGTTAGCAGCAGGCCTGCACTAGAGCAATGAAAACTGATATGGTCTTTTATTATTCACAGATAATGGGAAACTAATTTTTAACACACAACTGTCACAAATTATAGTCAATGACTATGGCTGAAATTCAAAAAATTTATGGACTGCTCCATCACCTTAGTTATTTTGTAGGTAATTTCCAAACTTCATATGTTGAAATGGGTGGACAGATGGTTTGAAAGTGCGTCACGAAATATCCACACACAAGATCATAAGCGATAATGGATCTGTCGATCCGAACTCTGTAAGAGTGTGGTCACCTGTTCCACAACATCCTCGCCTCTTACCAGCCTCGTCATGTATATACAGTAATAATGGATCTGTCGATCCGAACTCTGTAAGAGTGTGGTCACCATTGTTCCACAACATCCTCGCCTCTTACCAGCCTCGTCATGTATATACAGTAATAATGGATCTGTCGATCCGAACTCTGTAAGAGTGTGGTCACCTTTGTTCCACAACATCCTCGCCTCTTACCAGCCTCGTCATGTATATACAGTAATAATGGATCTGTCGATCCGAACTCTGTAAGAGTGTGGTCACCTTTGTTCCACAACATCCTCGCCTCTTACCAGCCTCGTCATGTATATACAGTAATAATGGATCTGTCGATCCGAACTCTGTAAGAGTGTGGTCACCTTTGTTCCACAACATCCTCGTCTCTTACCAGCCTCGTCATGTATATACAGTAATAATGGATCTGTCGATCCGAACTCTGTAAGAGTGTGGTCACCTTTGTTCCACAACATCCTCGCCTCTTACCAGCCTCGTCATGTATATACAGTAATAATGGATCTGTCGATCCGAACTCTGTAAGAGTGTGGTCACCTTTGTTCCACAACATCCTCGCCTCTTACCAGCCTCGTCATGTATATACAGTAATAATGGATCTGTCGATCCGAACTCTGTAAGAGTGTGGTCACCTTTGTTCCACAACATCCTCGCCTCTTACCAGCCTCGTCATGTATATACAGTAATAATGGATCTGTCGATCCGAACTCTGTAAGAGTGTGGTCACCTTTGTTCCACAACATCCTCGCCTCTTACCAGCCTCGTCATGTATATACAGTAATAATGGATCTGTCGATCCGAACTCTGTAAGAGTGTGGTCACCTTTGTTCCACAACATCCTCGTCTCTTACCAGCCTCGTCATGTATATACAGTAATAATGGATCTGTCGATCCGAACTCTGTAAGAGTGTGGTCACCTTTGTTCCACAACATCCTCGCCTCTTACCAGCCTCGTCATGTATATACAGTAATAATGGATCTGTCGATCCGAACTCTGTAAGAGTGTGGTCACCTTTGTTCCACAACATCCTCGCCTCTTACCAGCCTCGTCATGTATATACAGTAATAATGGATCTGTCGATCCGAACTCTGTAAGAGTGTGGTCACCTTTGTTCCACAACATCCTCGCCTCTTACCAGCCTCGTCACGTATATACAGTAATGCTGATGAGCTGCATATGTTTTACAACCTCTGGAAGTAACACAGGATGAATGCAAGAGTGTGAAGTGGAGCAAATAATGACTCATTGCAACATGAAGAGCAGCAGCAGTGAGATTAAGACCCTTGTAATTGGAAAATTAAAAAACCCTTAAGTTTCAAGGGGAAAATTCTTAGGCATGGATCGACTCAGCAGTATTCACGAGGTGGCTTCGCGGCTGTGACACAAAGATAAACGTCACAGACACAAAGGTGGTGCTCTTCAACTACAATTGCCCTGCACATCCCATCCTAGAGAGCATCAGGAACATCGAGTTAGTTGTTCTGTCGAAGAATATCATCAGCATGTCTAAGCTTCTGTATGAGGGGAAAATACAGCACCCGCGGCACTGATGTTCCGAGAGCTGCTCGTGTAGAAGATGGAGGGCAATAAGGCCAATCATTATCACTAACTGTTTCTACACATTCACTTTGTCACACCTGTCGACGAAAAGGCTGTCGCCAACATGCATCCCACTGTTGCCAGCTGCAAAGAGACCCATCGACAGTGGATACCAAGCCCCAGCCGGGCCCCCTGATCGAACCAAGGCAGACCCTCTCTGACTGTAGCTAAGTCGTACAATGAGGAAACATGGCAGCAGTTGGCCCCCAGACTGCATATTTGAGGAGTTCAAGATTGGGGTACTTTGAATGATGATGATGATGTAGTCCAGAGACAGCAAGAGTTGAGTGATGAAGAGGGGGAGGGAGTGACAGAAGAACCCAAAAATGCCCCCATGGTGAGAGATATCATCAAAGCTAGTGTGCTCTATACATCAGTATTACGTCAACATGGTGCAGGTGAAGAAATTTGATAGTGCTTAACACATTTGAGGGCGTTAACCAGATGTCGTTAAGTACAGGCAGCCCACAGTTACATACTTCTAATGCGCACATTCTTCACACCTTTTCTTTTGTTTTATCCTGGCACGGATGCGTATATAAACCATTTCTTTTATTGCTGCAACTACGTATCATCACATGCGTGCCACATACTCTAGATGTGATACAACACTGAATGACAGCTACCCACGCCAACATTTTGTCTCTGTTAAGAAGTTAATAAGGTGGACCTGAGGGAAGGACATATTAAATTGCGACCACCTTAAACAAAATCCAGTGAGAAGAGACTACCAATAACAACCACCAGAAAACTATGTTTGAGCTCGCGGAGCCGATACCTCCTGCACGAAAGGAATTGTTGCCATCTCAAGAGATGGCAACAATTACGGATCCGCCTACAAGGAAGGAGGCAACAGCGCCGAAGATCGAATACACCAGAGAAACCAGCACCCCGGCAATGATAACAGAAGCTCGCCTTCACACAGGTCGTGCCAAGGCTTTCTGCTGTTCAATGATCGCTAACCATCAACACCGGACCTCTTCACACACGCGCAGCAGCCCCAAAGAGTCGTTGTTCCTCCTACACGTGACACTTGCCATCAAACTCACAGCCCATACCCCCCGTCGCCTAAGGTCAAACATCAGCTTCAGTTAGGATTTAGTTATTATCGCGGCTACCTAATTTGTTGCTCTGTGCTCTTCTAGCTCGCCCTTCAGGTGAGGCTCTTCAAGCCAACATGCCTCTTAACCTGTCTTTGCTTTTACCTTCCAAGAGATAATTATAGCCTTGGTTACAGTAGGTTAACGTGTTCTATTCCGGGTAGAATGAAACACATGTAGTTTAACCTCCATCTGCTCTTTCTTGTGTGAGCTGTGCTTAGTCATCCCTGGTAAGCACTGCCCCACAAAGGAGAGGCAGAGAACTGCGTATTTGATATTGGTTTTGCCGAACTTAGGGTAGGACTGCAAATTGACATCACATACGTCGTCAAAACACAACCCATTAGATGGACACTCATACTGTGGAACAATAACTTAAAGGTAGCTGGTGCACACACATGGCAGAGACATGACCACTAGCAAAACACACAATGAAGAGACTAGATTGTCGTCAGCTAACCCACTACCTCTACCGTGTATAAACTAGCTGGAGGGAGTGCCACGTCTGGCAAGGAAGGATCTACCTCTTCTGGGATACTATACACTCTAGATAGGGTTATTGTCGCCTGCCACCCCGTTGTGGAAGTGTACCGTAGCCCCTCATCCCTTCTAAATGCCATACATTCACCCACAGGAGTGGTAGTAAGCAGAACAACAGGAAGGCAGCTGCCATCGTAATTGGCAAGCAAGCAAGCACTGCTTAAACAACTTGATCCCTGGGAAGGAGCTTACACTGTCCACCAACAAATGAGACCTCACCTCACAGTTCCACGCAGTCACTTGTTTGGTCCTCTGGTGAAACTCCCTGGAGTTGCACACTCAGTTGTTGAATACCTCTGCCTAGACCAGACCTACCTCCGGAACTAGGCGTCGAGCCAGCGGACGACGTCAGACTAGCACCACCAGGCCACAGCAGTTAGCTAGAAATACACGTCTTTACGAGTGAGACAATGGACTAATTTTGTTATTATATATTAAATTTTTATGCAATCACTCCCAAAGGGTCACATTTTATTCAGTGTGCCAGCCAATATGTCTTACTTCTTTCCACAAGGTTTAATCTGAAACCACATTGTATGTAACCAAGCCTTAAAACAGTTGATAAAGGTCAGCACACTTTAATCACGGAGGCCGTACGTATCACCGTCACCGGAAACCCCTTGTACCACTCACATTACACGGAACAGAGAGAGAGAGAGAGAGAGAGAGAGAGAGAGAGAGAGAGAGAGAGAGAGAGAGAGAGAGAGAGAGAGAGAGAGAGAGAGAGAGAGAGAGAGAGGAGGGAGGGAGGGAAGGGAGGGGAGGGGGAGGGACGGAGGGGAGGGGGAGGGAGAGGAGGGGAGGGGGAGGGAAGGAGGGGAGGGGGAGGGGGAGGGGGAGGGGGAGAGAGAGAGAGAGAGATAGAGAGAGAGAGAGAGGGGGGGGGACAGTTTAACATTACCTCAAAAGAATTTCTTTCTTTTCTCATTCCTTCGCTCCAGATGAATGTATGCCTGAAGAGGAGAGGGGGAATATTGACACGACACATTTTTAACAATTATTAATCAATATTTATTCATCAGTGCAAACGAAAGTGGGAGCACTTGCAACAGAGTTTGATTTGCCGCCACTACCACTGAGACGTTACAATTTGTTATATTTACACAAACAAAAGAGGGACAATACACGCCAGATATAATTATTCGCCAGCCGAGCCACTGTAGACATGCATCGGGGTTCACCGAGTACAGCAGCGTGCCACCAGATGCCACAACTAGTACGAGCGCCAAGACATGAACCTGGATCCTGCGCCGGCCGCTGACGTCACTCTCACCGATGATCTATGGCACACACTTCGCACTTGCTACCCTCCTCCCCAAAAATACCCCCTATTCCAGATGAAGAAGGGGCAAGCCGCCGGAGGAGTATAAATAGTGGGCCGCACCAGGATTCATGACGAATCTTCAAGTAATTGATGTCTGTCTCCTAACTTGGGTCTTCATAACACACACTCGTGGCGCCAAAGATCTAAACCTCTCTCCTGAAAGAGTTCTCATAGAGTCAAAGACTCCTCTCTCATTCCAAGAAAGGAAAAGCAATGGGAATAGGTAAAGTGGTATATAGGGAAGATATGAGGGTTACAGGAAAGAGAAGAGGTGGAAAAAGAGGAGGGAAGGGGAGGTAATGGGCAAAGGAGGGGAGACAACAAAGGAGAGAGGTAGAGAGAGGTAGAGAGAGGAAGAGATAAAGAGTGAATGAGAAAAATGGGGTGAGCACGGCAAGAGAGAGGGAGCAAGAGAGGAAAGATAGGAATAAAGAGAGACAGGGGGAGATAGCAGTCGAGAGGCAAGAAAAGAGGTGATGAGGGGAGGGAGATATGAGGATGATGGAGGAGGGGAGGGAGATATGAGGATGAGAGAGGTGGAGAGGGGGTTGGGAGAGAGAGGGAGAGAATAGAGGGGGACAAATGAGAGATAGGGAGTGAAAAAAGGGGGATATGAGGAAGAGGGGGAGAGAGAAAAAGAGGTGGATTGAAGAAAGAGGGAAAAAAGGGGGAGAGAGGGAGACATGGTGAGGAGAAGGGTGGGAGTACTTCGGAGAAGAAGAGAAAGGGCAAGAGATGGGGTGGATGAGAAAATATGAGTTAGAGGAAAAGGAGGAGGGGGAGAGTGAAAGGGAGAGAGATGCAGATAAAGTTGGAGGGAGAAGAAGAGAGGAGAAAATGAAGAACAAACAAGAGAGGGGAGAGGGAGAAGGGGAGATGTTACAAGAAGGGAAAAGAGGCAGGGAAGGGGGAGGGAGAGACAGGGAAGGGTAGAGGAGACATGGAGGAGTAAAGTGGTGACAAAGAGGGGGGTAAAGAGGAAGGAAGAGAGAGAGATGGATGATGGGGGGAAGAGGAGAGAGGAATGGGGATAGAGGAAGGAAGATAAGTGAATAGGGATACAGGGAGGAGGTAAGGGCAGAGAAAGGTACAGGTAGAGGGTAAAGAGAGGGGGAAGGGGAGAGAGGGTGATGTTTATAAGGAGAGGTAGGGATAGGATGAGTGATAGGGGGAAAATAAGAGGGGATGTGGATGGGGAGATGGTGCAGGAGAGAGGGACAGAGGGAGAAAGGGAGAGAGGGAGATGAAGAAAGCAAATGATATAGATGAGATGGAGTGAGAAAAGGAAGACTAAGAGAGTACAACAAAGAGGAGGGGGAGATAGGATGGAAGAGAGGGATAGAAGGGAAGGAAGAGGAGTGGGACGGCAGAAAAAAAGTAAGACAAATCAGGCGATAGACAGGAACATGGGGATGGGGAGGGTGGGTGATAGGAATAGGGAGTGAAAGGAGAGAAGGGGGGCAGTGGAGGAGAGGGCATGGATGAAGAGGTGTGCAAGTAGGGGGCATGGGGAGTGGGTAAATGTAGAGGGAGAGGGAGAGATAGGTTATGGGAAAGGGAAGGGGTGAGAACAGTGAGAGGGACAAGGAGAAATAAAGATGGCGCTCAATAGAGGGAGAAGGGAGGTGATGGCGGGGGACATGGAGGGGCATGATAGGGGTTGATAGGGTGTACGAGGAGAAAAGGAAGGGAAAAAAAAGATGTAAAGGTATATATGGGTATGATGAGAAGGGGAGGAGAGGAGGAGAGATAAAGGGGGGAGAGAGTAGGGAAAGGTAGAGGGAGAGAAAAGAGATAGGGTAGAGGGAGACAGGGACATTTGAAGAGACAGGGAGAGGGAGAGAATGGGGTGAAAGGCATAGAGGGAGAAATAAAGAACAGAGGAAGAGGAGAGAGAAAGATGGTGGGAAACACATCACAAACAAAACCAATGTGACCAATACACATATAATGAAAACATTTCAAATTTATTCGAATACCCTCCCTATTTGAAATGCCAGTCCTTGACCCTTTGCACAAAAGAACAGTTTTTCTCTGTCAACAGCCTTAGTGAATGAGTCTACCAACATTGACTGAGATGGTACACACTTAAGTACAAGTTGTCCATTCTGAATCTTTTCCCTTATAAAATGGTGACGAACATCAATATGTTTTGTGTGGACTTGATAAACATCATTTGAATCCAAATTATGACCACCTTGCTATCTACATAAAGTAGTGTTGGTTCTTGACTTAAATTTCGAAGCAACCGGGCTTCTTGTGTAGCTTCTGTCATTGACATAGCAGTTGTGGGTCGTCTCTTCGTATTCCATGATACTGGGGAGTTGCTCTTGAAAAATATGTAGCCTGTTGTCGATCTTCTCTCATCTTAGTCACCAGCCCAATCTGCATCACAGTAACCAACAATGTCTGGAGTTTCTGGAACAGTCTTGCCATCAAACTAAAGTTTCCAAATAATGGTTCCCTTCAGATATCAAAGTATCCGTTTCACTGCTGTCAAATGTACTAACCCAAGATTGTGATTGTAACTACTTACACAGCTAACTGCTAGTTTATGTCCAGCCTGGAAACTTGGGCAGCAAACAAGAGACATCCAACTGGTTCTTGGTACAGTATGTCTTTCATCTTGTTAATGTTTTCTGGACGGCTAGGAGACTGATCCTTGGTTAGTTTTTCACTTGGAAGCATGGGAGTTCCAACTGGGTTGCAATCCTGCATCTTGAACAGTTTCAAGATCTGATCAATATAACATGACTGATCAATCCATTTTTTTGTCTGGCTCTTGTAATTTCTAACACCAAAACATGTTTAGCTTCACCAAGATCTTTCATTTTGAATTCTGTCATCAACTTAGTTTCGAGCTCATATTTTGACTTCCTATTATTGGATAGCAATAACATGTAATCGACATAAACAGTCAAAATTAAAATTGACTCTTCACTGATTTTGTGGTACACACATGGGTCAAGCTGCGACTGGCTTAAACCCACTTTCTTCAAACTTTCATCCAGCTTCATATTCCAAACTTGGCTAGCTTACTTCAGGCCATATAACTATTTTCACAAGCAACACACTTTACTGGATCCACCAAAACACTCTGGATGAAGCACGTAAATTTCTTCACTTAGGTCACCTTGCAAAAAAGCAGTAACTGCATCAAGTTGGTCAAGATCCAAATCATGTCTGATGCCACAGCTAAAAAATACCTGATGGAACTATAATGAACCACTGGTGCATAGGTCTCTCCAAAATCGATACCCTTCTTCTGGGCATATCCTTTGATGACACTGCGAGCCTTGTGTAGCACAATTTGTCCAGACGTATCGTGCTTTGTCTTCAATACCTACTTACAGTCCAAAGGTTTCTTTTCACTTGGAAGATCAACCAGTTCCCATGTACCATTTTCAATCAAGGCCCTGTTATCATGGATAGCCTGGAGCCACAAGTCTTTATCTGGGCGACTGAAAATATTCTCTACTGACAGAGGATCTCTAAGTTCCTCACATGTAGCAGAATAGGTTACATAGTCCTGAAGAGTCTTTGGAGGCCTTTCCTGTCGTTTTCCTCTATGCAAAACTTGTTTTGGTTATTCAGTTGAGGGTAATTGTGGTTCTTCAGTTGAGGGTAATTGTAAAGGCACTAAATATGGACACTTTTCAGCTTCAGAGAAACCACGGAATCCATTTGATTCATCTTCACTTAAAACTGGATCTAATGTGTGTGATGTTACAGGAGTCTATTTTTTAACTGGAGTCCTCAAGAAAAGAAAAAACATCTTTAATCTTTTCACCTTTAATCCCACCCTTTAGAAGTGGACTCGCTTTTTCCATCTCTGAGGTGATCACAGCTCTGGACACAAAGACTGCATTCTTACTAGTCTCATACAGGTGATATGTTTTGCACTCTTCAATTATAACCCACTAAGATGCACAGTTAACATTTTGGTCCCAATTTTTTCTGTTTCTCTTTCGGCATGTGGGCAAATGCTTTACATCCAAATATTCTGACATGTTTTAAGGTTGGTTTTTGCTTGTCCAGATTTCTTTGGGTGTTTTTTTCAACACATTTGCTTGGTGAGCGATTCAGCAAGTACACAATTGTGTAAACAGCTTCTGCCCAAAAAGTGTTAGGAAGTTCAGATTCAATCAACAAGCAACGCACCTTTTAAAACATGGTACAGTTCAACTTCTCTACCCTGCCGTTCTGCTTAGGGGTAAACGTGTAGACATCTTATGCTGAAACCTGAAACTCTGCTGACTGTAGCATCGTCAACATTCTATTGCTACAATACTCACCTCCACTGTCAGTTCTTAAAATTTTTATTTTTTTCACCCATTTGGGTTTCTGCAAAGTTTTTAAAAATCTTGTAATGCTCTAAAACTTGGTCATTAATTTTAAAAAAATAAGCAAATGCTTTGTGGCTGAAGTCGTCTAGGAACATAAGCACATAACATGATCATGACAATGATTTTTCTTCAATTGGACCACAGAGATCTGAGTGCACAAGCTCAAGTCATCTTGTAGCCCCAGAGTTACTTTCATTAAAGGGTAAACGGTGATTCTTGCCTTGAACACATACTTCACAAACGGAGTCTGTGGTGTTATTAAGAAGAAACTCAACTCCATAAACTAGACCATTTTTTAACTTGCTCAGACCGGAGGAGTTTATGTGCCCTAGACATCTGAGCCACAGATTTTCACTAGGTTTTAGCGTAGAATGACTGTTCATGGCTGAACCATCACAATTGTTTGCTAGTGTATCCAGTTTAAACCAATTATTTGCAAGTGTTGCACATGCAATGACTTCATTACTTGAATTAATCACTCTTGCTCCTTTACAATCGAATACTACAGTGTTTCCTTTCTTTACAATTTGGCGTATAGACAAAAGATTAGCCTATAAGTCAGGAACATAGTATACATTGCTTACCTTGACTTCTGATGGTTGTTTAGAAATTAGTACTGAAAGGTCAATATCACCAAAGCAGTCGGTAACCATTTCTTCTTTCAGTATTTCTTTGTTAAAAGTCATGTGAGCAGAGAAACCAGAGTCAAGAACCAATGAATTGTCCTTTGGTGTAATTTGAACAGACAGCAGCGAGAAATTGCATTCTCATGGTCATGTCTATTGAATCTTTTTTGTGAATTTTCTCTTTTTCTATCACAAGCCCTGGCAATGTGGCCATGCTTATCACAGGTATAACAATGTGGGCCCCTGTAATTTCCTGAGTGTCTACTTGGAGGTGGTCCATTCTTGCGACTGTAATCACTAATACTGTACATAGCAAGGGGTTTTTGTTGTTCATTACCTTTCAAGATTGATATGTCTTGCAGTAACTTTATCTTAATTAAATCACCAGTTACTGATATCCCAGAGCTATCTATCCCCATCACCATGGGTTCAAAAACATCAGGTACTCCAGCCAACAGAATTGTGCGAACCCATTCATCACTGACTAATAAACCAAAGCTGGACAATTTGTGAGCAGTAGTTATGACTTTGTTTACATAGTCCTCAACTGATTCAATGTTTTCTAACTTTGTAGTGATAAGTATGCAGAAAACCTACACGTCTTGTTAATCCAGTGTCTTGGAAGGCCTTAGTGAGGTTATCCCGTGCTTGTACAGCAGTCGAGGTCGTCTGCACATGAACATAATTTATAGGATCAACAAAAGGAATGATCTTAGGTCATGCCTTTACATCTTTCTTCTTGTCCGAATCTGCACCTGTAACACTGTCCCATAATTCTTTGTGTTCAAGGTATGTCTGTACAGCGAATATCCACATGTCGAAGTTTTCATGACCCTTGAGTTTCTCAATTGGTGGTAGCTGATACCCGGACATTTTCAATGTTATATAAATTACATATGGAGCACTTCTGGACCCATAACCTGTTAGAATTCTAAAGGTAACACATCCAGTAACATACAGGTACATGTAGTATAACCTCTGTTTATTACATTGTGGATATACACACTGAACTAACAACAAAAGACGGCGGGAAACATATCACAAACAAAACCAATGAGACCAATACACAAATAATTAAAGCATTTCAAATTTATTCCAATAGAATTCCACCATACAAACTAGAATCTCACAGACAATATATGGAACAATTTATTGGTTGTTGACCATAAAGTAAGCAGTTTTAAAATTAAACTTTGGAAAAAAATTAAATTAAATTAAATTAAATTAAAATAAAATAATTGTAAAAATCTTTTAAAACCAAGCTTTTATTTATAAATGCACTAAAAAGAAAAAAATTTTTATAACAGTTACACAATTTGTACAACTTGTAAGATGTGGTCGAACAGCCATAATAAACTTTACTACAAATTAATATGTTTATATCAATTTATATTTAGTATATAACAGCTTTGCGCAAATAGCCAAGAGCCTTACACAAGATATGTACTTACAATGCTTACGCAAATTAGGTATACGTTCTATATTATGCCAAGCTTTTATATACTAAATATAAATTGATACAAACATATTAATTTGAAATAAAGTTTATTACAGCTGTTTGACCACATCTTACAATTTCTACAAATTGTGTAACAATTATAATGGTTTTTCTCCTTTTAGTATACTTACAAATAAAAGCTTGGATAAAAATTTTTTTTACAGTTATTTTATTTTTCACTTTTTAGTTTCACCAATTTTTTTGTAATATAATGTAGCCATGAACATCTTGGGACAAACTTTATGACTTGACGTGTGCCCGGTTAAGTCTGACTGACACGTCTGTCAAGTCTCCGAAGCGGTGGTTCCAGTCCTCGGCTTCACTGCTCCAGAAGTTACGGTTTGCCCAGCCGTATCTTGTCTCTGTTCAGCTAAGCAACCCTCTTACCACCAGGTGGCACAATGGGTGAATGCGAATGCAAGGTGACAAGAAGATTACGGTTACCGAAGCAGGCGCTACTGCTTGGCGTCTAAGTTGGGCGGTGTGGTCCCGTTCCGCCTGCCTGTCCTGCCTAGGATGAGGTAATAATATCCACGGTTTGATAGGAGTATGAGCCAGGTATTGCTCTCTACAACTCTTGCCACTCCTCACCTTGTAAGGCATAGGGCACACCGGTCTGACAGCCTAAGCAGTGACTTGCCGGCATGAGCTCGATAGGAATCTCCACTGATCCCCCATGCATGCAGGCTGATCAGGGACGTGGAGCTGTGTGGGCCACCAAGCCTCTACTGGTTGTGCATTTGCATCAGGCTAAGGTCACTTCAGCACTAACTTAGTGCTCAAAGTGAGAGATAACCTAAGTTTGTAGCCCCTCCCTGCACGAAGATATTCCTAGTGGTTGGGACACCACTGTCTCTCCCCATCAGCACTGACTTAGTGCTCGCGGGTTGGGATGAAACTGGTCAGCTGAATGTGGATGTCAATACTCTGGGTTCCTGTTGGTGGTGCGCTTCGCTCCCTGACCCCGACCGTCAACACAGACAAGTACCCTGTAAATGAAAAGCAAAACAATAGCGAACAATGGGTGTTTATTGGAGACTCAATAAACATGACCTGTGCTACTTCCTATCAGACCATGGAGAGCTGAAGGAAACTGCGGTTCCAGGTATAGGTTAACTGGTTCCAGTATAAAGGGGAGTAGCTGGTTCTAGACGAATGCAAAATTATTTAAAATTAAACTGGCTAAAAAAAGAAGGTGTCTGGAAGAGACAAAGTGAAGTTAAATATATGTTTACATTTTCGATGGATATTGACGCGTGGTGAGTAGCCGCTGGGGGCATACTCAAAGCTTATGAAGTTTCCGGAGGTCTCAGCACTGAATTAGTGCAATGGGATGTCACGAGAGAGTTTGTGAAAGAATGACTGTCTGAACCCGGCAGGATCCGGTCTTATATAGGTGAAGCTTGTAGGCTGCCGGCGGGCACTGTGGGGAGGTCGAGCATCCTGCCCTGGTTGGCGTGGGAGTCGAAAAACTCTGGTCAGTGTTTCTGTTTCGTGCCTCATCGGCGGCGCTCGACCTTGCCCGGTGGCGGGTGGCTTGTAGGCTTTCAGAGTGGGGTAGGGGAGAGGGCATGCCTGCCAGGTTGCGTAACCTTCAAGTGAAGAGAATCTACTCATAAGTTCCTGTTGCCTGGTAGAGTAGGCAGCCGCAAATTCATGTGGAAAATTTTCTGTCTCCTTCTGTAGCAACGGAAGTAGGAAAATTTGGCGATGAGTCATAATTGTTGTTAATTGGTAGATTGAGTGGCACGCGTCAGTCTGTTAATGTGCATTGCTACAGACCGTGGTTACCTTCTACAACAATCAAATTACTCATTGAGACAAGTTCAACAAGGCCAAACTCGATACATTTATTATGTGAGGAGAGAAATTATTTTAAGTCAGCATTTCCAAGACATCAGAGTTTCTCATAAAATTTCCCCAACATACTAAAACATTTATACAAAATGATATAGTTAAGTAATATGAAAAATCAGCATTGATAAACTAGATAATGACGCAACTCGACAGTGTGTGTGCACGTACGCGTGAGCACAGCTAACCGGACGCACCAAGCCACCCTGCCTGATCGAGACAGGCTTGTGCCACCCACACAAGGGCAACAGTCAAAGACAGAGAGGTTTGGCAACATTGTTGCAGCAAGCTCAATTGGCTTAACGGGAAGTGGTTTAAAAACTACTTGCAATATTTGACCTAAACACACCCACAAACATACAAAATAAATGGTCGACTTGCCTAGCGAAAGAAGCCCAAACTCAAACAGTTGAGAAGTTCCCTTGTGAGGAGATAATCCTGGCTAAAGCACCAGGCTGTTGTCACCATATTATTGCATTATCATAGGGTTTCTATATGTATACCATGTTTCAGCTCAATTGAATACCTAGAAGTGCATCAAAATTAACTTGCAAAATTTCACCCGAAAGTACAAATAAACTAACAAGGCAAGTTAAATAAAAGCTTGTAAAAATACTCCCACTGACTCTACAAATGCTACACTACACAGGCTTGCTGTCTCCTGGTTAGTCAGCAGTGAGTTGATAATGACACTCCTAAGAATCAGCATTGTATTGTTAGTGTAATGTTTGAATTTAAGGCCAGTAAAGTTTAAACTTGGGATTAATGATTAAAACAATAAATTATTAAAATTAATTGTTAAAAAACATGTGCAGTTTTAAACTTATTATTTAATTTTTAAACTAACTCACAACTTATAATCGTTAAAATATGTGGTTAAAGATTAAAACTAACATTAGCTAACTTTACAATCGCTTGCAGGCCGAAGATGATGATAAAATAAAAATGCCACAAATATCTTGACCAACTTCTTAAAAAAAGCAACGTATTTGACGGGCGACTAGTTACACACCAATATATACATACTAATACACTGACGTTATGTGATGAACCAAAGACATTGTTAGTCACACACAATGCCGTGGTGAGGTAGGTGAGATGCTACTGCCACGTACACATTCATCACAGTTGTACAGTTCATGATTGTCGTATAGCATGCACATTTATATTTATTTTGTAGTTCTGTACTGGTCTGGTTGCGTGCTAAATTATGCTATAAGAGTTTATTTTAGAAGTTTTATTTCAAATGGTTTTGTAGAAGATTGTTAATTTATCATTTTTATAAGCAGCCCTCTCTGATTCGGCATCCAGCAACCAATTTGTGGTAGCTTTTTTTGGGACTGTGCAAACTGCGACTTTTTATTATGTTTTGAATAAACACACAAAAAGAACCTCTTGGAGACTTAATTTTAACATTCTATTTGTTTTTCTTTATATTTTAACTTTAATCAGTTAATTTGAGTGGATTTTAAATTACAACTTTTTAGTAAACGTTTTCTTACTCAAACTTTAATTTTAATCTGTTAGATTAATTTGTTAGCTACCACAAGTATTATGAAGTAAGTGTTCCTTGTTTCATACATTCCGGAATGCATATTTGCATATTAAATCACAATAACATTCTTACCTTAACTTGGCTTGCACATGGATTAAGTGATTAGGTCCATGGCAATGTTAAAGTAACATGTGTAAGGATTCACAATAGGCCCAGCAGTAGATCCTAAGCAAGACTTTGAAAAGTGCTCAGTTTACATTGTATGGTGTGTAAGTATGTGTATCTTAACACATAACAGAAAAGTGAAGGAACTTACACTGTCCTCTCTGTTGAGAATCTCATCTGCATCATCATCACTAATATCACTCAACTCTTCCAAAGGTACACCATCATCCACACATAGTTTCTTGGCATCAGGGCCTTCCACATCCTTATCCGACCCATCTCGAGATCGCTTCGACACCGACACAGACACAGACACAGAGTCAGTGCAGTCTACTTGCTTCTTTGACGTTGGCTCTTCATGTCGACCACCTGCGCATATTACTTTTTTTTTACCGTCTCTTTGTTATCATGTTACAAAGTGAAATGAAAATGACACAGTGAAGTTTTCAAGCAATGTATGTGATGAAGTATACATATCTTTTTTACAAGCCTGACATTTCACTTAAACTTGGTGGCATTATTCAAAATGGGTAAGCAGTTACAGAAAAATTGAAAAACAACATAAGTAAGAAGCTTTCGAAAAGACACAGGGTCCTATATACCTGAATAAATGTTATACTTGGTCTAAAAAAACACAAAAGATGGAGACATTTCAAGCAGTTTTTCTTTACAACATACATGAAATTTTGCAGTTTTAGAGAATTTTATAATCAAACAGAAGTGTTAAAATTATACTACATAACTAATTACCAACAATGATTAGAGAACTACACATTGTTATTACAAAATACAGTATGATTTTTACTGCTCTATTAAAATTTTTGAACAAACAAAAAAACTGAAAATTTTTATGAACTTGCATTTTTCTCAGCTTTTGTTAACACATTCATACCTCTGGGCATAAATTTTTGCGCATAATTTAGGCACACCGTGTGATAAAGCTTAATATTTCCATCTGAGATGTAACGTCTGTAACACTTTCGCCTTCACTGCTATGAATGTATTAATTTTCTGGGAATGAAACACAATCAAATGGCTATTTCTGTTTCTTAAAATGTTATTTTTATCACAGTTAAGTGTGTTGTTGCCCTGCCAATTGTATGTATGCATGTCTACACATTATCAATAACGAGTTACTTACAATGAGCGTATTTCAATTTTTTAACACTAAAGCATAATGTTGTACCTTTGCAGGTAGACTGTATTGAACTACACTTGTTTCTTGCCTACTGTATAGTTTTCATGATAATTTACCACTTACTTCAGTGACACTCCACCGCTCTTTATAATTACATATTGCAATTTATTTGTTTGTGTACAGAATGTAATTTGTGACACTAGAGAATTTCCTTTTCATATACTATTATATCATTAATAATTAAATAATTGTTCTAATGCATTTTAATTTGAAGCATGTGCAGCGTGCCTGCGCACTGTACGGATGACTTTGCTCCATCAACGAGTGATGAAGAGCTCAGGGCAAGTCACAACAGTGGCAGACAAGATTTGCGTGCCTACAGACTTGACTCCACAAGTCTGTACATCCATGATTACACTTATATATAAAAAGATTAATTATACAATTGTACTACCCGCCCGGAATTCCAATATGTGGTTGCCATCCCCTAGAACCAAGATTATTTTACCCAATAAGCCACGGACCACAGATAGCAGAGAAGAAAGTTACAAGAGACACCACAGGATCGCAGCACCTCTGTGCTCAGTGATGTCACAGCAGCACAGCCTCGAGCAAGAAGGTAGTACACCTGTCGTCAGCCTCAACCCAGTGTGATGAGGAACGTGCACTGCCACCACAACCCTGAGATAAAGAGCCCCTATAGAGAAAGGCTATCATCCCCCGCACCCCCTGGCTCAGAAACGCCTGGAGCCAGAGCTTGTCGGTTTGCTGGCCACACAGGTCAGCTAGATCTCCCTGATCTGGGCAGACCTCCTCCTCTCCCAAACTTGCTCAAAGCTCTACCAGCTCCTGCAGCTTGAAAAGACTCCACCTACACCAGCTCGTCCAGCAGCTCCTCCAAGACTCTCCAGAGGTAACTTCAACGTCCTAACCCTGCACCCCCTTTCACCCAAGTTTTTTCATTGACTCCACGGTAGCAGGTCGTTGCGACGTCCCCTCTGGACAACCACTCCTCGAGAAGCACACGTTGAAAATTAGGTAAATTCTCAGAATAAATAAATATTTTATTACAAGTTTCATTAAGATTCGCATTCACCTGTGTAAAGTAAACAAGATAATTAATCATTTTAGACTGAACATTTGAACCGGTATTTCCCAGTGTATTCTCTAGACGTAAAAAAATCTTACGTCCGAAGTTATTTAGTTGACTACATTATTTAATTACCCTATAACTTTTTTTCATTGAAAGTGATATACTTCCTAGTAAATTCTTAACTTCTTCCTATGAAATAGGAAATAGGTGCGAGTGGGTCAAACCCTCAGGAGATGGAGCTTGCAGAAGGCTTTAGACGGCAGGGACATACCAAAATTCCTGGGAGTGTTCGGAACACCTTTGCCTGTCAACAGCGACACACTAACTCTCTCCTGCATAATCTTCCGTCAATGCCTTGTGCGTGTCTGGAAAAGATATTCCCCTTAGGGCTGCACGTCCACAGAAAAGGGAAAGAGTATTGACTCCATTTAAAACTCTGTGTGAGAGGCTACAAATCTATTACTTCTCTTTCGTAATATGCCTTTTCGACCTCAGATGATTAGGAAAAGAGGCGGATTAGCCAGTAGAATCAGAAGTATAGAAAGACAAACTCTACAACGAGAATTAGAAACCACGACTACTGGTCCGCTAGACTCCCCTTGCAAGGACGGACCATCATATCCAGTATCTGAGGTTACCCCACGTCCTATCTCATGGGTGCGTGCGACCATAAATCGGAACTCTATGCATATCTGAGAATCTGATGGCCGTGGACTGACTTTGAACACGCGAGTTACTACCTATCATAACGTGCCAAGCCCCAACCTCGACGAGGACATACACCCGTGCAGTATATGCACAATCCGTACCATGACAGGGGAGGCGGTAAAGAACAACTTACCGCCCAAAACCGGCATACTTACCACTCCCCTAAATTTCATTCTCAATCGTTTGCCGGGGAGATCACATTTTTGGGACCAACCCGGTAGCGGAAATAGGACAGAATAAGAAGCAATGATCGGATCATGGGACCCCCTTTAATTATAACTTCGCAACTACATACATTCCCAACAGGGGCTAAATGATCTGGGACAGCTAGCATCCCGTTTATTGGCAGCCCTCTCAGTGAGTAAAATGGCACTCCATGGGTAGGAGACGTATGCAATTCAAATCACTTTGGTGTTTGATTCCCCTCTGCTCAGAAGTTACCCATCCACTAGGCGGCACCTATCAAACCACCCCAAAGTGGGCAAACCACAACCCGTCGGGCCGAAACAAGTATTATGAGAAGAGTACATGCCGCGGAAAGCGTATAGATAGCGCTCACGATGTTAATCAGTACTCTTACCGTAAGTCTGTAGTAGGACTTAGGATAGCAGCATCATCTACAGAATGCATGCAGACACGTTAAAAGGCGCCCAATGTGAGGCGTAATAACTTCATGTAGCTTAGACTTGGGAGCTGGAACAGCCAGTCACCATCACCCCTACACCCTTCTTCTCATAGTCTCCTTGCAGAGGAGCTTGCTAGCTGTACAGGGTTCGGGGAGTGGAAGTAAACACACCGTTGCGATCAACATCAAATCACAATGTACAACTCCAAGGAAAGTTAACTAGAAGCTCAGCTCAAATTAGAAGAGAATATAATAACACAGAGACCAGAACTACACCGTGTCCCAGGTCGATGTGCGAGGGAATGGGAACTAACGTCATCCAAAGCAATTAACATAAATGACAATACCATTACGTATATCAAAGATGGGAAGTCACCGCACTATATACTGATGCATGCCAACAAGCAGCGCAGCGCACATGCGCGCTCTGTGGGCGACTTTGCCCATTTCGAGCCAAGGAGAACACGGGGTAAGTCAGTAACAGTGGCAAAGAAATTTCACGTATCGAGCAAAGAGATGCCACGCATTGGACAGCCGCATACGTGAAAGTAATTGACGTGTTTAATTATGAAATGAATGGCCTGCCCAGATTTCCGCATGCAAGCGCCACACCCACAAATAAATTAAATATATTTGACGAACCACTACACTACAGTTAGCAGTGGAAGAAGTTCCAGCAAACCCACTAGATTGCAGCACATCTGTGACCTTGTGACATCACATACCATCAGCCTCAGAAAGTGCTGCTATAATAGGTCAATGCCTCCAAGCGAGTAGATATGAAATGAGTAGCACTGCAGCAACCGTAATAAACTTACCCCTGTGTTGGAAAGCTAATCTGCATTGCAACATCGGAAGATTGCTGGCAAAATGGAACTTTTCGTGTAAAAGGAAATCCAAGAGTCCGCTCCAGCAGAACCGGATGTCTCATCGGTCGCAAAGATCAGTGAGAACTAAACGTCTGCAAAGACCATTCTCATCTCCTCAAGCTATGAAAGGGCTTCAATCTCCAGCACAGCAGCTTATGAAGGCAACACTCACTCCAGCCCAGCAGCTTGTGTGGGCAACACCTACTCCAAGCCAGCAGCTTGTCAAGGCAACTCCTACTCCAACCCAACAGCTTGTGAAGGCAACACATACTCCAGCCCAGCAGCTTGTGAAGGCAACACCATCTCCAGCCCATCAGCTTGTCAAGGCAACACCCACTCCAGCCCAGCAGCTTATGAAGGCAACACTCACTCCAGCCCAGCAGCTTGTGAAGGCAACACTCACTCCAGCCCAGCAGCTTGTGAAGGCAACACCCACTCCAGCACAGCAGCTTTTGACGGCAACACCATCTCCAGCCCAGCAGCTTGTGACGGCAACACCATCTCTAGCCCAGCAGCTTGTGATGGCAACACCATCTCTAGCCCAGCAGCTTGTGATGGCAACACCATCTCTAGCCCAGCTGCTTGTGAAGGGAACACCCACTCCAGCCCAGCTGCTTGTGAAGGCAACACCCACTCTAGCACAGCAGCTTGTGAAGGCAACACCCACTCCAGCACAGCAGCTTGTGTCGGGAACACCATCTCTAGCCCAGCAGCTTGTGAAGGCAACACCCACTCCAGCCCATCTGCTTGTGAAGGCAGCACCCATTCCAGCCCAGCAGCTTGTGAAGGCAACACCCACTCCAGCCCATCTGCTTGTGAAGGCAGCACCCATTCCAGCCCAGCAGCTTGTGAAGGCAACACCCACTCCAGTCCAGCAGCTTGTGAAGGCTCCTTCACACCAGGTGACCGCAAAGTCATCTCTCTTTCTCTAGAGGTTATCTGATGCCCTCTACTGAACAACTTTATCCCAGTCAACTTCCTCGACTCCCACAGTAGGAGGTCATCGCAATACTAAAGCTGTATTGCACAGTTCCGTTGCTGAGGTTACGCTGCAGAATGCGTAGATTTCTATTTTGCATTTTTATTAATTTTGTATTTATCCAGGCTCATTTTCATCTGCGTAATATTTCATCATTAATATTTGAGATAGTTATCAATCCTGTAGAGTCAGCCGGGGCTTTCTCCCACTTTCCTTTACCGTGATAAATATTACGTGAATTGAATTTGTTTGACTACAGTAACTTTAGTGTTAGACCCCTTTTCATTTTTTTAATTAACTGTGGTGTAAGTGAGAACTTGGGCAAGTAAACACCTTATTGAGGACTAATTGTGAGGCGCACCAAACTCCACAGGTGACGGAGCTTGCAAATGTTTAGAGTCCGAAAGGACATACCGCTGCTCCAGGGTTTCCAGTGGTCCCACGTCTACCATCAACGTAGTCCTAATACATGACCGCACAACTGTACGGCAGGGCCTTGGGTGCAACTGTCAAAGTTAGCTCCTCCGGACTGTTCGTCCACATAAAGGTAGACGGCTGTACAAATGCACAGTAAAAAAAGGTGGCATTAAGAGCCACATAAGATGTAGAGAACAACGTGCTTTACGTCAGGTTACGAACAAGGTAGAACCTCCACCAACGGATTCTGAGTCCATACCCTGGCTAAACTCGGCCCTTCTACTACCCACACAAGAATATCCGTTAGATCATTAAATAGGTTCTTGTTGGTCGGAATATGACACGGAGGGGACACCCCCTACGTAATCTGAGTCTTTGCCACCGGTAACGAGCATTACTCCAAACAAGGTAGTTCCGAAGAAAGGACCGTTCAACACGCCGACTGACGAGGCCTCTGCGGATAGCCCCTATATCCCCAGCCAGATCACCCATCCTCACCATCAACCACATTTAAGTACCCTTTTCTTTCCTACTATTCATACACCCCAGGACAGCTGGTGTCCCGCCTATTGGTGACTCTAATAGTGAGAAAGATTGGACTCCCTGAGCGGGAAACTCTCTCAGTTCGCCTCACACTGGGGTTTGACTCCCCTCTCTTCCGACAAAAAAGGGAGGGTGGTCAGCACCCTAACCTCTATCAACCAGAAAGTAAAGAGGAGCGCACATCAATACAGATTGCCTAGAACATAGGTGCCAAACGTGTTCGCACGCCCAGGTACAGGTGTGCCAATTGCCTGAATGAGAAGGTAGAGGAAGGTACCTAGTACACTGCATTCTTTGTAGCCGGGAGTTTCACCATCGTTGTATCGGATGGGCAGAAAAATGTATTAGACACCAGGGATAGGTATACCAGTGGGAGGTATGCAGACACGAGCATACCCACAGGCCTACGAACCTGATAGCACGGAGTAGTCCGGTAACTTCCGGAATGCCCACAGAATTTCATGCTACCCGAGTTCCATGGAAAATCTTACGAAGACCAGGAGATCTCCGTTACAGAGTGTGAACGAGAATTGAGGAAACACCTAATACCAACAAAATTATGGGTGAGGAGTGCGTCACCAAGTGAGCAGCCTCACCGGAAATGGTGGAACCAATACAGGGAATTCGTCGAGGGATGGCCCCAGTTTCAAACCCAGCTCATTTCACGTTTTACCAGCGACGAGATACTGTCCAGTTTAATAACGGATTTGGACTCTACGGTACAAAATTCTGACGAGGAAGAAGTGTTGTTCATACGCCAGAAAGAGCGTATCCACAAACGTGTATACCCAAAACAAAACGAAGGACAGAGGGTCGGCAGCACTGCCCACACCCTAATGCCCTCATTCAGAAAACTTACTGGTTTCATGGCAGCAGACAGTCGGCGAGTTGGCAGGTATTGCACAAGAAATAGAAGTGAATAATCACCCCCTGTCTGGGAAAACCACAGTGGCATGCGCCGTCAAGGACGCCGGCCCCGCCACCTACCCCAGACCGCCCGCAGACACACGACTCCCCCAATACCCGCCACCCCCTCGCCACTCTGGTGACACTGTGCAGGCAGGCACTATGGCAAGGACTGCCCGACCCGGCGAGCTCCGAAAAGGAGAAATCCTCCACCTATCCGGGTGCTAGAAGTTCGCGTTCTGCCTCCACCTCCCATCATCACTCACCCCCTCTTGCCAGGACTGCCATCTATGGCACTCCTACGGAGCTTGCCCCACCTGGCAGGATAGGAGGAAAGAATGGACAGACACATGAGTTCTGAGCACATTACTGTGTCCCACCCCTCTCAAAGACTGGCCCTGCCTAATGAAGCCGCGGCCAGATTACAGATGTTTAACACTGCATGTTTTTCCACTAACAAACCCCACATGCAGGTGCTTCTGAAATAGGGAATTGTCGTGGTGGAGCTTGACACAGCAACTGCCTGCAATTTCGTCAGCAGTGAATAACTGACAAAACAACAAAAGTCCTGCTTGATCCCTATCAGCCAAACGATCAAAATGGCCCATGACAACGCCCACCTTCGTTTATCTGGGAAGATTACCCCCCGACTTAAGGATACACGCTCGCAACATGAAAGTTCCCATCTTAATGGTCCCTTATCTGGGAGAGTCCATGATATTAGGACGGCCCTGGTTGCAAGAGCAACAGTGTTTGATCGACTGTGGGCAATGGCGTACCACCCTGGGGAACAACAGGAGCATGGTCGTCAATTGGGAGGGTAACTTAATTAAGGCTATCCGTTCCCCTGCCCCAGTCTGGTTGTTACGTATTCAGATCAACACCTCACAATTTCCCCGCACATCATGGAATAAATCCTCCACTCAGGCCTGACAAGTCGGGCACCTTTGGGCCCGACAGAAACGTAACACAAACCCCCAGGCCACAGCACAACCTGCCCCGAGTATCGAACCACCCAGCACATGGGAACTCAAACCTATGTCGGTCATTGTATCCAGGGATTAACCCCCCCAAACACATCCAAGATAGCCGCAGACAGGATTTTTGTAGATGCGTGTCCACCCGGATTCTGCCCCCGAAACCGTGTCTACACTATGCATTACTCGCACGTCTTGTTTAGCCTCCTCTCCAGACACTCTTTCTCGTTTTAATGCATCAGTCCCCTGTTTGACCGATGTACCAGCTATTGTCAAGTAATGCTGTGAGCTCTCTCAATTCTCTTGTCCGTCTCCTCCTTTCTTGCAGTTGATGGGAAAGGACAGGAAGGGTAGCAGGGCGCGTGACCTTATGCCACTATCCTTACACAAATCCACACCCAATTATTTGGATTTGGGTGGCCAATGCACTCACCATCTGGGTTGCGGGTTGGGATCCCTTTCCTCTGCGATAGCTGACTCCTTATACATGGATCACAAACTCCTTGCCTGCCGTCTGTAGTATTAGGACAATAGGTGCACTACATGGCGTCCATTTTAAGGTTATGTTAAGATTCCAAATCCCAAATTCATAAATCATAAACGACTCAACCAATTTTAATAATTCAAACACCATTAAATGACAAATTCTTGGCAAATAAGATACATAACAAACTCAATACTAAAACCGTAAAAAAAAAAAAAAAAAAAAAAAAAAAAAAAAAAAAAAAGTGAAGTCTAAGATTACCTATAACAACCCAAGTCAATATCTGAATCTAAATATAGACATTGCATCATGACAGTTTGTCCTTGTCTAGAAATATGTGTGTGTGTAATAGCAACATGTCTGCCATCACCGAGACCATGTATCACAGTATATCAAAGTGTCACAACTTGTCCATGAATCAATTACTGTGTATGTATCTTCCAAACATGTGATTCACAACTGACCTTGTTGGTGCAGGGGTTGGCATGTTGTGTGTGTGATTAATATGTACAGTATTATTTTATATAATTTTCTTTAAAATAAATTGTAATTAATTAAAACTTAAATGAATGCCATATGCGAGAAATAAAATAAAAATTCAACATGAAATAAAAATAAATATAGAAAAAGAAAATAAATAAACAATAATTAATAATTGTTAATACACTATTTATTATGGATTAAAACACCATTCAACAAAACCAAGAACTTTCATATTGCCAGTAGTATAGTAAAACCTCGTTAATTCAAAGTCAATTAATTCAAAATCGTATACAGTATCTTCACAAATGATCTTTCCTATTACAAAAATTAACTACTCACGTATTATAACACTCAGATACATTAAAATTGTCTAAATGGAAAAGGAAACTCAATTTTTTTTTATTTGGTTCACAACATCATATCACCTGTGCTCAATGTGAGTGCCCTTCGTCGCGTGACACACATAGAGTCTGTAGTCCAATTCCTGCAATACACACTGTAACATTGGACGATCCACCAACGCAATGGCCTCCGTGATGCAAACACAAAGATCCTGGATGATTGATGGTAAAGGTGGTCGATACACGTGTTGTTTGACAAAGACCCAGAGAAATAAGTCACAGGGTGTAAGATTGGGGGAACGTTGAGGCCAACGTAAACGTTCATTATCGTCAGTCACGGCCAACATGTCCAATACATCTGTTTGGTACTCGCCTATTAAGTTCACGTGGCACCTAAGTGGAAATGGGGTGGTGCCCCATTCTGCTGAAAAATGAAACCTTGTTTATCCTGTTCCAGTTGTGGAAGAAGCCACGTGTGTAACATTTGAAGGTATGAAATCCCAGTGGTTGTCTTCTCGTGGAAAAAGAAAGGGTCCTACACCTTTTGATGGCTGATGGCACAAAAAAACATTCAACTTGGGGGAGTCATGAGTCATGCACATGCTCCACATAACCTTTAGGATTTTCCAGACTCCAGAACCTGACATTGCATTTGTGCACTTTGCCTGACAGATTAGAAGATAGCTTCATCACTGAACACTAGTGATTTCGAGAAAACAACAGTTTCCATTTCGATTTGCATGTCCTCGCAGAAAGAGAGTCGCTTGGCTTTGTTGTCGGGTTTCAGGGTCTGCAATAATTGCAGATGGTACGGATGGAACCTGTAAAATCTTCCACGCAGTTGGTTGCGGAATGTCCAATTCTTTGCTGGCTGTTACGGTGGATTTCTCTCACACGCTCCACAGTTGCCTCTATTACTGGTGAACGGCCGGTTGACTTTCACTTACAGATGCATCCTCTTGCTTTAAATTAAAGTCAGTGTATCACTTATTGACACTGGAATCACTGGGTGCATATTCACCAAACATCCCTCTAAAGTTACATTGCACAGTGATAACAGACTAGCAGACGTGAAAATCCAGCACACAGAAAGCCTTCCTGTCTTTTATTGCTATAGCGGCAAAATCAATAACTATGTGACTGCTGTAACAACCACTAAACTATTTGAGTTTCCGTTTCCATTAAGAAAACTTTCATGTATCTGAGTGTAGTTAAATATGAGATATTAATTTTTGTAATCAGAATCATTATTTGTAATGACGCTGTATAATTCAAAGTGTTTATTCGCCCACAAATGGAAGAATAGGATTTTATATGCTTTTAAGTTTGGTTAATTTGAAATTCACCTTTTATGCAATTCGAAGTTGTAATTCATCCAAAAGTGTATGTGAAGTTCAGATTAATTAATCAAAACTATAATAATTATGATAATAAACATGCATCGCCTACACTGTTGTGTGTGCGCACATGTTAACCAGCAATGGGTGGCAGCATGGCAATCAGCTGACACAGTCACTGTCGCAGCCCGCCACAGTGATGTCATTGATCGTGCCAGAGTTTTCACATATGTTGACTGGTTTTCATTGCCTCTTCTGCTGGCTGAGGAGATGAAAAGTTGTTACAGCTAGTGCCACGCACTGCACTGGGTGAAGTTAGGAAGAATAGGACAAAGAAAATTCTGGGCTGCCTGTTAGGACAGTTGCCCTTAAATGGGGAGGGGTGTTCGGAGCAAGAGGATGAGAACACAGATGATAGGAAGATGTACAAAGTGGGAAGGGAGATGAAAAAGAGAGTAGAGGTATGGATGAGAACTTAGAGCTGTGTTGGTCCTCGAAGAATGATGAGAGAGGAGGGAAGCTGGTGCAATGTAGGCTTGGCTTGACAAGAAGATTGAAAAGGAGGGTAGCGGTGTGGGTGTGGCTGGAGGAAGGGTGCGAAGCTGTGGATGGCGTGGCTAATGGGAGGGATGACAGACAGCTAGTAAAGGAAAGACTAAACCCAGGGGGAGGAGAGCAAAGTCAAACAAGGGAGTGACCCAACTAAGCGAGGGGTGCTTCCAGACACAAAAAAAATGTGCAGCACTTGACTCCAACACCTGGCTGGCCAGCCAGGCCACTTGGATTGAGAACTGGCAACAGTGCTGTCACCCCCAAACCGATAAATATCCACCATCTTGCAGTGCTCCCTAGCAGTCCCCTCTTTCCCGTCGCCATGCTTGAAAAAAAAATCCAGCAAGCATACGGCATAAAACTTTCAAAATTCTCCAGAAGAGCATTCATAGTAGCGGGATCGAGAGGATACTGGCTACCACTGTTGCAGTTTTTAAATAAACTTTATTTATTATTTTAGATTTTTTGTATTTTAGAATAGGTAGCAATTAAGAGCAACAATTACAACACCTATATTTTACTGCACGTGAACATATAATTGATGACCAAGATAAATGCAATAAACTTATTTTTTGGGCTATTTCCTTAAAATTTTTGCCTTTATAAAACCAAAACTTTTATGGTTCCCTAAAACAGGGTTGTGACTTCGAGAGGGTAGTTATTTCTGAGGGCGTAGTTGTGTTTACTTTGGATAGGGAATATGTGAATTTCTTTAATACACATAAACAAACATATTTTAAAATTTGATCATTCAGAATAATGTAATTTTAAGTCGATAAATTAGGTCCCCAAGCAATTTGAATTAACGAGGTTTTAATGTACCAGTTTACTTCCTGTACAACCAAATCTAATCACCAACTTTAAGCTTGATCTTCTTACGAGAAAACATCACAGGATTACCAAAAGAACTTATAATAGCAGTCTGGCTAGTAATGCCTTTATTAACAGGAAATGTCTTCCAGCAAATAATGTCTCGGGGAATCAATCTCACCTATATTCTTTGGACCAAGTTCTTTTGAATTACCAACTTTTCTGAAGAAACAAAATCTCACCTGGAGCGGAAAGTGTCCAAGAGTACCGCACGACGATCACCTGTACTGCTACAGCGAGAACGAGCAGACCTGCAGCTACAAGCCACGACTTCACCCCCAGCATACAGGTCGCTGTTCCAGAGCAGCCACCTACAGCCATCATCACCTACCGAGCAGCCCCACTTTGTGCAAGATGCAGACGTAATGTTCCGGGATGCTATAGGCAGACAACGTGGAGAGAACCTACGATGCACAGATAGGCCGCCGCTTCCGATACAATACACCACAAGGGAGGATGACCGGTGAAGCGACGTCTCAACAAGCGCAATCAACCTGCACCGGCATCGCAAGAGTAAGAACCTGGCAGACGCCAGCATTTGACTAGGACTATTGACTGCCATGCCTCTCACTAGAACTATTGACTGCCACGCCCCTCACTAAGACTATTGACTGCCACACCCCTCACTAGGACTATTGACTGCCACGCCCCTCACTAGGACTATTGACTACCATGCACCTCACTAGGACTATTGACTACCATGCCCCTCACTAGGACTATTTACTGCCACACCCCTCACTAGGACTATTGACTACCACGCCCCTCACAAGGACTATTTACTGCCACACCCCTCACTAGGACTATTGACTACCACGCCCCTCACTAGGACTATTGACTACCACGCCCCTCAATAGGACTATTGACTGCCACGACCCTCACTAGGACTATTGACTGCCATGCCCCTCACTAGGACTATTGACTACCATGCACCTCACTAGGACTATTGACTACCACGCCCCTCACTAGGACTATTGACTGCCATGCCCCTCACTAGGACTATTGACTACCACGCCCCTCACTAGGCATATTGACTGCCATGCCCCTCACTACGACTATTGACTGCCACACCCCTCACTACGACTATTGACTGCCATGCACCTCACTAGGACTATTGACTGCCACACCCCTCACTAGGCCTATTGACTGCCATGCCCCTCACTAGGACTATTTACTGCCACACCCCTCACTAGGACTATTGACTACCACGCCCCTCATTAGGACTATTGACTACCACGACCCTCACTAGGACTATTGACTGCCACGCCCCTCACTAGGACTATTGACTGCCATGCCCCTCACTAGGACTATTGACTACCATGCACCTCACTAGGACTATTGACTGCCATGCACCTCACTAGGACTATTGACTGCCATGCCCCTCACTAAGACTATTGACTGCCACACCCCTCACTATGCCTATTGACTGCCATGCCCCTCACTAAGACTATTGACTGCCATGCCCCTCACTAAGACTATTGACTGCCATGCCCCTCACTAAGACTATTGACTGCCACGCCCTTCACTAGGACTATTGACTGCCACGCCCCTCACTAAGACTATTGACTGCCATGCCCCTCACTAAGACTATTGACTGCCACACCCCTCACTAAGACTATTGACTGCCACGCCCCTCACTAGGACTATTGACTGCCACGCCCCTCACTAAGACTATTGACTGCCATGCACCTCACTAGGACTATTGACTGCCACGCCCCTCACTAGGACTATTGACTGCCATGCCCCTCACTAGGACTATTTACTGCCACACCCCTCACTAGGACTATTGACTACCAGGCCCCTCACTAGGACTATTGACTACCACGACCCTCACTAACATTATTGACTACCACGACCCTCACTAACATTATTGACTGCCACACCCCTCACTAGGACTATTGACTGCCATGCACCTCACTAAGACTATTGACTGCCACACCCCTCACTAGGACTATTGACTACCACGACCCTCACTAGGACTATTGACTGCCATGCCCCTCACTAAGCCTATTGACTGCCACACCCCTCACTAGGCCTATTGACTACCATGCACCTCACTAGGACTACTGACTGCCATGCCCCTCACTAAGACTATTGACTGCCACACCCCTCACTAAGACTATTGACTGCCATGTCCCTCACTAGGACTATTGACTACCACGCCCCTCACTAGGCCTATTGACTGCCATGCCCCTCACTAAGACTATTGACTGACACACCCCTCACTAAGACTATTGACTACCATGCCCCTCACTATGACTATTTACTGCCACACCCCTCACTAGGACTATTGACTACCACGCCCCTCACTAGGACTATTGACTACCACGACCCTCACTAGGACTATTGACTGCCACGCCCCTCACTAGGACTATTGACTGCCACGCCCCTCAATAGGACTATTGACTACCATGCCCCTCACTATGACTATTGAGCACTACGCCCCTCACTAGGATTATTTAGAGAGCACAATTAGTAGGGAGTGATAGGATACTCTTGACGAAAGAGATGAGAGTGCAAGAGCTTGATTCAGCTCAATTAGTATGGAAAGTTAGGTGATGGAAAACATCCCACTACAAAAAAATCCTAACCTGGGTAGTCAGGCAGAGCGATAAAGAGTAATTGGTGAAATGTGCATCTTGTATACTTGTGGAAACCATGTAATTATTAGTTAAGAATTTTCGAAGGTTGAGAATTCAAATCTCATTAATAGAAACCCAGGTCCTACACAAAAAAAAAGGCTTTTTATATGTAGACTTCCTCCTGTCTTTGGGCACAAGTAACATAGAAGTAAAAAAATTTTTTTTAATCTTAGTTGTTATAAGAATTTGAGAAGATGTACAATGGGGATCCTGAATCACCTCTTGTTTTTCATTAAAAATCAAGCAGTATTCATCCAAAAGTAAGCAATGTTCTCAACTGCTAGAAGCATCAATTTTCGAGTCTAAAAAACATGCAAATTTAAGCCAAAATCATGCAAAAACAAGCAAATTTTTCAAGTCACAAAAATGAACACGTAGGATTTGGCATAAGGTAATATTTAATTTGATTTTTCCTTTATTTTTACATTTTATATTCAAAGTTCTACTGTTTTAAACACTTCTATTTGCTCTGAATTTTCACCAATTTCTCAAAGTTAATATTTATCGTCAATGTTATCTAAGATTGTTAATTGTAAGCTTTGTAAATTTGAATGAAATTTGCTAACCATATTTTTAAGATCTTCAGATGCCTTATCTAATCTATAGGAAGGAGGAATTTTTGACCCACTACCACCTTTTAAAATGTTTGTCAAATTGCAAGGTAACACAGGCATTTTTAGTTTTATTTATAAGGAAAAGAAATTTATGTAGACTTATAAAAATGATCTATTCTTTGATCAAAAAATCACAAAAATTTTAAATCGTAACCACTCAACTATAACCTCAAAAAAAAGTTTAAAAATATTGGAACAATTTGTAGACTCCTACCATTTCATAATATAAAAAAATTTATAAATCTTCAGTAATTCTTTCTTTCAAATAATCAGAAGTAAAATTTTGTTTACTAATTAAAACAACATTACAAATGGTACCTGCTTCAAGATCTTTATTAAAATCAACACAAATTTTTATTTTGTTTTTTCTTTAACTACAGTTGCTTTCTGTATGAACAATCAATAACATATAAAGGCCTTCATCCCCAAAATGAATACTAATTAATTTCACCATCAATGTTAACAGGTAGTTTATAATAAAGTTCTTTATTTCTAAAATCTGTATCTAGTTTGGTTTTTGAATTTCTGAAATCACTATAAGCAAGATATTGTTCAACATAAACATAGTTTCCAATGTCTAGATTCCAGTTTTCTTTAGGGAAAAATTTAATTTCTACCATTTTTAACATAAATGTTTCTCACATTACAATGATCAAACACAGCAGCGTGTTTATGCTGTTCAGCACAATTTTTTCTATTATATTGAAAGCCTACAATTACAGATTCCGGCATGTCAAATTGTAAATTACTAAACTGATCTTTTATATAAAAGCTAAAAATAGTTATTTCTTTTGGAATTCCCTTTTCTAAAAATTACCAATAATCAAAACTAATAGGTATTTTAGGTTCTTTATTAATTTTTTCTTTAATTGCAATGGCCATGTTCAATTCATATTGAACAATAGGCCACATAATTTCTAATTTTCCAATAACAATTATAGCAGGATCAGGATGAAGTTTCGTAACTGTATCATCTTTATCAAAACTTTCATGAAGAAATAAACAGTTGTTAGATGAATTACGAAAAAAAGTGATTTTATAACCACCTTTCCAATAAACTTCATAGTCATCACGAATAAAACCAAACAGATATCTAAGAGGATAGATTATTTTGTTTGTTTTAATACAAGAAACAGTTTTACCCTCTTCTGTTATTTTTTCACTAGAAACATATTTATCGGGATATAGATATTCAACACCAGTAAATTCTAAATAATTTTGTTCACTTGGCGATCTTAATAAAAAATTCATCATTGTGTCTCTCTTTAGTACACTAAATTGTTCATAAACATGAACATCATTTGGGAAAGAAAACCCATCTCCTATTGGAATATCAAATTCAATTCTATTATTGTAAACATTTAAATTCCCTCTAGTAGTGTGATCAGTCTGCCACTCGAAGTTCTCAATACTTATATAACTCATTTATAAGTAAAAAAATTATATATAAACGGCAGAATCAAAGGGAGTTTCTAGAGTTGAATTACTCATTGAAATATATAAAAAATATAAAATGTGCCATGAAAAAGAATATGAAAAAATAAGAAGAAATAACAACCATTAATTGACGAACTATGAAATATTGCTAAAAAAGGTAGAAAAAGTATGTGAAGAAAATAAAAATTTAATAACAACACTAGTTCCTGTTGCAGTAAAAAAATGTTAGATCATCCACCAACTCCAGAAGAAACATCGTTTGAAAGAGAATTATTTGCAGAACAAGAATCTCCTAATTTGAAAGAGCAAATGGGAATTGTACCATTGAAAAATTTACCACCTATAGCAGGTGTTTCTACTATAAACCTCGAAATAGAAAATGCATAAAGAATTAATGTTATTAATGAAAAATATGGTTTACGTACAGCAGGAGAAAATTTTTACATTGGTGATACACAAGTAACGAAAAATATTGATACATTATCTGTATATTTTTTAAAACCATGACTTTGTAATTTGTTAACAGAAAAATCACACAAAGGCATTGCTAATGACCTTAACAATTACGCAGAAATAGTTTTATTAACTAATTAACCTAATGAGAATAGGAGTAATCGAAGTTCTAGTATTGGTTGGAAGTGGAATAATATAATTAGTCCAATTTATAATAACTATATTTAAAAGTCAGATCGAAACACAACCAAAAGATAAATTTTTACATTTGATGATTTTAAATTTAGAGATGGTATAAAATAAAACAATAGTTTGCTGAAAGAATGTGTTTGGATGGGTGATGTTAGAAATTTAATTAACAGACTGTTAGCTATTCATGGTGAAGAAAATGCTGGAAATAAAAATTATTACAATGAAAAAGTAAGCATAATGAATATGTTGAACAGTAAATTTTCTTACTTTGTTGTTATTAATCCAAAAAGAATTCCTTATCTAATAAGAGAGTCAAATGTAATTCCGCATGCCTTTTGGAGTTCTCAACACCATGGCAAAGGCATTATAAATTGGGCATTAAATAATTAAAATTTTCCTGAAATGCATTTGCCTGGTTATAATTATTGTGGGCCATTTACAAAACTAAATGACTGACTAGAAAGAGGTGATACAGGAATAAATAAATTATATAAAGCTTGTAAATATCACGATATTGCTTACAGAGATCATAAAGATTTAGAACCTAAACATAATGATGATAAATTTTTACAAAAAAGTAACAAAAGAAATTAAGTTAGATAAAAATTCTCCAATTGGAGAAAGAGCATCTACTGCAGTTGCTTCAACTATGTTTACAAAAAGAAAATTAGGTTGGGCAATTTAAAAGAAAAATCTGGAAGTGGTTTACATCATGGTTTACATTGTACATGCTGCTTTAGGGACACTCAGTGGTTTAATAGGAGCGAGTAGTGCAAGTTACGGTGCTGTTGATCAAGTTAGTAAAAGTGGAAAAGAATTAGAAGAACAAAAAAGACATCATTTAGGAATTGATAACAAGGTTGGAAAAGGATTAGTTGCAAAAAGAGGAAGGCCAAAATTTTTTTTTGCTCAATTATCTAATATTGATATCGAGAAATACAGAAAACTAACAAATATTAAGCATTTCAGAAGTGTTTATATGATTGAAGAATTACCAAAAAGGAAGCCCAAAAATTAATGTGACGTGGTTAATTTTGACATTTAAAAAAATTCAGGGTTTGCATTTTAAAGAAAATAACCATGTTTTCTATTTTGACTCATTTGGATGCAATATTCCTACTAATTTAGTTAATTATTTCAAAGATATAAATGTTTATTACAACGATTATCAAATTCAGAATTTTAATTCAGTTATCTGTGGAAATATATGTTTAATTGTATTACATCTTTTTTCTAAAGGTTTTAAGTTTAACAATATAATTTCTATGTTATTAATTAACGGATATATTTGGGAAACAGTCAATTAAATAATTAAATGAAATTTTTGACACTAATGCCTTTGCTTTAAAATCATATGTAGAACCAAAATACAAAAGTATTGCTTCAAATTATGTATCAACAAACACTGCATTAAAAACATACGTAGAATCAAAGTATAGAATCAATGTTTACGTTTTACGAGACCAAATAAGCCTAAAGAAGATATTTTCCAAAAATAAAAGTAATTTTGTATGGCAAATTGATCTTCTAGAGATGAATACTCACAATTTGAAAGGCATATCGCATATTAACAATGGATACAAATACATTATCACAATTACTAATTTTTTTTCAAACTATGGATTTGCTGTACATCTAAAAAAAATAAAGAGCTAAAAATTTAGGAATTGCTTTACGATCTATATTAATGGAAAGAAAACCGTGTAATATTCAAAGCGATAATGGATCTGAATTTCATAGTAAAATATTTAATGAACTTATGCAAAACTATAATATCAATCATTATTCTTCTTTTAGCAAATTGAAAGCAAGTGCTGATGAAATATTTAATCGCACATGTGTTAGAATGGATTTTATAAGTGGGTCAATACATTAGATGAATTAGTGAAAGAATACAACAATACAAAACATAGCACTATTGACACATGACACAAATTGAAGTTAATATAAACAATTTAAAAAACTTTAACATCACCATATGTGTTAACTGAACCAAAACTACAAGCTAAATACAAAGTTGGTGAGGTCATTTGTGTAAGCAAATTAAAGAAATTTTCAAGAAGAGTTATACTGCAAATTGGTCAACAGAATTGTTTACTATTTGTAAAATTTTAAATTATGATGTGCCTACTTACAAATTAAAAAATACTAAAGGAGAAGAAATATAAGGCAGTTTTCATGATTTCGAAATTATGAAAACAGACTATCCCAATGAATATTTGGTCGAAAAAACCTTAAAAACTAAAGGTGATAAAATTGATGTAAAATGGTTAGGTTTTGATAATGCACATAACTCATGGATTACTAAAACAGCTGTTTTGTGATTTTTTTTTTCCATTTCATGCGCAAAAATGCAATACACATTGTTTTAATGCTCAATTTAATGTTCATTTAAATTGTAGTTTGCAATGTTTATAACATACATTCTGCATTCCTTTTACGTAAATATGTTTTTCAAAAACATTAAATATTTAATACAATTTTTAATTTTATTTCTGTAATTCCCATTGTAAATTTTTCTACTCAAATCTAACGTAATAAACCCATAATCTTCTTCCTAATATTTTGCACAAATCTCTTTAAATATCTCCAACAACAAAATTATTATAAATGTGCTTTAAATTAGTACCATCTTGTGTAAATATACACAAAAAATTGGTATTATCTCTTACCAATTGTTTAGGTATTTATGAATATGTTAGGGGTAAATAAAATACATCTAAATTTTTATGTCTTCCTCTAGTGAAATAATCGTGAGCAATATCTTGCTCGCCTAAAATAACATAGTCAAATATAACTGGAGAATCATTTTCACATTGATATAAAGGAGTCATTTGATCATTATTATTATTAAAAAAGGATGACATTTTTCCTTTAACTACAAGCTTTTTGGATAATATATTAAAATCATTTCGTAACTCAATATATTTTGGTTGATTTAAACTTTTTGAAAAAAACATACAATATATTAAAATTTATCGATCCTACATTATAAATCAAATTTTTCATCAGATATCCTCGGTTTTGAAAAAAATATGCTTATTGAAAAAGACAAATTTGTCGTAGATACTAAATTACCAAATTATAACCCTTTTAAAACAATAAATGTTCACTGTAACTTAGCATGTTTATCAAATATGATGACTGAAATCATTTAGAAACAGATATAATTGCTGGTTTTCCACCAAAAACTATATTTGGTTTTAGAGATTATATTAGCTATGAGCCAGCATATCCCATTTTTTATCAAATTAACATTGAGCGATTTAATCATATCGTTTTGGAAATTAGAGACGAAAATGGAAAATGTGATTGATTTCGATGGTGCTGACATCAATACTGTTTTAGAAATTAAAGACGTTTAACATTACCTGTTTCGATAACAATATGGCACTGTATCTATTTTATTTTATAGTACAATTCTCTTATCAGTAGGACTTAATAATATTATATTAACTTTGATTGTATATATTTCTTTCGTTTTGCTTCTTATTAAATTAATTGTTCTATATTGTATTTTTTCGTTAAACAACCAATTATTATAATTGTCAAATGATATTCTTTTATTAACAACACATTTCTTTACATCTTTCGAGTATTTGTTTTCTTTATTTTCAACTCTATATGCATAAATTTTTGCTCTTGAATCAACAAATTCTTTCATTATTTTGCCATTACATTTGTCTTTCATTTTGCCTAAAACTTTCTTGTTTATTTGAGGCATGGTGTGTGTGTGTGTGTGTGTGTATGTACACACACACACACACATATAATATATATATATATATATATATATATATATATATATATATATATATATTCATTTGGATAATCAGCAGTATCAAATTTTTCTACCATTGTTTTCATACGTTCATAAAAATCGTCTGTTTTTATGTTATAAATGTACGCATTGGTTTCTTGATAGCATAATTCAGTTTTATTTCCATATTTTGGTTTTATAACTTCATAACGGAAATCTTACATAAATTCTTTCAATATGTCTAAGACTGACATGCACACATAAATTGGCTTATTAAATCTCACGCATGTTTTATTCATATGTATATCTGCAAGGTTTTCATTAACTATAGTACTTTTTTTTAAATTTGATTTTACTATAAATTTTTCACATATTTACTTGGTTTCGTATTAGTTTTATATCCACTCTGTGTCTAATATTTTCCATAGTTTTGCCGAAGACAGAACTATTCATCAGCTTACAAAATCTTTTTCAAGGTAATTTTTAGTGTTAGTTCTCATCTCTGCATTTAAATCTATATATTTCTTCAACCAATAAGACTCATTAAATTTCAACATTCTATGTATTTTAGTAAGTTTTAAACCATCCTTTAGGCATTGTGTCAAGTTACAATAGTGTATTACATACTTTTCTTTTTTTATGTAAAGTTGTTAATAATTTCGTCTGCTTTGTTTTTGGAACTACCTAATTTTCTGAGCAAAATAGTCTGTCTTTATGTAATTTATGTAGTTTCTTAGGATATACCAAATCAACTTCTAATATATAATCATGATTAGAATCATCATCCCTATTCAATATATGTTCATTGTAAAAATGAAGAGCTACATAGTTCCCCCATTTGAAACCAACATACCGTAAATATTGTAATATCCCGCCTCTTCGAGCATTAAAATCATATCATAATTGTGTAATAAATCTAATGGTTGTTTGGTCATTTTTAACATTGCAACCCAAGATAATCCTTTCACTGACAAATACCACGACGGATCTAAATTGTATGAATGTATTTCTAAAGTTTTCAAATATATCTGCTAACAGTAATACATGACTTTTTAAATACAAATTGTGACATTCACCAAGGTTTTTCACATTAAATTGGGTCCATAAGTTTTTCATGTTCATAATCATCGTCACTTATATCAGATTCGTTTTGTTTATTATAAAATTAGTTTTTTTTTTTTTTTTGCAAACCAGATTTTGTAAAAAATTTTCCCAACTGTCCACATAATTGTATGGATAAGCACCTATTCTCATAACAAAATCAACTTTATCTTTAGGAAAATGTTTTTGTGTGTGTTTCATTTTATCATTACTTAAATTCGATGATAATTTACACAAACTACTGGCCATTAATTTGTGTATCTATAAATTCCATTTTTTCATTTTCTGTTCCTTTCCTAAAAATAACAAACTTTTATTCATTATTTGCTACTAAATCTATATATTTTTTCATCATAGTCTAAAACTTTAATAAATAAATGTGCATCATATCCACCTAATTATAAAAAAAATACATTGGTACAAAGTACGCCTAATTTAATTGTAGATTACAATGACTACATACATGATTATTGAATTTTCCACTTATGTGATCATGATGGCATAATTTTTTTATTCTCTTCTGTACATATGCATTCGCATACAGTAATTATTTTTATTTACTATTGACGCGTGCGTGGTTAGACTGACAGGCACATTGGTAGAGGATTTTGTCCGCTAGGCCAAAAGCGGGGTGGTTTAGTTTATATATAGATGGCGAGAAGTGAGGGGTGTTGGTTATTTGTTACATACTCTTGCTTCTTGGGCGCTGTGGTCGTGGTGCGTTTTACCCAGACGTAGCAAGCTTGGCCCACGCCGAAACTGCTATTTTACAGGTGGGCTTCGTTGGTCCAGAAGCGAATGTTGACCCAGCCGTATCTTACTTTGGTACACGTTAACAACCCTTTTACCACCGGGTGACATGAGAGGTGAATACATAGAAAAGGAGATTCGTATAATACAGTGACCAGAGCAGTCAACACTGACTCGTGCCTGAGTTGGGTGGCGCGGTCCCGTTCCACTTGCCTTTCCGGTGTAGGTTGAGGAAGTGCACTCAACTGTCTGGTGGCAAGGAACTCTGCATTTCGTTCCCTACGTTTTCGGCCATGCCTATAATCGTAAGGCATCATGTCTCTGCTCACAGTATACTGGTTACACCCTGACATGAACCAACTAAGCACAATTTACAGTATAAGTCCGGTTTCGCCTTACTGACCAGGCTCTGTAAAGTCTCCACTGATCCCCCACACTATGCGGGCTGATCAGAGACGGGGAGCTGTTTGGGTCGCCAATGCCACCACTGGATGTGCGTCCACACAGGAATGAGCGGCAAGTCTCAAGCTAAGATATATCCCAGCACTAACAATGCTCTTGAATAAGACAATAACTCAAGACTGTTGCTCCTCCCTGGGTGAAGGTGTTACCAGTGGTTGTGGTTCCTCTGTTCCTCTCCATTGGCACTACGGGCAGTGCTATGACAGTTGGAAAGTAACAGATGGCCGTTTAATGGGTGTGTAAGAAAATAAAGTACCCCTGAAGGGCGCCTGTAGTTGAAGTTAATATGGTTATTATAAATTAACCGGTTACTGTCAAGGGTGTATGTAGCAAGCTGTATCTAGCAGGCAAACATACATACACTCTAAGAAATAAAAGTTGAAAGGTAGGAAACAAAAGTATGTTTATTGAAGTCTCAATAAACATGCAACACATGCTACCTCCTACCAGGCAATTGAGTGGTGAAAGTTACTACGCTGGCCAGGTGTAGGCAACCTGGTTCTAATGGAAAATGGGAAAGAATTAGCTAAACGAGAAATTATATAATACTTCTAAACTGTTCTAATAAAGGTTTCTTGAGGAGACAAAGTGAATTTAAATAGTGTTGGTAAGCGTGTCCGCTGGTTGTCGGGTTGACTGATCGTCGATACGGTAAGTAGCCGTAGGGGCATACTCAAAGCTTTGAAGTTCTCTGGAGGTACCAGCACTAAGAAATGCTTTGGGATGTCGTGAGAGATGGAACAAGAATGACTGCGTGTGCCCGGCAGCGTCCTGACTTATATAGGCAAAGCTTGTAGACTGCTAGGGCGGACTGTAGAGAGGGCATAACGTCCTGCCCTGGTTGGCGTAAGAAAACGCTGGTCGGCATTTCTGCTTTGTACGTCATCTGTAGCATTCGGCCTTGCCCGAGGTCCGGGCAGCTTGTAGGCTCTCAGAGCAGGGTAGGGGGGCCGCATGCCGGCTGGGTTGCGTATCCTTCAAGTGAAGAGAATTTGGTTATAAATTCCTACTGTGTGTTCCTGTAAGCATTGTGTCACTCATGTCTGCAGCAGTGGAAATAGGTACTCTTGGCGATGCGTCGCAATCATAGTTGGTTTGGTGTACAAGGGGCACGCGTAACTGTATAACACTTTTCCTTGTTTTGTTAGTGCATTGGCCAATTTGTGAATATATTTACCCAATTTCTTCTACTTCTCTTTTAGTTCATTGTATAAAAATTTTATTCGGACCTCGATAAACTACTGATGGTTTAGAATCACCATAAGCTGATGCAATATAATATCAAAAACCAGATGCTTCATGAAATTGATATTTCATTGCATATGATTTGCATTCAACTTTAAATCAATGTTATTTATTTGTTCATTAGTAAGATTATATCTTTCTTTAAGTACCTCTTTATAAAGGCCGTTATCAATATCATCTTCGGTCAAAATTGAATATTTTTTGATAAGGTTAAATTTACTTAATTCTTTTTGGTTTGGCTTAACTGTTGATATTTTCTTTAATATTGATTCAAAATCGGCATATATTGTGAACGGAACCTTCATTGTACGTTAATAATTTTTGAAAAATATTTTCTCTCCTTTCGCAGGTATATTGACTTTTACTGCTTCATTTTTAGAGCATTCTTCTGTGTGTTTACTTAATTTCTCTAGAGAATAAAATAATCGAAGAGACATACTAAATATATAAGCTTTACATTTATAATTATCTTTTTGCATTGAAAGCAGTTTTGATCAATCTTTTATGCAACAATAATGGGAATTTTGCGCAGCTTTATCATCATTGAAATGAAGTAAATTGATGTGCTTATTCTTTTTACTTTTTGTAAGCTTAAGTGGATAAACTGTGGAGTACTCACCTTCTATAATGTATATATTTATAAATACATCAATTTGATGTTCAATTTTTGGTATATCATAAATTTTAATAGGATATTCATATTTATCTGTAATTTGTCAATATTCAACCCACATTTTTATATTTAGTTACTCTGTCTGAATTTCTGTCTACTGCAAACAGTGCATATTCTATTGTCCAAAGAAAGCATTTTTGATCATAATTTTTAACATTTATGCATGCTTTATTATTATTAACTTCTGGTAATTTTATACGTATATGAATAGCCATTTAATGGATTATTCTAATTTATAGCTAATTGTATTCCAATTATTCTATTTAATATCCAGGCTGAACCTTCTCTTTGAAATTCAGCTAATTGTGTAGTTATTTCTTGTATTATGAATTCATAAATTCTTTTAATATCTCCTTCATTCAATACTGTATAATTGGGTGATTAAAATGTAAATAATTCTACTTGATTATCAATTTGCTTACGGCAATTGGTATATAATTTAATACTGGTTTTCAGCCCTCTAAAGTTCCTACGATTAGTGCGTAATATTTCAAATACATAATTTTTTACTTAAGTCAAAAAATGAATAGGCTGTAAAGGTAATTAAAGGTATTTTCAATGTTATATGTTCCCATCCTACTTTTAAAAGCTTTATTAACTAAGTAACTTTGTTGCTTCATCTATTTCTTTTGCTAACAAATAAATTATTATAGAATGGAAATATTTCTTCCAATTCCTTTCTATCTTCAGGATATAATTCGTTGACATCGACGTCAGCTGAAGGCAAATTTGTAAAATTATTCTTTGTTATCCATTCTTTTACCCGCTGGCTTTTATCTCTAGGTTTTTCAAATACACTATAGGGAATATTTCTTTTAATTCCTTTTTCTCTTGTTTATAAAATAGATTATAAGAGAACGGAAATATTTTTTTTTTAATTTCTTTCTATCTTTCCTATATAATTAATTGATATTGGCATAAGTAAATGGCGAATTTGCGAAGTTTCTTTTTCTTTGCCCATCAATAATAAATGTTATAAGAGTTGTAATTAAATAATCTTTCCTTAGATGATGCAATTATTTAATTTCAAATCTTCTACCTATAATTTTTAACTCCCTACTGTCTTCTAGCCCAGCTTAACTGCTAGATCATTTGTCACCATTGTTCTCTAAAAGAAATAAAAATTTATCAATAAATAGTAAAAACCAAATATACAGGATAAATCAAAAAATTCATAAATTACTGGGAAACTGTATTTAACTTCATGTTATGACAATTCTTCATATGATCACCAAAACATTTTTTACATGTGATTGATAATTTGTCGTTACTATTTTTTTAAGAGAAAATAAGTTGATAGATTTATTGTCATTACACACTTTACATGTTTTTGTCAGATATTTATCATGTTGATTTTCATTTAGAATATCTTATGCTGTTTGTGTAATTAAAAATTTTGATGCTTTTTGAGAGATGTATTATAAACATATTTTCCACAACTGCGCATTACTTTCTCTTTTTTTTAGATTCATTACGACAACTAGTATATTCACTATAACATTTTTTACAGATGTTAAAATGTTTATCTTTTGTGTGTTTATGTAGTGCAAAACTCTATGCTTAATGCTTTGCAACATTTTTTACATTGCTTGCACATGTTATTATTTCCCATTTCGAGCATATTATTTTCCATTTTATTTATTAATGAAATTATTATATAAAGAGGAAATATTTTTTTTTTTTACATTTTTAGAAAACATGAAAATTGCTTGAAAAACAAAAGATTTACTTGATTTTTGCATAATTTTGCTTTTTATTTTACCTTGTGCCAAATCCCGCATGCTCATTTTGGGGACTATTAAAAAAATTTTATTGTTTTTGCACGATTTTGGCTTTATTTACTTGCTTTTTGAGGACCTGGAATTGCTGTTTCTACCAGTTGAGAACACTGCTTGATTTTGGCATACATTTGCTTACTCTTGGATGAAAACTGCTTGATTTTCGATGAAAAACAAGAAGTGAGCCAGGATCCCCATTATACATCCCTTGATTCCAAAAAGGAAACGGGAATTTCCGTAGCAGCAATCTCTACACTAACTGGACAGTTAATGTTTGATTGTCCCAAATCCCCCTAAGTGCTCACATAACGTAGGCAGATAATAAAAAAATATAGTAAATTTTTTTTGTTTGTGTAGAAAAGTTTCGCACGACACATACATTTAACGTAGAGTCAAAGAACTCAGTGAACACAGATAGAAAGTGAGATACACGCAACGAAACCTATCAGCAGGCCCGTGAACACACACGTGACGTAACCCTTACTACTCCTCACAATGCGGGGACACTGGACGATTTTGCTAAGGACCGATGTAAAAATTGGAGTAAGGGCACGAGGCGAAAACTGACTGTGAGAATGCTGTATCCGCCGCACAGGAAATTCCCAGCCTTACTATAAATACAAAGGAATTAATAGCATCAGTGAAACACTACCCAGAAAATAAACACAAAAGGAAGTTGAAAGAATCAACTGAATAAAAGTAAGTATGTAAATATCAGAGACTAAGATAAGGCTGACTGTATTTTAAGGATAGAAAGTGTACCTAGATAACACCCACCCTAAAAGTAGGTTAGGAAAACAGATGTTGAAAATTCCTTAAGGTGAAACCCTTGTAAGAGTTATAGACATAATCCCATTAAGTGAGTTAAAGGTGCAAGTCATGAAAAGAAGGAATGTAAATGTGACGTATTCCTGTTGGTAGTACGGCACAGATCAGCTTAGACTCAGACGGAGTCAGATAAACTCCTGTTACGAAGTTAGAAGACAAGATGTTCTCACCTTATAAGAAAGATGTAGAAAAAAAAGACCAAACTAATAACATTAACACATAGTTTAGAATCAGAATAATATTCCTCAGTATACATTGAACTAGAGAAAACGAAAGAACAGTGAATTAGGAGATAACAACAAAGAAGGGATTTTAAGATATTGAAGTTTATGTAAATTTATACAATTGTAGGGAGAACGCTCAAATTCCGTACCAAAAGTTAGGAGAGAGAAAATACGTTAGGTAAAGTAAAGGTCTCCACAGATGGGTACATTTTCCTGTTGCGAAAGCATTTTTCAGTTGTAGTAATTAACATAAGGCAAAGAATGGCCTCAAAGTGTTACCAAATGAACATAAAAGACAAAGGAGACTGAGAGATTGTAAAATTACATGTAAGCGACTCACAGGTTAAGTGATGGTAATCAAGTAAGGACACAGGTTAATCAAAATGTCAGTTGTAGAGAAAAATAAAGTTTGTAATGTAGCATAAAAGTGACATGCCAAGCCAATGGCTAACCTAGTGTGATGTCCGAGCAGTTTAGGGCTGAGCACAAACACCCAATAAGAAATAATCCAAATCAATTTAACACTTTTAATTAAATCAAACACTGAAACTTTTACACTTATAATTATACATCTACTTACTTGGCGATGTGGCGGAAGACGACATGGGTATTGTTAATATAAAACCAAATCAAAAATCTAATAGAAGCAAATTCATTCTATAGCCATGGTGATGAAGGAAGGAGAGTGAAGTCTCAGTACAGCTCAGGCGAGTTGTCCCAGGCAGTGATGTGCAATCTCTGGTGTCCTCTGCTGAAGTTCGGCATCCTCAGGCCGTGCACAGCATAATAAAGCAGCATGAGTGTAATGGGGAGAATTCTCCCTCCACCAAGAAGTCACCCACGAGAAGTCTCCCACCAATGAAAAGTCAGGGTGAGAAGAGTCGCCAACCAATGAGAGAGCAAGGTTACGGCATCAACCAATGAACTGGAACTTTTCACACGGCCCCAAAGTGTGGTATTGAAATCATATGATGGGAAAATAGCGGTTGATACAGCACGTGATTCCAGGAGTCATAGGACTAAAATATAATGAAAAACAGGATGTACTTCCCGTCAAAAGTGGTTAGTAATCAGAGTCACGTGGAGCTGAAATCACCGCAGGCAATATTAGAGGGGATACAGCTTCCTGTCGCAGGCACCGTCGAAAGTGGTTCGTAATCAGAGTCACGTGGTGCTGAAATAACCGCAGGCAATATTAGAGTGGCAGTATACAGCTTCCTGTCGCAGGCACCGTCGAAAGTGGTTAGTAATCAGAGTCACTTGGAGCTGAAATCACCGCAGGCAATATTAGAGGGGATACAGCTTCCTGTCGCAGGCACCGCAGAACCTGATAAGTTGCGAAAATACTTAATTAAAAGGTTCTCTCTCTCAACTGGAAAGCTGGCGGAGTGCCTGCAGCGCTACACTAGAAATAAGTTTTTACTTACACATGATAAGTTAAGAGTTCTTGTTACAATTGAGTGCTTATTTGTTTTCTGAAAAGGGCTAATGTCTTTTTCTGTTCTGTCCATTTTAAATGTATGGGGAGCCCCCGGTGTCTCGTAAGGAGTAATAGTATTCTTTAATTTTAAATAACCCGCCCTTTTAATCAATAAATGGTTTACCATGCGACAGCCCTGGCTAGAAACCAGACCAGTTAAAATTGTCCCACAGCGGTTACTGTAAACTCCCCCGTTGCTAATCCATGCAAGTGAGATTATTTTTATTATTTTCCACTAGCTTCACTTTTATTCGTGTACAGAGATAAAGATATAAATAAATACTAAAACTTGCAAAGCAAATATTGTACAGTAGAAATTCTCTATTGGGACCCCTCACGGTTCCCGAGAATAGGGTCATTATAGAGTGTCAAAGGGGGGGTGGGGTGTAGTAATAAATAATTTGGAAAATTTTGGGCCAATTTAGACCCATCCCTAACCACCATGCCCCCAAACTTGCCATTTTTGCATAAAGTTCATGTTCAATTGTCTGTAGCGCATAAAAACACTTTTTTAATTAAATGAAATACAAATATGTCTAATTTAATAGCTGGACGTATACTGATTAATTTGATACCCAAGAAAGGCATATTGGACTCCCCCACCCCCTTTTTGACGTAAAAAAGAAAACATTTGAAAGTATATGAAAAGATTAGACTACGTATTATTAAAATATAAATTATTATTAAAGATCTATTACTCAGGTCTCATGGGTCATACATTTCTATGAAGCATGTAGCGATCAAAAAGATTAGGTGGCGTTGCGTAATACGTGTGAGCATGCCATGCTCTCGCTTTGGTATGGCCATGTACGTAGCTGGGCGAGCACCTAGATCCTCTGCAGCGCAGCCAGGCATGGGCGTGGTGGTTTGCTGCTGAAGCTCGGCCCTAGATCCTCAGGCTGGGCAGCTGTCGGTCGGTCGCTACAAGATGGTGGACGGCAGCTGCCCTCCCGCCGCCACTACTGTCATAACAGGGCCGGTTCACTTACTAACAGCGACCCGGTGTTGGGAAAACATGCTGATAGATGCAAATCCCTTTAATGTGTTGAATTTATACTAAGTGTAGGAGGCATGTTGGCCGCTGCACTGGCACGATGAAACGCGGCTATGTTTACGGGAATGTAAATATTTAGTGCGGTCTACTTGAATTAATTATCCCAAATTTTTCATCAAAAACTTTTGACGTTGCCTATACACGCACACGGCCTCACTTGCCATAATATGGTATGGGTAATATAAGAATACATTTTATTTGTATACACTTATCTTTATTCAATTTTCACATAAAATTGACTTCAGAAGAAAAAAAACAATTGCCCACCATTAGGGGTGGGCGAAGCTGGATATTTTATTTCAAAGCAAATTGTTAAAAATATTCGCAAATTCGAATTGAATATCAAGTGAAAGTGTTTTGTATACATTGCACCAATTATATATTTTTTTGTAAATTTAATAACTACATGAATTTTTACAAGATACAGTAGAACGTGGATTTCACGTTCCTGTCAGTTACACTTTCCTGTTACTTACACCATATTATTTACCTTTTCCCGGCGCACACCATACATTTACAATGATTTCGTTCCTGTTGTTTACGTCACACGAAAATATGGCTTCCCGTGATTTACACTTTTTTGTGCGTGTATTAGGAACGGTACTTGTCGACGCCCAGCCTGAGTATGGTTTTGTGAAGGGGGAATAACGAGGTGGGTATTGTGAGAAAGATAAGAGAGGTAGTGCCACACCTCTCTTACTTAAACTGAATGTTTAATGCTCGGAGAGGGGTATGGTTGTGACTACAAGGATGGGAGCAGATGTTTACCATAGAGGGGAATGGCCGTGGTCTGTGATCAGGGAGGGAGCAGCGTGTGAGGAATGCAGCGGTTTGAGTAGGGCGGCAGACAATGGAAGGGGGAGAGTAGTTTGGGCGTGGCCTGGATGGGAGGGAGCGAGGACGAAGTAGACGAGCGGCCAGCAGCGATCAATACTCCACGGCTGTTGCCAACAGCGACTTCAGCCACTTGCCGCAACTTTGTTAGAGGCCAGACCCAGTCAAGCAATTTTACACCACATTTGTGCATTTTTAAGAACTGAGACCACTTCATTATATTAATATTACAGCTCTAACAGTACTGATAAATATACACTGTCCATTTTGTCGGAATGTGGTATATTTTCTTCTGGCTGGGAAAAATTCCAGTTGTCAGTGACAATGTAGAGAAGTTTCATTTTGTCATGTTGAACCAACGTACAAATACCATAAATGTGTGACACTGCCAGTTCATTATTTAAGTTTGTGTTATATGCACAACATTACTATGGGCTTCTATTCATAATTGTTTACTCAGGAAGCAGTTAGTCCTCCAAAATTGGCATGCCATGAGACAGAGGAATTTGACAAATGCTCGTCATGCTTAAATACTGTGTATCCTATGGTTGTACGTATTTTTGTAGTGCTGAGACTGTACCTGTCAACTTTGACACGGGGTCCCTTATCTCATGTCACCCAGAGACATAAAACGCTTGAGTAGTAGTAGGAGCAGACGGGTTCTAATTCACTAGGCGAATGACATGTTGATGGGATAGTCAAAAATAGATTATGTGGATGAAGGGCTAATCTGATTAATAGCTAATCCTAATCCGATTAATTTGCAAATGGCTGTGAAGAGGAAGCGCTTTACTGGGAAGCAAAATGGCTCAAGTTACATAATGTATGTACAATGTTTTTTTTTGCTTATATGACCAACTTCCAAATCTGTCCGTGAATATGCGGAAAAATCAATTTCCTCGACTAAATTTGATTCATCAGATCATAATCGCGTACTTAAAGAGTTGATACAATACTTCTGGCAAGAAACCCCACTTGTATTTTACAAACAATTTTCAGGTTTTTTAAAATTACATTATTGAAAAGTGAGATTTCAATAGCAATAGGTTCAATTTCACATTTTCACAGCTGTTAAGTCTGTAAAACTTGCAGTTTAATATCATATTAATCACACTGCAAAACTCTGTTGTACACTAGGAAAATAAACATAATACAGATTAAAATGTAAGATGCCGAATTAAGTTTGAAGAGATAATGAAGTGTTTAGTAACATAAAAATATTTTTCCCAGAAAATTCAGTTTTGCTGTATTGTGAGTAAAATTAGATACTGATGCCAGAATCACGTAGCCTCAACCAACACATTTCAATATGACTACTTGAATTTACAGCATGACTGATACCACGCTCTTGCCATTTAACCTAACTATTTAAAAGGCGCTGATAGGCTAGGGTAGTTTCAAAGGCGGTAGAGAAGAGGGAAATTTTCGTTTACATGTTGCGTGTTGTTTTGAACACAATTTAAGCGCTAAAATATTAGAAGCTGTGTTCCTAATATTGTTCTAAGTTATAATGTATATGCTGATTTCGATACATCTTCAAACGAAAATCGTATATTACTTATTCTCCTGTACTTTCATCAGCAATTCATCAGGAAAAGAATCGGTCGGTACGTTGGAACACATGATATAGCAGTTTGCAATTAATTCCTTTTATACTGAGGCACTGCACACCAAGAAGTAAATATTATTGTGTCGCTTCATATATTTCCCATTGTAGGGAAAGATTGTCATACAATTTAATTTTGCAAGGTTGTACACTCTGCACATCATGTCGCATGACACAATGAAGAATAGAAATCATTTATAATCCAAAATTGCTGGTCAGATGACAAAATCAGTCAGGCTTACGACAATCTATCATGTATTTCATTTGCTGTTGGCCATCACATCGTGCACGTCGGGGCTATGTGATTCCAGCATGACAATTATTTTACAACGAATGCAGTTTGGACTAATTTTTGGGCATTCTGTTGAGTTGAGGTTATGTTTTCATGTTTCACTAGCCATGTGTGTGGCAAATGTGGGCTAAAAATGTTGATATTATAAAGCGCACGTTATCTTCTTTTGCTATTTGGGCGAATAATAACAAATAATTTAAGTTGGCAAAAAGCATTTTTTTTGTTTCGAAGTTCAGAGCAAAAATTTTATTTCGAATACGAAGTCCAACTATTGAAAATATTTGATTCAAATTCAAATTTTCGAAGCTTAGCCCACCCCCACAAGCCATAAAAAATTAGCATATTATGTAGGCGTGGGCGCACATAAAAATAAAAATAGTAATTAAAAAAAAGGACATTGAATTAAATTTGAACTTATCATACATACACTGATTAAGAAACTAGTACGTGTAATGTGCCCCCGTTTTTACAGCAAAAGAAGAGGGATAGTAGGACAAAGAATCCTTACTGACCGCCCCCCCCCCCCTTCTCCGACCAACCGGTGTCCCCTTCTGGCATTAAGAAATTTATTGCTTCACGCTACTTGGGACAAGCAATGTCAAAGTCTATGCTGGTAAAGGCCATTCATGGTGAAGTGAGCACTTTTGAAAGCTCTCTCATTTGGGATAATAGTCAATAAGTATGCTTTACTTTAGCCTTAGACGTTAACTTCTGAGTGCGGTGGAATATACACATGTGTTTATTACTTATACTGCAATATTTATTTAAAAAGATATTTAAAGGATAAAATATGGCTGAAATGAAAAAATGTAACCAGGCCGTCAAATGTGCTCACTTTACCATGAACACCATATTGCTTGAGAAATGCGCTACCACCAACATCAGTAATAGTACCGCCGTTGAAAAAAATGTATACAAAACGAATATGCGCATAACTGAAACCACGGTTGGCGAGAAATTAATGTATCTATTTTAAGACATGCCTCAAATTTTCAATATTTTGACCCAAACTTTTCACGGTTCCTCCGGATTGGGTTGTAATAGAGAGGCAGTCATAAAAAATGGGGTCGTAATGAAGAGGTGTTACTGTACTACACACTGTTCAAAAGTTATTCAGTTATTGGTATACGGACTGCCCTCGAACTAGGAAGGTCAGGGTACAATATTAAAACTACCTGGTCCCATAACTTTCCTTTCTCAAACTCTCCTCCCAGCAATGAAAGTAAAGAAGGGATGTCATCTGGCAGACGAGTTGAGACACCGCGCTGCCGTAAGCAAGCGGAAGTAGGAGAGAGAGGAGGCAAGAGGAGAAATATATGCAGTTTACACTGTGATAATTACCAGATGTCGGCCGGCCAGACGTGGGTCATGCTCCAACTCCAGCAGGCAGCAGAAGCCACAGAAGAGGTTCATGCCCAGAACTACAACCAGAGTACTACTAGTTGAAGAAATAGTGGTCTCGTACGAGATGAGTCTACATAGCTTCGTGGGGTGGCCGACTGATGCATGCCACACTGCAGCGCAGCACATCTGCTTACTCTACGGGCAACTTCGCTCCATCAACGAGTGATAAAGAGCTCAAGGCAAGTCTCAACAGTGGCAGACAAGATTTGCGTGCCTACAGAGTTGACTCCACGAGTCTGTACATCCATGGTCACACTTATATATAAAAAGATTAATTATACAATTGTACTAACCGCCTGGAATTCCAATATGCAATCGCCATTCCCTAGAACCAAGATTATTTTACCCAATAAGCCACGGACCACAGATAGCAGAGAAGAAAGTTACAAGAGACACCACAGGACCGCAGCACCTCTGCGCCTAGTGATGTCACAGCAGCAGAGCCTCGAGCAAGAAGGTAGTACACCTGTCATCAGCCTCAACCCAGCGTGATGAGGAACGTGCACTGCCACCACAACCCTGAGATAAAGAGCCCCTATAGAGAAAGGCTATCATCCCCCGCACCCCCTGGCTCAGAAACGCCTGGAGCCAGAGCTTGTCGGTTTGCTGGCCACACAGGTCAGCTAGATCTCCCTGATCTGGGCAGACCTCCTCCTCTCCCAAACTTGCTCAAAGCTCTACCAGCTCCTGCAGCTTGAAAAGACTCCACCTACACCAGCTCGTCCAGCAGCTCCTGCAAGACTCTCCAGAGGTAACTTCAACGTCCTAACCCTGCACCCCCTTTCACCCAAGTTTTTTCATTGACTCCACGGTAGCAGGTCGTCGCGACGTCCCCTCTGGACAACCACTCCTCGAGAAGTACACGTTGAAAATTAGGTAAATTCTCAGAATAAATAAATATTTTATTACAAGTTTCATTAAGATTCACATTCACCTGTGTAAAGTAAACAAGATAATTAATCATTTTAGACTGAACATTTGAACCGGTATTTCCCAGTGTATTCTCTAGACGTAAAAAAATCTTACGTCCGAAGTTATTTAGTTGACTACATTATTTAATTACCCAATAACTTTTTTTCATTGAAAGTGATATACTTCCTAGTAAATTCTTAACTTCTTCCTATAAAATAGGAAATAGGTGCGAGTGGGTCAAACCCTCAGGAGATGGAGCTTGCAGAAGGCTTTAGACGGCAGGGACATACCAAAATTCCTGGGAGTGTTCGGAACACCTTTGCCTGTCAACAGCGACACACTAACTCTCTCCTGCATAATCTTCCGTCAATGCCTTGTGCGTGTCTGGAAAAGACATTCCCCTTAGGGCTGTATATCCGCAGAAAAAGGAAAGAGTATTGACTCCATTATAAAACTCTGTGTGAGAGGCTACAAATCTATTACTTCTCTTTCGTAATATGCCTTTTCGACCTCAGATGATTAGGAAAAGAGGCGGATTAGCCAGTAGAATCAGAAGTAGAGAAAGACAAACTCTACAACGAGAATTAGAAACCACGACTACTGGTCCGCTAGACTCCCCTTGCAAGGACGGACCATCATATCCAGTATCTGAGGTTACCCCACGTCCTATCTCATGGGTGCGTGCGACCATAAATCGGAACTCTATGCATATCTGGGAATCTGATGGCCGTGGACTGACTTTGAACATGTGGGTTACTACCTATCATAACGTGGCAAGCCCCAACCTCGACGAGGACATACACCCGTGCAGTATATGCACAATCCGTACCATGACAGGGGAGGCGGTAAAGAACAACTTACCGCCCAAAACCGGCATACTTACCACTCCCTTTAATTTCATTCCCAATTGTTTGCCAGCGAGACCATGTTTTTGGGGCCAACCCGGTAGCGGAAATAGGACAGAATAAGAACCATTGATAGGATCATGGGACCACATTTAATTATAACCTCGCTACTACGTACATTCCCAACAGGGGCTAAGTGATCTGGGACAGCTAGCGTCCCGTTTATTGGCAGCCCTCTCGGTGAGTAAAATTGCACTTCTTTGGTTGGGCAGTGTTACAGGTCACTGGTCTGCACCGCTGACCTTGGCCAACCCCACGAGAGCAGGTGGAAGATAAGGGCAAAGTAGTATATGCTAGGATGATGGCAAGTCAAAGGGAATGTTTTCAATGACAAGTGAGTGATAATCTTACCAGTGCTTTGAGTTATGAAGTCATTCAGCATGATAACCATTTGGTGGCTCGCCACATCTTACATTCTGCAGATAGGATTTCTGCGTTTATCTGAAGAATGCTCTGGATTACTGTTGATTCTCTCAGCATGATTTGAGATGTGTTGAACCTTACAGATAATCAGGGTGACTGATATAAAAGTGTGATAGGCCTCTGAGCCGGCAGTTCAAGAATGGATAAGATTCAGCTATAGGCAATTAGCGAAAAGAGAATTGTGTGGTGTGAGAAGTAACAAGCAGAAGGAAAATCTGCAACAGTGAACATCAGAACAGTGAAGAGTATAATGTAGACTGGACTATTGGACTCCAAGCATGAGTGAAAGACATTACAAATGATGGCAACAGATAAACTGAATGTGTATTAATGCTAAGTATGAGTTAGTAGACAATAGTTACATTCTAACTTGCCATGGTCACTTCAGTTACACTCTACTGGGTTCAGCACACTGGCGATTCCAACTTGCTACTGAGATAACATCACTCTTCCCACAGCTGTATTTTACTTTACATAAATGAACATGACTGTGCATCCATTGAAACCAACAGCGCTATTCGTTGGGGCATCAGTTACACAGCTCGTCAAAAACCCTAATTCTTAAAAAAATTCTAAATGATTATCTGCATGTTCCCAAAATATAGACAATGTTTATCATTTAATAGTTCATTTTGCTATTGATGCATCTCAACATGCTCCACTGTGCAGATGCACACTCTACGGACGACTTCGCCCCATCTAAGAGTCATCCCCGCTCAGGGGGAAGATATATAAGCTGCAAAAATGAATAAACCTATCAAACACGGAGATCCCACAGGCCTGGGAAGCCGAATACGTAATTGTAAATTACCTACGTAATATAAAATCCCCATTGCCCATCTGAATTTCTGCATATAAAAGGCACAACAGTGAAATACATAAATATTTGTGATATTCTACTACTCGTTGCTTAGCCCTGGAAGAAGTTCCTGCAACCCCCATAGATGGCAGCACCCCCGTGGCCTTGTGGCGCAACGACCGGTCCGCCTAAGGAACAGGCGTTTAATTTGTCATTGTCTCCAAGCAGGGCGATAAGAAATGAGCAGAGCTCCTGCGACCCAGATAATGCACCCCCTTGTTGGAAGGCTACGTTTCCCCCCGCACCCCGAAAAACTGCTGATGAGAACATTTTGTATAAATAGAAGTCCAGCTTACAGCACCGGCAGTGACGCCGGTCTTGCCGGCTGAAGAGGACACGAGCCCTGCCCAGTCTGCAAAGACTCTCCTCAGTCTACAAAGACTATCCTTTCTCAGATTCTCTTCAGTTTGCGAGGACACTCTCTCATCTCCGCGACCTGCAACACAGCGCACCATTCACTCCGCAGACTGCAGCCTCCAATAGGTTGCAAACTGCTTTCTTCAACTGCACCAGTTAACCGTGAGGACAGCTACTCCTTCGCCAAGGTAAACCTACTCCGACTGGTATCCTTTACCCAAGTCAACTTCCATGACTCCGAGGTACAGAGCCGGCGTGTCAGTTTACCATCCTGATAATATTCCAGTAAATTTTAGTATGCTCTAAAAGTGCATAAATTTGGGATTTTATACTTCTCAAGGCTCGCCTTCGCCTAACTCTTTCACTCACGTAATTTTATTAATCGTTAGAAGTGCTAATTAATTGTCATTTATAATTTTTACTATTAGCCGGGACTCTCCAGTTTCCTTATCATGTAATAAATATTACGTCAAACCTAGTTTGTCAGTGTACTGTCATTTTAAACTAGTCACCAAGTGCTCCCTGGAGTTTGTATTTAATTGTTAGTGTATCAGGTATCATCACGGTCAGTAGTGAGATACTGTGTGATAACTGTTGAGCTTGTATAAGGGCCTAATGTATAATAGAAGTAGGGGAACACAGAGCAGGCAACTGCGCAAGGAACGCAGTGCCCAAGTGACAACCGGGATAGCTGACGCTTTGGTAAGTACCACGTCATAGGTTGAACCCCTGAGCAGAGCAGCGAAGCCGTTCGTCTGCCTATCTCACCCTTCATTCTCCTGGAGCACGTATCCCACTGGACCACAATCTAGGCACCTGTTGGCCCGGGAATCTTACCGGAGATTATGTGGACCTAGTGGAGCAGTCACAGCATATCGTTCATGATACTCCTGCGGACAGCGTGAATAGCCATATCCCCACGATGGCTATCATTGTCAAACTCAACTCGGGCAGACTCATCCGGGTTAAACAACCGAGAGATACAGAACCCGCTAACTTTTGTGTCATGAAGCTAGCATCAGGAGTTTAACTCCCATCTAAGGCAGTCCCCAAATCATGTGCAGCACCCCCCTCTTTAGATTTTGTTCCCACACATCGACCCACCCGACCTGTCATGATTTCCCCGGCCAGATCATACACCACCACCCCCACGATCACGTAATTGCATCATCACACAATCTCCCCGGGACAACTGGCGTCCCGTTTATTGGCGACCGTGATAGTGAGGAGAGTAGAACTCCCTGGGTGGAAATCTACGTCCATTTGCCTCACTCTGGGATTTGACTCCCCTCGAACCCGATGGAACCCTGCCATCAAGCGACCCACAATGATATCTAACCCTTCCATGCCCAGCTGGGCCCAGAAAAGTTGCCATATATGCCACAGTAGGCTCACCTGGCGTTCCAAGAGGGTATTTAGAGGCCTAACCCCTACCTCATGAGGAAGGGCGCACATCACTATTTAAAGAGAATGTGTGATTGTTGTGTCAAACCCAGCCATGGTCTGAAACTTGTTTGCAGATTAAGGTCCTGGTGCAATTTATTATTTTAAAATCCCAATTCAATTTTTGAATGCAACTTTGAATTTACATGGAATTGAATACGAGCCAATAATTTCTAGTACTCGTCCATTCCCAAAACTTCATAAAGGTTTCCCATTTAATGATAGAAATAAAAAATATAGCATCTTTTATAAGTTTTATTCTCTCTCTACTTTTCAGCTAAACCATCTTTTTCACATAACATTCTTGTAGTTTTCCCTGCTACAACTTTAACACATGCTTAGTTATACAGACATAACATAATTTCAGTGCATAATGGTCTTATGATTAATTATTAATGTTGAAAAGAGTAAAAAAATTGTAGAAACTAAAAAGTTCTGCTCTTTTCAGCACTGAAGATGAGCTAGAACATTAAGGAATACACGATACTCCAGACTCCCCTCCACAAACCATCGTATTGAGGGATATTGCATCAACCTACCCTTCACAAAGCATGAAAGGGGAGGAAGATAAAATACTGCACTAGTACCTAGCAACCCGTACCCTTACCAGGAAGTGTGTCATGGGAGAAAGCTATACTGTGTTCAGCGTGCCCCAAGATAGCTGAATATCCCACCCTCTTGTAAGGGATGGGGTTAGCAAAGTTGCACTGTGCTGATTACCAAGCAATGTGGGAAAGTAGAGCACAATGGTTGCTGTATGCGTTAATGTTCCCCATTACTTGATGTTTGCCTAAACAAAGACAAAAGTGAAATCTGCACCATTTACATGGAATTTATGTCAGGTACTGACTGGGAACATAATTACCGTCAGCTTATTTCAATCAGGCCCTTGTAATATATTTTCATCCAATCTCTAAGAAGTGATTAACATAATACATGTAGTCGCACCTAGATTTTTAAGGAAACTATCAGCATAAAATGAGAAGCCATTTGCAATGTAAGATAAATAATAAAAATAAACAGACAATGTCAGTGGATAGATGGCTGCAAGATCTAGTTAATGGAATGATTACTCCCAACATCCTTAGCCATAAAAGAATTATAAATATTATATTAATAGTGAGCAATGGACAGGAACTCTGATGACGGAAGACGAATCCGAACATACCTTCAGATGATGCATCATCCTTCACTTCCAAATGATCTTTATCTTTGAGATCTTCATGCAGCTGGATTCTGGAACACAAGCACAATCTAATTAAACTTTTCCCACCTGTACAACATTTGCATAAAAAACAGTCACTTAAGTTATGTACTCACTTTCAAATGTTCTTGATATAGAAACAAGATTTTTTTTTTTTATTAACATTTCATTTTGTAAACTTTATTTGCCAGTGATTGTGTTTCGTTTTTAAGATTTTTCTATATAGTTAACAATACAGTGGAACCTCTATCCAAACAAATTCAGGGTACTGATATAAAAATTCTATAGATGCGGACATTCTGTAGATGGGACTAGACATCTTAGTCAACCAAAAGAAAACCAACCTCATAAAACTTTATGTTAACAAATTTAACTAAAATAAAACAATGAAAATGGGAATATTACAGAAAACATTCATAATATTGTAGAACCCTGTTGTAAAGTTCTCAAGAGAGACAAGAAGTGTTGACCGTATACGTAAAAAAAAATAACAATCCACTCTACTATTTTATGGTACCCTAAGACTCAAACTTAAAAAAACCTGTATTTAAACACATCTGCACGGGGAATAGTTGCGACACAGCTGAAGTATCATCCATACAGCAACTAACATTACACACAGTTACTAGCAAAGAAATACAAATGTCTTCAATACTGTGATTGATAAAGTGCAGTGAATATGGTTTCCAAAATTTTTTATGGCCTTTTTTGCTAACTTTTCGGGCATATTTATTAGTGTAACATTTATACATATATGCATTCATAATTTCCTTGAAAAAATATTCATGTGAAGAACTTGCAAGTGTTGTTCGCAACGTCGCATTACGAAACAATATCTTGAATATTTGGCATAGCTGTTTCTTGTGGTTGCTAGTTGTTACCAACATGGCTCCCGTCATAAACCTCGAAACTACTTGCTGAACGTCTAATAAAACTTTTACACTTCATATACACATATGTACTGTATTTCCACATATTTACGTTTTTTTTTAATTTCATGCTGTCTAAATACATGACATGTAGTCTGAGACATCTATTATTACAATTTATTATTTTTTTTTTTAAGTACGTGGGAAGAGTGACATTGTGACGAAATCAACAGTTATTCAAGAAGTGGTAAACTACATAAATAGGACCAAATACAGAGCAGTGAGGCGTAAGCGAAAATAATGTATGGTAAAAATGTATTTTATTTGTGTTATCTTCAGTGCATGTGAACATAATGTACTATATACATACTTTGTATGACATCGTCAGTACAGTTTCATGTGTCTGGACACTCGTTATTCCTGTGTCAATATGAACAAGTAAAATTTAGCGGGCATTTGTTTTTGTCGATCAGTCTAAAATAATTTTTTTTTTCATTTTACAGACTAGTACAACACAGTAGATGTTAGCACCATTAGTGTTTGAAGATACTTATACGTTGATGCCGTCAGGTGAGACACGAGACGAGCGATGACAGAAATTCTTACAGGTAATTTGGGCGCCAGCGGTGCTTCCCAATCACCGCACTATTGAGACTAAGGGTTCTCAGGGATGCTGAGGGTTCGGTGTATCCGTCTCAATCGTGCGTACTTACAAACACATAGGCAATACTAAACTTTTACTAAATATCACTTTGAAACAGACACTTAATAAAATATGTGTGGCTAGGACACTGTCACCACTGAATAAAAGAAGTAAGTTCACTGTGAGACTTCTTTTTATTACTACTATACATACACATCAACGTGCCAATTAAATTATGATTATCTAGCCAATTCCGCTTGGATGCTCCCCAGCCGCAATTAATATAGTGCACGCCTAGATGGATGATCTCACCGAGGTCCATGAAAGCACAGTCTTCACAAGGGAAGAGGGCCGACAGCCACTAGGGTGGACTGACTGTTTTTTCCTGAAGAGGACGCAGTGAATTATAAATGAAACCCTTGATGATACATATTAACACGTGTGATTACTCGGCATCACTAACGCAAACTTGTCACGGCTCGCCCTCCAGCACATGGGTAGTGTGGTGACTGCCTATATACAGAGCCGGCTAGGATGGGAATAATTGCACCATACACAAATTACAAAATTACATAAACCCTCAAAAGATACATGAAACAAAATGGGACACGGGATGAGTTTTCACAATAAATACACACGTGTGAAAACAAGTTAGGTGGCGCGGATGCCGCTGGATGAAGTTCGTAGTGGACCACGTGGTGCACGTGGAATTGCAATATTTTTTTTTGTAAATACTGCAAATTAAATTCAGACAAATTATTATTCTGAGCAAGAAATTATTCTCTTCACGATTTACATGATTCCAGGTGTGTAGCATACCTGATGGCGGTAAAATCAAACATTAACATGACCGCATGGTCAAGTACAAAAAGGATCCATTTACACGAAAATTACACAGAGCCTTGACAAAAGTGAACATGAACCCTGAACAAAATATTGCACAGAGGATATTACATAAATAAGCTCTCAAAATGCAATGATGGCGTATACAAATACTTGTTGTAAGTCAGCCACGTGGTTATACGCAATGTTGCCATAAAACATTTAAACGTGAAAAATACACTCAAATACATATATAAGAACAAAGCCTGTAAAATTGCACAAAGCAATAATGCAGAAATTATAGAGAAACACCACTAACATAGGCAGATGGCGCCTGATTCAAGTTGCGTGGGTCGCAAGACCTCTCAGACATCTTTCTCCTGCTTCTCCTTGATTAAGTTAAAATGCCACCAGGACGAAATAAACTAATAAAGCGGAAGCATAATGCTGGGGAAATGTCTGGCAAAATATACGCAAGCAAAGCTTAACCGGTAAACATAATTGACAACGGAAACCTACATCAGTGAACAAAAGTTGTAGTGTGCACGTGACAGTGTTTTACCTCGCCAGCTCTCAACAGACTGTCAAGATACAAGCGTCACACGGACCTATCATGGCATCCTACGGTGTTCAGATAAGCAGAAATGCTATGCACACTGAGTAAAATATTTTATTAGTAAAAATAAAATGACACAAATTAAATTAAATATTGTTTTAAATTTTTATAATTTTCTTATGGATTTTTCATATGTGTCTGTATATGACGATGTTCACACTGGTATATTAGTATTCTTATTCTCGGTGCCTTGGGAACTTTGAATTTCATAACCAAACAATTTTAAAATAACAACAAACACGTTAAAACATTTTAAGACATATTAAACCCCACAAATACGAATCACATTTTACACTGAAAAATAGTATTTATGTGAATGTTCAATATATTGGCCTCTTTGTGTACGTGCAGGACTCGTGACACGTGCGTGGTTAGCGCCCTCATGGACTCTAGCGCAGCTGGCTGTTAGCAAGCATCATCATTTTGATAGAGATGGGAAGATTCTAATATTTTCTATGCAGATACCTGATTCTCGATTCTCTGTATATTCTCAACTTTTTTCTGATTCTTAATTCCTTAGATTAACAACTGATACGACCTTTACCACACAATAAAATTGCTTTGCCATTTACAGCACAACCTACTCTACTTAAATTCTCACAAATTTAATAAAGGCTTGGAAAATAAACAGCACTGTGGTGAAAGTGCTGAAAAGTAGCAGAAATTATTTTACTTTATGTGGGAAAGAAATATTGCAATAGCTTTTTAAAAATGAGCTTTTAGTATCTTCAGAAAAATTCTGACAGAAATTTGCAAACATATGAATTAAGGCCTAATAATGATGATGAATACAAGACCAAAATATATTAAAACAAAATATTTACACTAGGAATATTACTGTACAAATACAATTCAATTTTTGTTATTTATGGGTACAACAAATACTATGGCTTGTAAAACACTTGCCTCCTAGTTTCGGAGCAAGATCATTGGAATAATAACATTTTTAACTTTAAGGGGATTCTTGGAAATTCATTTTGCAGTGGACCAAAAAATAAAAAAAAAGCAGGGTAATTTTCCAGAATAGTGGCTTTTTGAAAATAGGGAAAATAATACCTGGATATGTTAGATATGGGGATAATTAATTATAATAACTTGGAATTAAGGAGTGGCTCCACATAGTTTGCTGTAAAAAAATAAAATGTGATAGTGAGGAGGGTTATCCAGATCGCTGTATTTACGCAGTAAAATTCGTGTAATTTACATCCAATATATTTATGTGGTGTTGCGTAATTGTATGAAATGTGATAATACAGTTTGAAATGAATCGTTAATGTTTAAGATGTAATTTACGGGGTATATTTACACCGCGGAGATATGGTCATTCAAGTATTAACCACACAGGTATAAAACAGTGTCGGAACAAACCTTTTTGACAAACAAAAAATATTTATATCGGTTGTGCATGGCTTACCTGTACAATATTTACAGGGGCTTGACGGTACATTAAGTAGAATACAAAAAATAAATTATCTAAAATACCTGGAGTTCTGTCGCTTTGTTTACAACAGGCAGCAAAAATGTTGATGTACCATTATAATGGAACTTGTATTTGGCCTCGTGTACTATGATGAAGTAGTAGTGGTAGGAAATAAACCACAATGTCGTGTCAGCATACCATTAATTTGAATATCCTGTAGTATGAAGATTTATCAATAGTTCACGTCAGTTACAGTTGAAATGCACTCTGGGAAGTTGTAGAACGGATATTTGAAGTTTCTAATGGTTGTAGGTTGGCAAAAAAGTGCTTAAAAGAGTGTTTTATTGTAATTAATTCAGTTAGACGTGTTAAATAAAATAACAGTGTTAAAGGACCAGTGTTGCTGTGGTAATATCTGCATACAGAAAGTGAAATTATAATACTTGCACTATGATTTGTCTGTCTATGAAGCGTCAAATCAAATGCTAAATTGTGTTGATGGCAGTGTACTCAGTGAGTTTGTAATAAAATTAAATTTAACTTAACATAGTGGGGATGGTTGTGAACAACAGGGAAATCACAGGGTAAGCGAGTTGAAAACATGTACGTTTTCGTAATATATTGTACTACGCAATGTCCTTTCCTTTCATAGCCTTCCCCAGTATCGTATTTAAAATCTGTATTGGTAATATTCTCAATTTATGTACTGTTCAGTTCAATATTTTTGCAATAATGTGTGTTTTTGCTATAAAATAATATGATTATATCATGATTATAATGTAAATATGTTAAATTGCAAACTGACCTAACCAAACAATACCTAGGTACACAATATGACCAATATCCTATATAGTAAGTAGACGACATTCTCTGTCTGTACATCTATACGTCTTTAACACCTCAACGTCCCTTGAAACTCAACAGAAGTTCTTCAAATTTTGCAGAGCGAATCCTCAGGGTAAAATACAGGTTAAGTTTGAATTTCAGCAAGATCAGATTATGCAATCATTACCTTTTACCCTAAAAACTCATTTTTTAGATACTTTTTTTCCTATGAAAAGTTTTGTATTAATGCATAGAGAATATTGCACAAAGATATGAAGGTATTGGAATATAATTTTTGTTTGTTTTAAATGTCTCACTTCAATATTGAGTTAATTAAGTGGGGCCACAGTGGCTCAGTGGATAGAACTGTGTCAAGTGGGGCCGCAGTGGCCAAGTGGCCCCTGCGGGACGAGTTAAATTGGTATTCAGCCAGCGCTGTCGCGCGGTAAATCAATTTATGTATGAAAAAGTGTGAGTTTTAAGAAAAAGATTCTTATTACATCGTACACTACTCTGGGGTGTTTTTCCCATACACACAAGTTAAACAAGAGACTCAATGGTTAAATATTAGCGTACCATTTGTACGATAATTCTTAAGGTTAGGTTTGCAGCAGTCTGCTGTACATCTGCATTCTTACCCTAAGTTACATTGTTTTCATTAGTTGGTATGACATTGGTAAGCATAGGTTAAGTAATCTTACATTCTAGGTTACATATTTTCCTTTCCTTTTGGGATACGGCTTGTGATTAACATAAGTTACTTATTCTCTCTACTTCTTACAGGCTAGGGTACACACACATAACTCTGCTCATGCTCTCTGAGCTACTGACACAGGGTTATGTAATCACATTGGCACCTGGCCTCAGTTTACAAGGGTTTCACTAGCATGAGAAGTTTATGGGTTCATGTGAGTTCTATATTCTCTCAATGTAAATCACAAATAACTAGGGTTGCACAAAGACATTTTTTGTTATATACTTTTAAGTTACATACATGGGCGGAGGCTTTCTCTACCTCGGGTTAACTAGGTCTAACCTACAATATTTTCAAGTTCTCTCCTTTTGAGGTTATATGGCAGTTACAAAATTTTCTACTTCCTAATCCTTAATTCTCAACAAGTACATAGGGGTGAGTTTACTCTCACATTTCTACGGAGTTTGCATAAGAATCTTAACATTTTTTTTTTCTTACGCATGCCTTTCAGCCTTATTTGCTGGGGGGTGAGAATAACTATCTTACGACTTCAACATACGGGACGATCTGACTCGTGCAGAGTAAATAATTTTTCTTTTGCCGTACTGACGGCAGTACAAGTTAATCTCAGTTTTAAAATAGAAAAATCTAACTTGTACGGGGATTACCCTACGTTTACATTTTCTTTCAGCTCACAGCAACAATCTAATTATTACAGGGGTTACCTCTTTAAGGAAAATTACATCTCCATTTCTACTTCCTGGGTTAACATAACTTAATTGTCAATTAAAACCCATACAACTCATCTGAACAGGAATTGTGCTACTCTTAGAAGGGGTTTCACTTCATTGATATATACGTTTACGTTTGTTGACATAACAAAGAAACACAACAGGGGGTTGTAAAGTACAGGACCTCCACACAAAATACACTTTGCAATTTTCTGAGTTTATGTAATTTCGCAACGTACCGTCACTTTGGCGCTAATTGCATTTCAACACTTTACATTTTTAATAAGGTTGGCATTTTTCTGGGTGGCGGTTACAAAGCGCTCTCAGCGAGATCTCGCCTCATGCTCTTACTCAATTTAAAACGGGGTTCTTAAAAAAAGTCACACAGTCGCATTGCGAGGAATGGACAGGGTTACATTGATCATGTTCACAGGCCAGCAGATAGACTTCCTATCGGTGCTTACGGGATTCTGGGCATTAACATTAATTGCTTCATACTAATTATTTTTTCAAAATAGCTACCAATAAAATTTTCTATTTCTTATATACAGATTATGTTACGTAAGCACTTGGGGTATTTCTCAGGGATATGCAAACATCAAATTTCCAATCTCCTTTCAGGTTTCACACTGCATTACTTTTACCTCCACAAACAAAACTTTTCTGGCAAGCTATGGACCAAGTACTTTTAGTACAAATAAATTATGTTATTTTTAATCTACTGGTGTCCATTGATAGGTGGTAGGTTACATTAATTCTGACACTCATTAATGTGCGGGACCTCTGTCCCTACCAATGTGATTTTTGAATTACCATATTTACTTGTGTATAGAGCACCCTTTTCTCCAAAAATAAAGGAAAAGATTTTTGGGGTGCGTGCTATACATGGACAAAAAAAGAGGAAGGGGGAGTGCTAGCCATAAATTGTCCGGGGGTGTTGAGGAAAGTGGCAGGACTGTCTGTTGTCTCACCTCTCGCTCTTACATCACTCCACTCCCTTCTCTCTCTCTCTCTATCTCTCAGCGACCCTTCAGTTATGTGTAGGTCAAAACCCCGCTCCCACCCCCCAACTAATACCATCCTGTCACACCACAAAACCAGAGCTGCCATGTGTTTACAGCCCCTCACCCCCTTGTAATAATACCCAGATGTTGCCGGACGATAATTCCACCACTCCTCTTTGTTTACATGGCAGTGGCTAGCGAACCATGTTCCAGGTTTGGGGGGGGGGGGGGGGAGAAAAGGGACGAGTAGGCCCTTTTTTTGTGATAACGATAGTTTGACATTCTAGCACGCCAAAAAAGGTGAGCCGGGCACTGCTAAAAGGAGAAAGGAGATAAAAGAAAAAAGCTGGAAACTTTTGAGTAGTAGGAGCAAGATGGTTCCATTTTTTTTTTTTTTTTTTGGCTTTCTGCACTCAAGTTATTTAATTAAAGTACTTTCCAAACATATCACAATCATTAGATGATTTTTTCCATACTTACTAATAGGGTGCCACAAATTTTTGGTGCAATTTTATGAAACATTTTTTCCCCTGGAACTTGTTGCAAAAGTCATGGTGCGTTAACACAAGTGCATGCTATACACAAGTAAATACGGTATCAACTTTAAAAACACAAGTTACATAATTACACAAAAATTTACTCTTGGTGGGGTTGCAGGTACTTTCGTCGCACTGCCTATCGTATCGGGCTAGGATTTTGGTATGGGATGTTTCATTGACATCTAGCCTTCCCTACTAAGCTATCTAACAAGCTCTTGCACTCTCTTTTAATGTAGGTTTAGTCATTTTATCACTATCACTCCCTACTATGTGGTTATCTAGGAGGATAGTGACAGGACGACATGATAGTTCTACTGCTGGTGTCTGCCAGATACTCACTTAGGTGCTGGTGAAGTAGATTGTTGGCGCTTGGTGATGCGCCATTTCAGCACGCATCCAAGTTTGCAGGGTACTGCTGCAGCGAGAGCGGCAGGCCAACAATATGCAGTAGGCGCGCTCCATAGTGTCTCTCTGTAGCATCCTGGGATGTGGTACGTGCACCTTCCACATAGTGGAGCAACTCATGATGTGGAACCGGTTGTAGGATACTGCATGGGCAGTGTCCTGGGTGCAGGTGGGGTCTGCTTCAGTAGCAGATGTCGGGCTGCTAGTGACATCTGCTTCAGGTTTGATCCTCGTGGCAGTGGGCTGTTGTTGCCTCATGGCAGCTTCATGGGTAATCGGTGCACCGTACTCCCTTAAACTGTCCGCTCCTGACGGTGGAGGGATATCGCAGGTAGCCGTAGTTCTCACAGGCGCCTGGTAAAACGCGTTTACTGACTTTGCGACCTGCGCGTAGGTTCTCTCCTCCTCTCCATCTTTTCTCTGTAAGTTCCCATCTTCAGTTGCCAAGTTGACCGTTGCTGATGAGGGCTGTTGCAGGTTTCCTTTCTTCACTTGTCCACTCTCTCCAATCTTGCCAGAAAAGGGATAGGATGGATGAGGCAGCTGGGCGCGTGAACTAATATCACTATCCTGGAGGTGCTCCGCAGTTTCAGGGGGAGGGGTTTCCAGGACAGATCCAGGCGGGAGTGGGTATACAGCCATGCCCAGGTCGTCGTTCGGGATAGGTGCTTCTTCCTCTGTGGGAGAGAAGGCCGGGGAGATGCATGCACCACACACGGGTGACATCTTGCTAGTTTCCTGGTGATTAACAGCCGGGGGAGGGGAAAGAAGGGGGACGAGGGAAGTTTGAGGCCTATCTGCCGTGCTCTTAGGGGTAGCTGGAGGTGCACATACCTCCACTGGCGTACTTCTAACTATTGACTTTGGGTGATGGGGGATCGGCTGGATTGTACCACGATGGCTCAGGTCAGACACGTAGTGATGCCCAGCAGGGTTTAAATGATGAAGAGGTACTCGGGTGGTACGTAACTTGGGGTCTCGCGGGGGAGTAACTCCTCCGGAAGTTCTCTCTCAGGTATGTATGCTAGGTTGGGGGAGGGAGGTGTCTGCCCTTCCCAAGTCCAGCGAGGTTAATGTATTGTCACAGGTGCGAGGGGGACGCATCGTCCGCCTCTGGGATGTCCGGAGTTCGGTTCCAGCACGGGGTTTTGTCCTGGTGTGGTTCCCATTCAGGCCATAGTACAGACACAATTGTGCAAAGTGGACCTTGCAGATATGTCCTCTTTGATCATTCACCCACTATACATTCCCGTGGTGTCCTTCCATCATCACAGGTCAGGTCCATTTAGAGGCCCGACTTGCGGTGAATTTGTCAGTAGTCTTGCTGAGGGGGTAGTTCCAGACCAATACTTGGTTTCTCGGGGGAGGGGGGGGTTATATGTATCCCTGATTTATGGTTAGGTGGAGGAGGGGTTGAGGCTACTTCAGTATGATATGACTTTAGTGTTTGTTCGCCTGCCTTTCCTGGGTCAGAGCAGCTTCAGATATTCCACGGAAGTTGACAGGTGTTCAAGGGGGATCAACCATTGCCAATCCCCCGGGCACCAGAGGGTATGGCCCAGGAGGAGGCAATATAGTGTTGCATGGGTAGCCTAGTTTTCCCGACGGCATAATGCAAATAATATTGCGGGGACCTCTTGGTCCCATCTTTCTTGGTTGTCACACTCATACACAGATATTTCCATGGTTCTTAATTTTGTCTTTCCATTAGGTTCGACTGGTGGGATTTGGGGGGGGGGGGGCGTCGTCCATGTTTCGGTTCACTAGGATTTGCAAGCTTCACGCCAATGTCGGCTAGCGAATGGAGTCCCACTGTGTCAGAATTGCTCGCAGATACCACCAATGGGGAAACACCAATGTTGAGAATTTCTCTATTTGCTTCGTGCCCCGTCTAGGAAGGGGAAAGCACCTTCACCCAGCATGAAAAAAGTTCGGTTAAAACCCGCAATTATCTGTTCCTACATTTGCAGTGCAGGTAGGACCCCATTACATCAGCGGTTACATGTTCCCAAACTCTCATTGGGCACCGGAGTATGAGGGGATTCCTGACTATGGGATATCTCTTGTTCTGACAGCAGTTCTTGCACTGCATGACATACCTCTGGAGGTCTCTGTTCATTCCATCTCAAGCATATCTTTCCCTTACACTACGTACAGTTTCCAGAGTCCAGGGGTGCTTGGAATGGGGATGGTGATGGAAATGGGTGCCTATGTCCTGGCGTAGGCTGGGGGAGGCGCAGACACGCCAGGGGAGTTTGTGGAGCCATTCTTGGTCCATAGACCTCCCCGCAATGACGGTACCAGTGGGGTTTCGTTTTGACTACGAGGTCAGCCTGGGGGTCATTCTGTTGTTCTTCCAGTATCCTATCTTGGGTCAGGTTTGTTTGCTAGAGTCGTAACCCTAGGTTCCCAGATTGCATTGGATGAGAAGGGGGTAGGGGGGGCAATCCATTCACAGTCTTCACTGGCTTTGGTGCAAGCCTTTGGGTTCGGGCAGCGAGAAAGGACGTCCGAGATGTCATTTAACTGCCTGGGGCAATGTTGAATGGTGAATAATTCACTAAGGAATAATTCCCATCGTCCAAGTTTGGCTCTTTGTTGGTGTGATTCATGTAACCATTTCAAAGCCTGGTTATCGGTTCGTAGTATAAAGGGTTTGCCGTCCAATAGGAAGCAATATTTACGCATTGCTCAAATAACCGTGAGGCACTTTTGCTCATTATTATGGTATGTAGCTTCGGTGTCACTGAGCCGGGTGCTTGCATAGGAAATGACCATGGGTTCATTCTAGTCGTTCTCTTGATAAAGCACTGGGCCTAGCCCTACCTAACTGGCATCCGTTAGCAGTATCAGGAGTCTCCCTTCAGTAAGCCGGTGTAGCTGTCTAATGTGATGGAAGCTTTCCTTCAACGCCTCAAAAGCATCCTGGGTCGCAGAGGTCCATCGCCACAGGCACTCTTTTCCTAGGAGGATGTAGAAGGGGGAGGGGGGGCATGAGTTCAGCCACATTGGACACAAATCCTTGGAGCCAGTTACATAATCCGAGGAAATGTCAAAGTTGTCTCTTTGTTTTGGGAACCGGAGCATCTTGGATGGCTTGAATCAAACCTTTCTGGGAAAAATGCCCTCGGGGGACAGTACATGCCCTAGGTTTACGATGTTTTTTCCCCTGAAGAGGCTTTTGTTCAGTTTGCACTTAAGTCTGTGCACCTCTAACTGCTCTAGTACCCTGGTTAGGTGAATAAAGTGCTCTTCCCTGTTCTGGGAATAGATTATTATGTCGCCGAGGTAAGAAAACCAGAATTTACCGACGTATCATGTCAGGACCTTGGTGGCCATTAATCGTTAGAAGGTGGCGGGGGCGTTTTTGAGACCGAATGGGATAACATGAAACTGTAGGGTTTCTCTGAGGTCAGAGTGGTGAATGTTGTATACTTCCTACTATCCGGATGGACGGTAATTTGCCAGTATCCGAATTGAAGGTCCAGAGTACTAAATATCGCTGCGTCTCCTATTTCACAAAAAGTATTGTGGAGATCAATGGTAGGGGTGCGATGGGGTGGATATGCTCATTCAGCCTTTCGTAATTTACACACAAGCACTTCCCTCCATCCTTCTTATGGACCAGAGTTATATGCGGACGTGGATGATTCAACTATACCCTGCTGTTTCACTTCCTCCACCTGCTCTAAAATCTCCCGCTGTTGGTATGCGTACATTTTATAGGGTGGACTGTAGATGGGTTGTTTTAATGCTCCAGGTTTGCGAGAGGGGCCCAGAGTTTGAAAATATATGGGCACATTTTCCAAAGATGTCTTTTAGTTGTAGGAATTAGTTCCCCTTGAGTTGGTGTATGTCAGTCGGGTCGAGAGGGGGGGGCCCTAACTCCAGGAGGTGTGTGTTCCCAGATAGTTATCCGCTCAGTTCTCCCCAATTGGATTTTCTCTTGCCCATGGTCAAGAATACATTGTTGATACTTTACCCATGGCTGGCAGAGTATGATCTTGCTTATGTTGGGGACTACTGTTAACCATGTCTCCTTGATTAGGTGGCACACGTTCATCATTAATTTGATCTTCCCCTGGGCACATAATGTGTGGTTTGGCTGGGCCATTTGAATATCTAGGGGTTGAGGTCGAAGGCCCACTCTTTGAGAAGCATTAAGGGCATCGGTCCTCCAGAAGTTACCGGTGGCTCCTGAATCGATTAAGGCCCTTCAAGAAATGCAGTTGACTTTGACCCGTATAAGAAGTGACTCCAAAGATCCGGGGTCCACCGACTGTGTGACCGTCAGGGAGGCATTTGTCACGTCTACCGGGCGAGGAGGAGAACTGTGTGTCTACTGGGGTTGCCGTTTCGGGCAGTCCCGGTTGAAATGTTGCTCCGGGCAGTACCAGCAATGTGGCAAGGGGGTGGTGGGGTTCGATAAGGTCATTGTTTCTTGTCCAGAGGGTGGTGTGGGGAAGCAGAGAGGGCCAGCAGCCATGGCACATGCCATCTGTTCTTTCCCGGGGGTAAGCGCATTCATTGATTTATAACTCCCTCGCTCTTTCGGCCAGCTCATTGACTGTCTGTGACCTTGGAGTTAATGTAAGGCTGCATAACAAGGGCAGGAGGGTGCGGGTTATGCACCTGACACGTTACCTTTCGGTTTGTTCAGGATAAACTCGTTTATGAAAAAGTTCCTTCTGCCTTACAAACAATTAGACTTCTTCGTTGACGTGTTGAACACAGGAATGTAAGTCCGTAATGAGGCCCGAGAGAATTTCACCCCTGTAAAATGTGAGGTGATTTGGGTCTTAAATTGGGGCCATTCCTCGATAAATTTCTGTAATTGTCCCAACATTTTCTGGCGGGACTGCTAAGCTCCGGTTCACATTCTTGAATAAATTTTTCAGGGTCCTCATAAGGCTTCCCGTGAAATTCCGGCATAGTGAGTTCACAGGGTAGGCCAGGGATAACCGTACTATTCCGGTGAATAGAGTTGTGCGGTTTGTAGGTCTGTTCTCTCCTACAGACCTCGCACTGATACACCTGTCCTGGGATCTGGACACATTAGTATACCCAGCCTATGCACAAATTATGGAACTCGTGGTTGCACAAGATTAGACGATATATGGCTCATGTCGTTCACATTCAGGCCATTGGCAGACCTGTGCAAATCCCGGTCTACAGGACCGACACCTGTATTCCAGGGCGTCCGTATAGCAAGGCGTGTCCCAGCTGAGACACAAATAATGGTACTCGAGGTGATAACAACTGCACCTGATTAAATTAATGCCCCTGCCTGTGCATGACGGGATGGGGGAAGGCGTATTGCTAGCTCCAGCAGCATTTGTTAATGCTGGCGCACTGTGCCCCTCCACTAGACTCACTTCAGAGTCTGACAAGGTGGTTAGTGGGGACAACAGGATGTTTAGATTGACTCCCAGAAATTGTGCATGGGCTCCTCTGCAACGAGTCCTTGAAAAAGGGGGGCTGCCTTGGTACTTGTTTTCAAGTCTCAGCTATATATAACATTTCGCCCCACATTGGGTGCCAATTGACGGACGCTCCTATTTCGGTGATAGGTGGTTAGGGTGCTGACTACCCTCTTGAGTTCCTCAAGCAATCCTACCACAGGATATTCTAAATTGTTCTGACCTGAAGGGTCGTAGTAGGTTTTGTACGGGGCCGCTTAGTGGGAAGATACCGTAGATTGAAAGGGGAATCAAACATCAGAGTGAGGCGAACTGAGATTATTCCCCTTCCTGAGAGTTCAACCTTCCTCACTACGAGGGCTGCCAAGATTCGGAATACCAGCTGTGCTGGGGGTATGATGGTGATGTGAGGGTGTTTAAACGATGATGGTGGTGGTGGGGGGTGAGCGATCTGGCAATAGACACCGGGTTTATCCACATTGGTTTTGTAAGCTGGCATGAAGGAATGTAGTTTGCCGGGGCTGAAACTGCACAGGACTTGGGCACGACGTTTTGCAGGAGTCAAACCCAGATAGTCTTACCTGAAGCCAACTTTTACAAACACCAGTTGGGCAGATCAGCCTTCGGAACTACCTTAGGCGCCCCGCCTACGGCAACGGGTTGTGGGGTTACCAGCCAAGGCGGACTTACCGGTTGAAGTTTCGTGTCCAACCAACATACACCTAATAAGTGGTCTAAGGGTGAGGTTTTGGTCAAGAGGGATACACTGTGAGATAGGTTGAGGTTTATATTCTGTTTGCGAATTTTGGTATGTGACATCACTCGTGATTTCTATATCCACCTCTGAATAGATTTGCCTCTATAAGACACGTCACTCTCGGCATCAGGCACGGCTTTGAACACCACCTTTCTTAGTGTGCATTTGTTACAGCCTTCTGACTTTTCCGCTGACATGCAGTCCTGGGGGTGTATCTTATGCAGTTACACCCAAGGCCGTGACGTTTAGATAGGCAGTCCAGTATTAGGACGCCACCGAGGGTAGATGAGGAAGCACAGGAAACTCAGGAACAACGGTGTGTCTTTCCGGATTTAAGCGTTCTGCACGCTCCATCTCCTGTGGAGTTCAGCACACCTCAATTCATGTCTAATCCTCAGTGGGATATTTCTATTGCACACGTAGTACTCACACAACTAATGAACTGGAATCTAATGCTAAAATTATGGTAAGTGACAAATTCAATTTTCACGTAATATGTACTACGGAAATGGAAAATGGGAAATTCTTGGCTGACTTATACAAGACTCACTAACTAGATAAAATATTATATGAATATGATACATAATGTAAACAGGCAAAGGTGAGCCTGGAAAATAATTAATAAAATAAAGAAAAATTTAAATTACGTTCAATTACGAATTTTACAGCGTCTCCTCCGCTAAAGGGGTGTCCAAAAGGGCACTAGCATCGTGATGACCAGTTACCGCGGGGGGTCAAGGAAGTTGACTGGGGTAAAGGGTTGCTGGGGGGAGGGGGGGGGGAGAGAGAGAGAGAGAGAGAGAGAGAGAGAGAGAGTGTGTGTGTTTTGTCCTTGCAGTCAGCTGGTGTGGACGAGCCTTCGCACGCTGTGCAGGGGTTGCGCTGCATTCACAAGTGGCTGGAGTGCTGCCTTCTCAAGCTACTGGGCAGGAGGTCGAAGCCGTTCGCAGGCTGTGAAGAGGAGAGAGGTCTTCGCAGACAAGGGAGTGGTCACTCACCTATGCAGCTCGTAAGCCCGGCATCTCTGTCTGGTTGTGCTAGCAAACTTTCTTATATACTGAAAAATCCCTTCATCAGCGATCTTCCGGGTGTGCAAGGTAGAGTAGCCTTCCAGCGCAGGGGTAGGTCTATCATGGCTGCGGCAGCGCCGCTCATTTCTTATCTCGCTGAGTGGAAGCGACGACAATTTCAAACACCTAATCCTGAGGCTGAAGGGATATGAAGTCACAGGGCAGCAGAGGTGCTGCTATCTCGTGATGTCGCAGGAATTTCTTCCACAGCCAAATTTAACGTAGTGGTTTGTCAAAAACATTTTATTTATTCCTGAGGGTGGGGCTTGCATGCGGTATTCTGGGTAGGCCGTACATTTTATAATTAATCACATTAATCACCTTTACGTACGAGGCTGTCAAATGTGAGGACTCTCTTTGCTTGGTAGGTGAAATTACTTTCACTGTTTTGACTTGCCCCGAGCTTTCATCGGCTCGAAATGAAGCAGATAATAATGATTAATAATAATAATAATACTACTAATAATTTGCCAAATGCCCCATTCACAAAGGCGTATATTCTTAGCTAATCTGCTGTAGCCGCCTGATGCAGAAGAAAAGTAAAATTAGACCACTGCCTTTTGCTATCCTGTTTTGCAGCACAGCAGAAATTCTACATGTAAAGTAAGCTCTGTGGTTCGTCAGCGAGTCCTTCAGTCATCTCATCTGAGCAGCTAGGGTTGGGGATGCGAGTGTGTTGGCAAAAAGGGTTTTCAAAGACATACATCAACATTGTACACAAAATAAAGAGAGACAGAAGGCACTTCAAACACAACATGCACTTAGAATAATCCTACATATTGATACATATTTAATGTAACAACTATTATTGATGGACTTGTAACACTACCTCTTTCGTTTGTGATATATTGAACAAAGAGACAATTCACATTCAATGAAGCACTTGGAATAGTTTTACATACAGTAAAAGCCTGATATAACATGGCTGTTGGGGGACATAACTCATACCCGCGTTACAGCTTTCCGCGCTATTCCGGAAGTGGCAGAGTACAGTAGCAAAAATAAAGCCAGTGTTCAAATGGGGTGTGGCACCTATCTGTCAAACACAGGGCAAGTGGTGTTATTTACTGCCGTAACTCGTGAAATGATTAGCACCTTGCTATCGGAACGTTATTTTTTTTATCTGCATCACTGGACTTGACAGCACGGGAGGGAAACAGAAGAAAATAAACATACTGTGATGAAGGGGGTCACATGCATTCTAGCAAGAATAACTAAAAAAGACCACACTTCCCAGGCAAAGCATGTAGTTATTCCATCAAGGGCGGTGTTCGCTGTGAGTTGTTTGTCATGCGGGTTGGAGAAGAGTGTCACCACCCTCCCGCCCGCTGTGCTTTTATGCCACCTGATGGGTCTGGTTGGGAGGAAGTAAGAATGAGAAAGGAATCTCGCATCCAAAGGTCGAATGCATGTGTTTGTACTGTAGTTGGGATCTATCAGTGCCTCACGTCATGTGAAACATGTCGTTTGCTCGTCTGATTCGCATTTTCAAAAGGAAAAATTAAAACAAAAAAAAAGCGAAGGATTTGTGGCTTGCAATGAAAGGCTGCTTCTCTGCATTAAGCATTGACCACAATAGCTTGTTTGCTCAGAATTTTTTTCGAAAATGGGAAGACATACCAAATGGCCGCTATATACACATTATAATCCAAGTGTCTACACCATAATTATAATGATTACATAGAGCTGTACACCATAAGAGATTAATTATAAGCCTGTAAATGACTTAGAAGCACGAATTTCGAGGCCCACATCAAATTTGGGAAATTTTTTTTCCGAAAATGGGAAGATCTACTGTTATAGCTGCTGTACACACATTATAATTAGTGTCTGCAGCATTATTATAATGATTACATATTACGCTATACAACACGCGCACATTTCATGTTAACTTTTAAGTGCCAGTAAATGTGTGACAGCAGGACAATTGCGAGTATGATATACGGTTTAGAATATGGCAGTGCCATTCCCCTATACTGATGGAAAGGTTGCCACAGTATCTTTTTTTTGTCTGTTTACAACCAAACAGCAGAACAGGTATAACAGGGTCACATAAAAAAGGATCACTAGGAATTATTATGTCAAAGCTTCGCACCACGCCAACGAAATTGAGTAGGGAACAACATACAATATTCGCTGTAAAGAATCAGTAAAAACAGATCTTTACGCTGAAAGGAGGGAGAACGCATTCCACTTTCTCCGCCTCATCCATCAATATCCCAGACTCACGACCACCGGCCGACAGACCACACGCCTACCTGACTGCACGCTTTCCACTTCATCCGCCTCATCCATCAATATCCCAGACTCACGACCACCGGCCGACAGACCACATGCCTACCTGACTGCACGCTTTCCACTTCATCCGCCTCATCCATCAATATCCCAGACTCACGACCACCGGCCGACAGACCACACGCCTACCTGACTGCACGCTTTCCACTTCATCCGCCTCATCCATCAATATCCCAGACTCACGACCACCGGCCGACAGACCACAAGCCTACCTGACTGCACGCTTTCCACTTCATCCGCCTCATCCATCAATAGCCCAGACTCACGACCACCGGCCGACAGACCACATGCCTACCTGACTGCACGCTTTCCACTTCATCCGCCTCATCCATCAATATCCCAGACTCACGACCACCGGCCGACAGACCACACGCCTACCTGACTGCACGCTTTCCACTTCATCCGCCTCATCCATCAATATCCCAGACTCACGACCACCGGCCGACAGACCACATGCCTACCTGACTGCACGCTTTCCACTTCATCCGCCTCATCCATCAATATCCCAGACTCACGACCACCGGCCGACAGACCACACGCCTACCTGACTGCACGCTTTCCACTTCATCCGCCTCATCCATCAATATCCCAGACTCACGACCACCGGCCGACAGACCACACGCCTACCTGACCGCACGCTTTCCACTTCATCCGCCTCATCCATCAATATCCCAGACTCACGACCACCGGCCGACAGACCACAAGCCTACCTGACTGCACGCTTTCCACTTATTTATTTATTCAGGCCGCGGGATATAAATTGCCCGCGGTATAACAGAATCCACGGTATTCCGGGCTGCGGTATTACGCACTTCTACTGTATCTAAAACAAAATTACTTGAAAAACTTTCTGAATGGCCTGTTTAATTATCTTTTGTTTATGAGTTTCTTGATGGTTTATATAATACACAAAGAAAAACTGACTGCTCAATTAAAAAAACATGAAATTAGGTTGAGATATTAATGTCTTTAAATTTTCTTTCAACCTCCTAAATATTTTGCATTTTCTGCCTACAAGGATTTCATTCACTTTATATTGACGCACACTATATTTATTGTTAGCAGTTTTACATTTCCTGGCCACCAAGTAGTGTCCCAGAATGTTTATGTTAGTTAGCACTGACTAAATGGCGCGTGGCCATTATTTCCCACTGATATCAATTACAGTATTAACTCGTGTGTACCGTGCACTTTTTTCCAAAAATAAAGGAGAAAATTTTGGGGTGCGCGCTATACATGGACAAAAAAAGAGGAAGGGGGAGTGCTAGCCATAAATTGTCTGGGGGTGTTGAGGAAAGTGGCAGGACTGTCTGTTTTCTCTCTCTCTCTCTCTCTCTCTCTCTCTCCCTCTCTCTCTCTCTCCCTCCCTCTCTCTCTCCCCCTCCCTCCCTCCCTCCCTCCCACCCTCCATCTCTCTCTCTCTCTCTCTCTCTCTCTCTCTCTCTCTCTCTCTCTCTCTCAGCGACCCTTCAGTTATGTGTAGGTCAAAACCCTGCTCCCACCCCCCAACTAATGCCATCCTGTCACACCACAAGACCAGAGCTGCCACATGTTTACAGCCCCTCACCCCCTTGTAATAATACCCAGATGTTGCCAGGTGATAATTCCACCATTCCTCTTTGTTTCCCTGGCAGTGGCTAGTGAACCATGTTCCGGGTTTGGGGGGGGGGGGCGAGAAAAGGGACGAGGAGGCCCTTTTCTTGTGATAACGATTCTAGCACAGCAGAAAAGGTGAGCCAGGCACTGCTAAAAGGAGATAAAAGAAAAAAAGCTGGAAACTTTGAGTAGTAGGAGCAAGATGGTTCCGGGATCATTGTTATTTAGGCTTTTTGCACCCAAGTTATTTAATTAAAGTATTTACCAATAATATGACAATCACCATACATTAATGCAAAAAATAATAATTTGTTCCATACTTAATAATAGGGCAACACAAATTTTTGGTGCAATTTTATTTTTAAAAATTTTTCACCTGGGACTTGTTGCAAAAATCATGGTGCACGCTATACAAGAGTGTGCCCTATACACTAGTAAATACGGTACTTAATAAAGCTTTTTTCTTTGACAGTCTGTACAGCTGATTACAAATTATCTGAGATGATGTATTTCTGGACTGGATAGATTGATGTTGCTGTACATTTTACTGGCACGTACTCTGCGCGAAAGCTTAGTAACGGCTATCATTATAAATGTCTTTTCATGCATGGCATGTCACTCACTCGTTTTGGTGTCTTTAGTGGCCTCCTCTGCTTACTCAGGGCAGTGTGCTGCAGGTAGGTCAAGGTGAATGTTATGGTCAGCCACCGAGCTGGCCTGGCAGGCTTGATCAATGCAGTAAAAATTATATTTTGAATTCAGCAAAACTGACTTATTTAGAATTATTTATATAGGAATTTTGTTGGGCCCACGGAAAATGCTCTGTGCACACAGATTTCAGTCTAACTGTGTTCGATGGTTTGAGTTTCCCCTATAAAGAAAAAAAATGGGACCACAGAATATGTTCCATGGATGTGCACTTTCAATCAATCCGGGTTCAATACATAGTGATTCCACTGGAATTAAATTTCTTTGATACATTTTTTTTTGCTTTGGCATGTTTAATACGAACCTTGTTTATTACCATAGAACGATAAAATTGTGGTCCCTTTCAAGTCTTCAATAACACAGTTTTACTATAATACATTTTTAGCTAGCACAAGTTGTCTTTCAAACTCCATAATTCATCTCCAGCACAACCCAGTAAGACACAAGATCACTCACCCTTCATCAAGTAGCACATCGTCAGCATCACGTGACAGTAGCAGTAGGGGCTCATCCCTGTGGGTTACGGTGCGTGTAGGCCGTGGAATGACAGGCGGCAGGCCGACCCCCGGGGGCGGAGGCCCTGTCACAAGGCCAAGAGGTGGACCATCCACCCACTCATCCAGCCACGGGCCATGCCGGTCCCCCACCGGCCACTCCCCTGGTGGTCCAGGGTACATGCCCCACTCATCCTCCAGTGGCGCCAAAGTGTGCGCATGTGGCAAGGGCAGCGGAAGGGTGTCCTTGTCGGTCCACTCCCCGCAGTGGGCCACGTCCCAGTCTGCAGGTGGCGCTCTCCTGCAAGATGAACACATCACACACTGTACTAATGGCACACCACAACATGCTATCTGTAGCTACAGCCATGAAAGCTTAGGCTTTATGTTCTTAGCTTCCATAACTTCAATGAAATGGTTTTACATTACAATAGTACCTAAGAAATATTTTTCCAAAACTAGGACTGTGCAAATAGTCTGTTTACCAAATCATTAATTTAAAATCACAGCTTTCATTATCAATTTCAGTGACAAAATGTGTTTCTCAAATTTTAAATTTCAAGGAATATTTCAGTGCTTATCAAATAGTTATTTAAATGAATAACAGTGGAAATTTGTGTCCATGTTAACATTTGTTAGTGTACATTACAAAAATACCAAAATACACACAAAAATATCACTTGAAATGTTGGCAGAATCAATTTGATAAGTTGTTGAAGGATATTTATTACTAAATATTGTATTTCTTTCTTACGCAAACAACTAAAGCCACATATAAATATTTTTTTAAGGCCTAAGAAAATTTTTTTGAAGTACGTATTATTGTGCTACACAATCATTGATATACTATGCAAATGCAAATACGTTTTCTTCTTTAAATTTAATTTAATTGATCACAGTCATTTCGCTATCTACCATTTGTTAGGGGACTGTCAAAAATTTTCCACAGTTCAGTATATGATGGTTCGAACATGTACATCAATAAAATACATCTCCTTACCATATTAGACTTCATTTTCAGTATAATAAGAGCTGTACATTATCTTTAAATAAAGTTTAGCTAATAAACACAATAATAATGGGAATTTTAGAGAAAGTATTACTGTATTAGTACCAATGTAAATAATACATTAAAAAACATTTCACCTAAACTTGTTGAGAATAAAAAAAAAAAAAAAAACATCTCAAATACTGTATACAATTGATCGTAATCCAACACCAAATATAAGCTGACCTAAAACTTTTAAACCCTCAGACAATGAAGATAATATGAGACAGAATAAAAGTCCAATTTTGAATATTCAGTGTGCACTCAATCAGCTGTGAGCATACGGAGAATTCATAGATAAGGCAATGGAATCACGGAGGTTTTAAAGGGGTAGTGGGGGGAGAAAGAGAAGCAGCAGAAGTATTACTGCTCCACAAAGCTATATTTTGCAGACACTTGAGCGCGAGGCAAACGCATGTCTTTTAAAGTAATTAGTTATATTTCACTGTAAAAAAAACCTTGTAATTTTTAGACAGAAATAAATAAGCTGACTAAAATTTATTTCTATACTTTATTTAATATTAATCATTTCAAACCACATCATCTGATTTTCCCCGTCGCGAGTTACTTTGCACTCGGGCTTGGTACTTAACCATTATTAGACGACTAAAGGTGTCAAATAGATCTTTACATTTTAACAGTTTATTCAAAAGACATGTGTCTATTGAAATAAATTAAAATAAATCCTCAGTTCTCCCACCAAGAAGTTGCTGAAAATTAACTTTACACTTGGTAACACAAGATGCACGATGTTAAAGCAATTTTTGGCGACATGGAGAGATCAAGTATATGCTTCTGGAAATATAATTTGTTCCCAAAGATGCTGCCTCTCAAGTTATATTGGTATAACGTTTTAAAATCATGTTGATTTTATGCCAGATTAAAGGAAATACTGACTTTACAGGACAAATGACGTTTAATCACAAAAGAAAACATACTTGCAAATATTAAGTCCTCGTTAAAATGTACTGCGTAACATATAGTCAGGCGATAACATTTGCCTTGAAATGCTAGTGATGATAGGCAAAACTCTTTTAAACGACAGATGAGAGAGAGAGAGAGAGTGCGAGAGAGATAGAGAGAAAGAGCAGACAAGAGAGTGCGCGCAAGAGAGCGAGAGCGGAAGAGAGTGATAGAGAGAGAGAAAACTTGCTTTTTCTTTTGCTAGACATCTTCCCCCTCTAGATGGCATGTAAGGGAAGGAGGGAAGGAAGGAAGATGCACGGCTGAGAGAGACAGAAAGAAGAGAAGGAGGATGCTAGATAACCACTACCCCTCTAATCAGGCATGTAATGGGAAATAGCAAGCCAGAATCACACGTCGAACTAAGCTGCAGTCAGACAGACGTGTTGGGAAGACCGAAAATTCGCAGCAGAGCAGTAATAAACGGGGGTGCACATGACTAATTTCACATCCGAGTACTGGATGTTTGAATAAACAAACTGCTTAAAAACTATCGTTGCGAAATTTTAAATGATGGGACCCGAAATATACTTTGATCAATGTAACATCCGATAAACTATAAAAGCGGTTGTAGGAGTTCAGGCTAAAGTGAGCACTTTATCAAGCTGTTTCATCTGATATAATAACCAATAAATACATTTCATTGTGGCCTTGGACTTATGGTTTTGGGTATTGTGAATGTATACTCTGTGTGTTTATTACTCACATGGCAGGGTTTACATTAACAAGCGGGGGAAGGATATAAATTGGTTGAAAGAAAAAGTAACTAGAGCTTTAAAAGTGCTCACTTTATCGTGAACTGCCTATAGCTCTATCAATATTAATATAGGAGTTTTGCCGGGACCACTGAAAATTGACTGTAGATACGGTTTATCAATACATATGTTTATGATATGAGTGACAACGTGTATGCCAGTTACCGGCAACATTGACATTGAACATTTGATAGAGCTGAGTTCACAAGGATTCCTGAACAATAGATATAAACAACCAAATAGTACATCAGCAGTCTGTCAAAACACAGCAAAAAAAGTTTCATGGGGAACAATGAAATGAAAATCAGTTAGACGGATATCTTGACGCAACAAATTGCAGTGTTCTGTGTGCAATATTCACACACCTGTTGAAGATACTGTACTTCGAATTTGGAGGTAAGGGCAGAATAAATGCAGCGATTATGAACTTCACAATTCCTCAAACAAAACTGCTGCAAAAAAGATTATCGAAATAATACAGTCTCTTAATTTTAAAAAAATTATATTTAATACAATTTTAAAAAAAGGAGTGAGTATATGGAGACACTTGATGCGTTTATGCACCTTTGATGTATACTTGCCTTCGTCCTGTCTTGGACGCAATGTTCAGCAAGTCACATCAGACAGTACTGAAGAGGTTGGACACGTGGCTACAGAATACGCTGGTGCAATGTTGGAAGTTCTTACTGACACATCAGTCTAGCTTGTACTGTTCACCCAGATTCTCCAAGAAAACGTCAAGTCAACAACCCTCGAAGTGAGATTGTACTGCCTGACTGAGATACCACATCCGTCACCAAGACCACAGATGATTCCTCAAAATGGCAAGAGAGCATGCCACTTGCACTAGGGGATTATAGAACCAAATGAGAACTCTTAAACACTGGACTCGAATGGCCGAATTTATCACCCCCGCACCCCTTGCTTTCGGACGACCTAGATGAGATTGATATAGTTGGTGGGAGTCTGTCAGGAAGTCAGTTCATGAGGGACGTAGCAGATATGCAGGCTGGAGGAGGCTGGGTTGGCCGTACACCATGGAGGCCTAAAAAGGTAAGTACTCTTTATTTTGTAGTTGTAGTTTTTGTCTATAGGGGCTTCAGTAGACGGAATACAGTTAAAGTTTTTATGATTATTTGTTTTAGGAGTTAAAAGTTTACAAGAATCTTGGAAATTCATAACTTAGGTGAGGAGGAAATTTTATGTTGTTTTTTTCTAGTATGTAATGCATTGAGTTGAAGGCGACGTAAGTTTGGCTCTGTTTGGTACATAGACGAGTGTCTTTATTATTGATAACGTGAGTGAAACTGTCAAGACTCTTTATTTGAGTTAACAGACATCTTCCCTCCCATCAATAAATTAGTGAGCCGATAATCATAACTTGAACATTTGAAACTTAACGCAGGTTCTATAGGGGTGGACTATCTCAGAAGATAGTACGGTACATTGACCGCAATGAATACTATACCATCAATTAGGTCTCTGAGGAGTTACGGATTTTACTACAGCATTTGGTCGCTTGAGGGCAGATTTGCCGTGGGCCGGAGAGGAATCAAACCCCAGAGTGAGTTGAATACAGGTGGCTTCTCGGCCTGGGAGTGTGATCTGTCTCACTATTAGAGCCTCCAATATACGCAGGATGCCAGCGATTCTTATTTGATGTAAGGGGGAGTGTTTATTCTAAAGAGATGATGGGTGATATGTAATCTGGCAGACGAGACTTTAGGTGGGTGGGTTGGTTTTTAGAGGGGGTTGCCATACGGACATAGGAGTGTGGTTGCGCCGGGAGTCAAATCCAGATTAATTTCCTCGTTGTTAGTTTGATGGTACAAAATTTTGTAAAGACAGTGCCCGCGGGATGTTTTACTCTGATTCGCCATCTGGATTTCAGTTTGACATTGCTAACGGATTTCTCGGGTTGGCTAGCACGGTTTCCTGAGGAATAGCATAGCATAGCAATTGCTCTCGGATCTCATAATCTGTAGTGGGGTACCCCGGCGAGGGATACCCCACTACAGAGGGAGTGGGGATCCAGTACTACAGTAACGGCACACAGATATATAAGACTACGTAGTTGTTCATTGTGGAGTTTCGTTCCGTGGGGAGTAAATGCAATGGTAATTACTATTACAAAAGTACACAATATGTAACATGGGTGTCCATGGGAATCTATAGCAACGCAATTTACAGCGGCTGGATAAAACAAGGGGGAAGCTAAACAGGTAGTTAACACACAACATAACGGCTCACTACCGGGGAGTCATGGGAAGTTGACTTACGTAGGATATACTGCATTAAGGTTGGGTATACCTATAGCTGTTGGCTGACTCACGTGCAGGTCCCTGATGATGTGCAGGTTGAAAGAGAGATCTTCTTGACGCAGGTCAAGAAGGGAGGGTCGGCAGTAGGAATCAGAGTAGCCCTTGGTCGAAGGAGAGCTTTGTCCAAACTTAGTATTGGCAGGGGGGTTGTGAGCTGCAGAGTGCAAGAAGGTAAGCCCTTTTGAACTGGGGAGGAGTAGTCTTGTTGCAGACTGAGGAAGATGAACCCTTGCGGACTGAGAAGAGTCTTCAGCAGACTGGAGGTTGGGCTCGCGTCCTCCGCGGTCGCCGAGCCCAGCGACACTTGCTGGTGCTAGCTGCTAGGGTGGTATTTATACTGAAAATTTTCTGGTCAGCAGTTCTTCGGGGATGCAGGAGTGTAGCATAGCCTTCCACCATGGGGTCAGGTTTATCAGGGGTACAGATGCGCTGTGGGTTTCTTATCACCCCGGGTGGAGGTGATGACAAATTAAAACCCCTGTCTCTGAGGCTATGACGTCACAAGGCCATAAGGGTGCTGCCATCTACCGTGATTGTAGGAACTTCTTCCAGGGGCCAGACACAAGTAGTAGGATTCTAAATAAATATAATTTCTGTCACGGGGGTGCCTATTGCATGAATAATTTTGGACGGGCTATGGGGATTGCAACTACGCACATAATATGCAATTATGTGATCGGTGACCCAGGTTCTTGGGCTTCCTGGCGCGATACATTTAATTCAGGTTGCCGCTTACATATCCTGCCACGGAGCGCACATGGCTCGTAGATGGGGCAGAGTCCTCCATAGAGTGCACAGATGCGCTGCGCTACATTCGGGCATGAGTCAATCGGCCACCCCCCGTGCGACGAAGCCCCATCTCCCGTTCTACTACTGTGCTGCTGGTCTAGGAGGTGGATGCCCCAATCATCGAACATCCAATGGTCTTCTAGGTGAACACCTGTTCTATGCGTGCTTTGCCTTGAATGAGTTGTGCTTCTGGACGAGCGCCTGCTCTGTGCATGCTCCTCTTGACTGAATAGCGGGCGCCCGTTATCTGGGTAGTGCGCCATGTGGTTGTAATCTCTTCAACGGGTGAACATTTTTCTCGCTCTTTCCCTCTTCTCGCTCCTCTTGGTAGCGGTCGGGTGTAGGGATGTGATGCCATCTGCTTCCCAAGGCTGAGCAGCGGAGTCCTGTGGCGTTTTCGTTTCTTGGTTTACCAAGGGAGGAATAAATTTGAAGGAGGTTGGGGAACGAGCCATTTTAATACTAGGCCTTAGTGGTTCGAGAGCAAAATTATATTAACGTAAACATGGATTTATACAGCGCCTGTAAAAATGTAATTAGAAAAATTAATTTTCATTTCTTTTTAATTTTTTTGCTCTTGAAAAAATAAAAGAGGGTTCTAAACGAGCAAGTTTTCATGCAGGAGTGGTATACTGTGACGTTGGGGTTATAAATTACTCTTACTCTGGTGGTCGCACAGTAATCGACACGCATTAAAATTTACAATTTAAATTAATTAATTAAAATAGAACTATTAATTTATGGTGTTTAAGTTTCTCCCCTACATTCTAATTAAGCATGGGAACAAGACACTGAAAAACACTCAAGCAAACAAAACATTAATGTCTTCTTAGTCTTGAGATTCAGAATGTATAGCACGATTTGCGCATGACATTATACACTTTGCAAAAACATGGAACACTGAATATTATTTCCTACAACTAGGTTAGGTACATTTTCAGCCAAGGCTATAACATTTTATAGTTAACAATCACAGGATCAAGGCACTCTTACATACTACTGAGTAAGATGAAATTTCCCTTATATAGCGGGATGGTTAAATGAGATTATTTTATACAGATACTTGCATTAAAATTTGTTTCTGTACAGGGGTTTTAATCCGCTCAGAGTGCACGAGTGGTTAGGGGTCTGCTCTGGGCAGAGGGTTCATGAACACTGGTAGGCTGGGGTCTCCATTTAATGTTACATGAAAGGGGAATCAGGCAAGTGAGCGTAGTGAGAATGTAGAATGGTGCATTACAACTATGTTTGGGATATTTCATTCAGTGTGAAATAAAGTACTTGTGCACTCTGGGGGTGAGACAGTTACGGAAAACATATTAATACACTCTTATATGTTAACATGTTTACTCTTTGGCACGTATAGTACCCGAGAACAGAAAAATTATACATGGGTGAGGCTTAACATACAAAATAATACAGTAAACCCCTCTATTACGGCCCCATTTATTACGACTACCTCTCTATTGCAACACAATACCGAGGAACCGTGAAAAATTGGGTAGAAATAGTAGAAAATTTGGGCACATCCAAAAACAGATACAGTTATCCATCGCCAACCGCGGTTTCAGTTATGCGCAGATTTGTTTTTGTAGACCTTTTCTCCAACCACGATAATAGCTTCTATTATCCACAGTTTTCAGCCTATGGAAAACTATCCCTTACTGATGTCAGTAGTCATGCATTTCTCAAGCTAACATCATACACTTTGACATTTGTTGTCTCAAGCAGCATGAAGCAATACTTAATGCCAGAAGGGGACACTGGCGTACTGTATTCGGAAGCTATGGGTGGGGGGGTAAGGGGGGGTAGTTGCAGGCAGAGGCCGGGGCAGTAAGGATTCTTTGTACTAGTCACATGCGCCACCTCTGCCTTACCCTTCCTGTATTTTTCGCTTCCATTATCCCTCCTCTTTTGCTGTAAAAACAGTGGCACATTGCAAACTAGTTTCTTAATCAGTGTCTGTATGGTAAATTCAAATTTAATCCAATGCCCCCTTTTTGCAATTATTATTTTTAAGTTCATGTACACCCACACCTATGTAATATGCTAATTTTTATATGGTGGCAATTGTTTTTTTCTTGTGAAGTAAATTTTATGTGTAAAGTGAATAACAATAAGTGTGTGCAAATAAAATGTGTTCTTATGTTACCGGTACCATATTATGGTCAGTGAGGCTGTGTGCGTGTATAGGCAACGTCACAAATATTTGATAAAAAATTTCAAGTAGATAGCACTAAAAATTTATATTCCCGTAAACATTGCAGAGGCCAACACGCCGCCTAAATTTAGTATAAATTCAACACATTCACACGAATCGCATCTATCAGCATGTTTTCCCAAAGCCGGGCCACCGTTACAAAGTGAACCGGCCCTGTAACAACAGCAGAGGCAGCGGGCGGGCGGCCGATGCCTGCTCAAGTAATCTTGTAGCGACCGACCGACAGCTGCCCAGACAGAGGATCTAGGGCTGAGCTTAAGCAGCAAACAACCACGCCCACGCCTGGCTGCGCTGCAGAGGATCTAAGTGCTTGCCCAGCTGTGTACATGGCCAGACCAAAGTGAGAGCACGGCGCACAAACACGTATTGCGCAACGCCACCTATACTTTTTGATCGCTGCGTACCTCATAGCAATGTATGAACCACGAAATCTGCGTAATAGACCTTTAATAATAACTTTATATTTTAATAACACATAGTCTAATCTTTTCACGCACTTTCAATGGCCATGTCGTACTTTGTTTAGGCCTTGATTTTTACGACAAGTGCTGGTTCAATATGTCTTTCTTGGGTTACGGCGAACTCTCAATGAGTTCGCTCCTCACGCTCAAACAAGATTACAACATTAGTGAAAGCAATGTCACAAAGACACATTGTTAGGAATGGAGAGGGTTCCATCAACGTTATGTTTACGGGACTGCTGATGGGCTTCGGTTTTACGTGTTCACTTCCAGACAGTGCTCCGGAATTCATGGACTTTATGTTAATTGTGTCTACAAAATTCTTGCAAATAAAAACTAAAAAGATTTTTGGTATTAAATTCTGGTTTAATGCTGACTTTACATAGAGCCCTAACTAAGTGGGTTTACCGGGTACACGCAAACATAAAATTTTCAGCTTCCTGACGGGGTTTGAAGTAACGTTGATTTGGCCTCTGCAAACAATTTTCTGGCAAGCAAACTAGGGAAACAAGTGCCAAATTTTTTAAATAATTTAATATTTCACGCTACTTCACTTTACGGCATTCATTAGGTAAAAATTTACTAATCTTGAACACTTTATCTGTACTGTGAGGCCTCGTTTCATTACAATGCGAGTTTTGTTTGTTAAATTCTCCACCTTAAAAGAAAATTGAATTTACGCTAATGCTCATATGTTAGAAGTTAAACTGGATTCTTGACACAGAAAAAAAAAAAAGGGGGGGGGGTCTTGATGCAATCCCTACAAGGTTAGGATTTTGTAGGTGCTTTTAAAGGTCACTTAGCCATCCCTACTCTGCGAACTATCACTGTTTCATATTGTCTGCGGGATGCGGTCGTAGGCTAACGCGATCACAACTGGCTAACTAAGGGGATTACAAACAGTTGGGGAGTTAGTTTAATATGCTGGCCACTGCCAGGTACTTACTCCATGCTGGAGGCGGATGCAGGAGACAGACGAGTACATTTATGCACTCGTCGCTTCAGGGGGAGTCCTTGCTTCCAAGGCCCTGTAGTGGGGAAGGTTGGCCAGCGGAAGGAGGCTGGGGCCTACCAGACCCTCGTGGTATTGGCCAGGCACGTGGTATGTGCGTCTGGCATGCAATGGGGCTTCTAGGGTGGCAGCAGACAGCTTGGGGCCAGCGTCCCGGGCATTGTTTACATCTACTTCTTGGTTGGTAGATGTACAGCTGGGCTCCTTTCCGGCGCTCACTTTTGGCAGCTCACGAGTGCTGGCGTCTGTTGTGATGTCTTCTTCTGCAGTTAACTGTTGTTTGCGGGTGGGAGTAGCGTGGGTAACCAGCATGCGGAACCGACCAGTGGGCAATTCGTCCTATGCGGTAGTCGCGACTTCTCTCCCGCTCTCGATTTTCTCTTCCAGGCAGGTGAGGGTAGTTGACATGTTGACCGTGTTGTCCTCAGATGTTAGCATGGGAGGCTTGAGGTTTTCACTCTCCACAAGCTCACTTTCTCCATGCTTGTCCAGCAATGAGGGGAAGGATGGGTAAGGTAATGTGCTGTACGTTCCATATTCCCTATACTTGTTACGCTCTGCCAACTCAGGGGGAGATGTAGGCGGAACCAAACCTGGAGGGAGGGCGTACGCCGCTGCGTACAGTTCGGTTCTCGGGACAAACGAGGCTACAGCAATGTGTGAAATTGAGTCCTCGTGGGGGGGCTGACACTCTGTAACCCGAGGAGCAAGCAGGGTGGCAGGGGAGGTTCATCACCTTAGCTTAACGCCTGTTGAGGGGTGGACGGGGAGCTGCCCTTCACTGAGTCTCTGCTCTAGCAAGGACGGTCGAGGGTGAGGTCTGTCGGGTCACGCCAGGGTAATTCACAAGGTGGTGTTCTATGAGATTCTACTCGAGAAGAGGGGGGGGGGGATAAACAGGGGGTGAGATTCGAAGAGCTGGAGTTTGTTGGCCCGAAGGTAACATAAGCAAAGAGGGGGTTAGTAAGGTGGGGAAGGGGGGCTGTCTGGCAAAGATGACCTACTGTATGGATGGGGAGGAAGACGCTTTGTCCGCCTCATGGGTGTCCGCGGTTCTGTTCCCGCTGGAGATTCTGGGTCTAACGAGCCCGTGTTCTCACACATTATTAGTTGAAGATGACCTTAGGTTGAGAGTCAATCAGGTTACCGGTGGCACTCACATATTGTGTAAGTTTAAGGGTTGGGAGTTAACTGAACACATTTCGAGGTTACAGGATCCCTATGGGGGTCACATGATTCTCCAGAGCGCAGTTGTGCACTTGGTGGGCGTGAAGGGAATGCGTGGTCCGCTTGGGGCGGGCGCAGGGGACAGTCTCGGTTGAAGTGCCTTCCCGGGCAGTGCCAGCAGCGATGCATCAGAAGGGGGTGGAAGAGGGGAGGTCGCAAGGTCGCACAGCAACCTACTGTCTGCCGGGGAACAGGGGTCAGGCCATTAACCCTGGCTCGTGCCGCCTGCTCTCGGTCCTCATGGGGGCATTCCTTGACTTCTAGCTCCCTGGCTTTTTCTACAAGGTTTTTGACCGTTTGCGGTCAAGTGGTAATTATTATATAATGAACGAGGGAAGTAGGGTGCTGGTAATAGCTCTCTCTCGTAGAGCCTCGCTCTGCTCAGGGTACACATGCTGGTGTAACCGTTCTTTCCGCCTGATGAAAAGTTCTGCTTTCTCGTTGGTTGCTGTACTTGGAAATGCAGATAGCTAATTATCTCACTCTGGAGTTCATCTCGTGAAAAGTGAGACGTGAGTTGGGTCCGAAATTGGGGCCAACTTTGTACAAATTCGCAGCAGCGTTCCCACCAATACTTGGCGGTACCTGTCAGCTGGGGCTGAGTACGGCTCACCCAGTGTCTCTGCGGGATGAGTTACTTGCGATACGCCTTCTTGCAGGCAGCAAAGAATTTAGTGGGGTCCACGTAGTTTCTCCTATTAAACTCGGATAGGGTCATTTCTGTTGGTAGTCCTTATATACTTGGGCTACACCTACGAGTGTGGTTACAGGTGTGGTATGTGTGCTCTCTCCGGCACACATCACACTGACGCACTAACCCGGCCGGGGGTAGGTACCCTTTCGTCCAGCCACCGATACACAAGTGACGAACTCGCATTGGCAGAGGCTACAACTAACGGTGTATTGTCCATGTCCTTGACACTCGGGCCACTGAGATTGCTGTGGCTCTTCCTAGTGGCACTCGGTACAGTGGAACTCGAGGCCATCTGTATAGCGGGGGGTCTCATCCCACCCTATACAGCTGTAGTGGTAGGTCCGGTAACAGTAGGTACACTGGGTCCTACAGCGTCCAATTCCAGGGTGCACAGTCACGGGACAGGGGGCATTGCTCACGCCGTCTGCGATGTTGTATGTTACCCGGCCGTGTTGACTAGAGTCAGAAGTCGTGAATGATAATCCCCTTAAAAGAGTAAACCAACAAGGGGGGGAAGGTCGGTGTCTGATGTGGTCCTAACTACCAAGTCTTAGCTGCCTGGAGTTATGGCACCATGTTGGGCGCCAAATACAGAAGCATGTTCTATAGGGGTGGACTATCTCAGAAGATAGTACGGTACATTGACCACCCTGCCAAGCCCAGCTTAGCCTACCACGATGAATACTATACCTTCAATTAGGTCTCTGAGTTACGGATTTTACTACAGCATTTGGTCACTTGAGGGCAGATTTGCCGTGCGCCAGAGAGGAATCAAACCCCAGAGTGAGTTGAATACAGGTGGCTTCCCGGCCTGGGAGTGTGATCTGTCTCACTATTAGAGCCTCCAATATACGCAGGATGACAGCGATCCTGATTGGATATAAGGAAGAGATCATTCTAAAGAGATGATGGAGGTACGTAACCTGGCAGATGAGACTTTAGATGGGTGGGTTGATTTAGTGCTGGGACGTAATCATTAGAGGGGCTTGCCATATGGACACGAGAGTTGGGTTGCGCTCGGAGTCAAACCCGGATTAATTTCCTTGTTGCTAGCTTCATGGTACAAAATTTTAGTAGGACCGTGGCAGCGGGATGTTTTACTCTGATTCGCCATCCGGATTTCAGTTTGACATTGCTAATAGATTTCTCGGGTTGACTAGCAAGGTTGTGCTGAGGAATAGCCTCGTTTTCGTGGCTTAGCAATTGCTCTTGGATCTCGTTATCCGTAGTGGAATACCTCGGCCAATTGCCACTGAGTAGGTGATCAAGGGGAGAAGAAATGTCCAGCGGAATAAGAGGGAAAATGACATGTGGTGTTAAATCAGGTTGGTTACTCAATGGTTCATCTATAGGCGTAGGTTGGGCATTGGCTCGAGCAATGGCACAATGTTCCCCACATCTTTGCTTACTGGGCATCTGAGCAACAACACAACACAAAATTATACTGAGGGAGTGGGGATCCAGTACTACAGTAATGGCACACAGATATATAAGACTACTTAGTTGTTTACTGTGGAGTTTTGTTCCCTGGGGAGTAAACGCAATGGTAATTACTATTACAAAAGTACACAATACATAACAACAGAAATTTTTAGAACCAATAAAAATAGTTCAATGAGATTTCACGCAAAGCAAAACAGGGGTCAGGCGAAGGCGGGCCTGAGGTGGCAAACTATAGCTTCGCAATTGTGAAGTGGTTACCAATGAAATCTATAGTAACACAATTTACAGTAGCTAGATAAATTAAAACAATAGCAATGTAATTTACAGCTGCTAGCTAAATCCAGGGGGGATAGCTAAACAGGTAGTTAACACACAACGTGACAGCTCGCTACCGGGGAGTCACGGGAAGTTGACATAGGTAGGATATACTGGGTTAAGGTTGGGTATACCTGTAGCTGTTAGCTGACTCACGTGCAGGTCGAGAGAGAGAGCTTCTTGATGCAGGTTAAGGTGGGGGTCAAGAAGGGAGGGTTGGCGGTAGGAGTTAGAGTAGCTCTGGGTCGAGTCCGAAGCAGAGGCTTCTGCAAGCTGGGTGTAGGCGAGTGGGTAGTGAGCAGCAGAATCCTTGCGGACTGAAGGATAGGTATGCTGAGGAGGAGTCCTGTTGCAGGCTGAGCCCTCGTGGACTGAGGAGAGCCTTTAGCAGGCTGGAGGTTGCGCTCGTGTCCTACACGGTCACTGAGCCCTGCGACACTCGCTGGTGTTAGCTGCGGGGGCTGCATTTATACAAAAATTTCTGTGGTCAGCAGTTCTTCGAGGTGCGGGGAGTAGCATAGCCTTCCACCATGGGGACAGGTTTATCGGGATACCGACACACTGCGGGATTCATATCTCCCCATGTGGAACTGTACCAACTTCTTCCAGGTGCCAGATAAGAGTAGTCTAATTCTCAATAAATATAATTCCAATCACTAGGGTATCTTTTACACGTATAATTATAGACGGGCTACGGGGATTGCAATTACACACGCAATATGTAATTATGTGATCAACCACCCAGGCTTATGGGCTTCTTGGCGCGATAAATTTAATTCAGATTGCAGCTTGCATATTCCTCCCTGGAGCGCACGTGGCTCATAGATGGAGAGGATTCATCTGTAGAGTGGGCAGTCACGCTGCACAGCATTCTGGCATACAGCAAACTGTATGGTGTAGAAAACAGTTGTGATCAGTTGCTAAAAATCATCTGGACCATCAAAAGTTGTGTCCCTGTAGACAGAGAGGTTTTTGTAAAAATCATAGTTCATGCTAATTCTGTTAGTCAAACCAATGATATAAAAGTCTTAAAGATGTAATTCAGATCTGTTGTTTTCCAAACTAGCCTTTTTTGTTATAAAGTTGTATAAATCATTTAAAACTATGCATAAATAAAGAGTATTCTTTTATTTTTAGTAATTTATAAATAAATTGAAACTAAATTTTTTTGTAAAGACTCTTTACCCTTGTTTGTTAATGTTTATTGTGAAAATCTTTATTTTTTTAAATTATTATTTTGAAAATTTTATATACAACTTGATGAACGCCGTTCTATGTTAGTAGCAATTAGGACACTGATTGCCCTCCTGAACCCTGGCTATAACCTGTCCGCAGGGTGAACTTTATTCACAATGCTCGTATTGGCCTGGTGAGTTATGGTTAGTTCACGTGGGTGCAGTCTAATGGAAGGTTATTCCAGAGCAGAGGGGAATGAAACCCCAAGGTGATTCAAACTGTAAGTGACTCCCTCCCAGAGAGTGCAATATTAGTCACCGGGAGGGCTGCAAATAAGCGCGACGCCAGTTGTCCGAGGTCACTTGCCACAATAAGGACGATGGTCGATAACTAGGTTACAATAATAAGGGGGTTGTAAGTTCCGGCCTGAGGTGCCAGTTCGATCCTACTCTATCTTGTCAGTCTACGACTGGGGATGAAATTTAACAGAACGGAGACTACACGAGGTTTGGTAGCTGTTTTAGGTGGTAGTTGACATTGACAACCTTGCCTGATGCGGTACAGATTGTACACATATGGTGTGGGCTCATATCTTCGTCTGTATTAGGTGTCGGCTTGAGTTCTGAAGGCGAGGGTGTTTCTGGCCGATAGTAACTCACGTGGTCTAAATCCAGCCACGGCCAACAGATCCCTAAGTAAGCGTCCAATTTCGAGTGGTGTCAAGCAGTGTAATATGAGAGACGGGACGCTGGGTGAAATCCGGAACTGTGAATGGGGTTGCGTCCTCGCAATAAGAACCTACAGCAACCTGCATTTGTGGTTCTCTCGGTAGAGCTCGCCGCTCGGTATCCTACATCTATTTCTATTCATTAGGAACCTTCAATAGTACACAGTACCAATAACACTTCAACTAACAGTAAGGTGCAAAGGTAATAAGGAATAACGTAGTCAACTAAATTAAGATTCACATAATTTATTTGTACGTCTTGAAACAGTGAATAATCCTGGTATAACGTACACACTAAATTAATCTTAATAATTATGCGAGTTACGTAAATACTTTACTCAAGCGAAGGTGAGCATGTACAAAATCTTAGATAAATTAATTAACTCTGAGACTTAATCTTACTAGAACACTATTAACAGCGTTTGTCTCCCGTAGGGTTAATTGTCCAGAGGGGACATTGCAATGACCTACTACCGCGGAGTCAAAGAATGACTGGGGTAAAAGGGGTGCAGGGTTAGGACGTCAAAGTAACCTCTGGAGCATCTTGCAGGAACTGTGGTTGGGTTGGTGCCAGAGGAGCCTTCTTAAGATGCAGGTGAGGTAGAGCCTTTGCAAGCTGCAAGTGAGGTAGAGCCTTTGCAAACTGCAAGTGAGGTTGAGCCTTCCCAAGCTGCTGGTGAGATAGAGCCTTTGCAAGCTGGGAGAGGAGGAGGTCTTGGTCAGACCAGGGAGAGCTCGCTGACCTGTGCGGCCGGTGAGCCAGCGAACTCTGACTGGAGGCGTTTCTGAGCCTCCTTATATAGACCAAAATCAGTGCTTCAAGGCTCTTCCGGGGTGTGGGGTATGATAACCTTTCTCCACAGGGGTGATTGTAACGCAGGGTTGCGCGACACCATGTATTCCTGATCGCCCTGAGTCGAGGCTGACGACAGGTTTAGAACCTCAGCTTGAGACTTGGCGGCTGTGATGTCACAGGGTGCAGAAGGTGCTGCGATCCTGTGGCGTCTCGTGTAGAGTTGTTCCGATAACATGTTTTTTGATACAGATACTGATTCATTGATAACAATACCGATACCCAAATACAAAAAACCGATACCAATGCCCTTCGCACTGAATTTCAGAAAAAAGTATTACTGTTAATAATTAATAAAAATTATTTCTCCTAGACTAGTTTAAATAAAGAAAATAACATCTTAAAATACTGTATATAATGTATTGTAATCCGACACAAATGAAAGCTGACCTAAAAAATTCTAATTATCTGAAAATACAAATAATATGACACAAATAGAAAGTCAAATTTTAAATGTCCTACGCGCACTATCAGCTAAGAGCACATGGAGAAGTTATCAATCAGGCAGTGTCACGTCTGTAGGGTTGATGAAGAGGGGAGGGGGGAGAATGACTTCTCCACGCTGCTACTAGTTGGGGACACCTTGCATGCATGGCAAACGTCTAATATTTTACTGCAAAGAAAACTTTTAATTTTGAGACACAAATGAGGCCACTACAATTGATTTCTTCACTGTCATCCACTCATTTTCTCCGTCATAAATTACACTGCACTCGGCTCGGTGTTTACGTACCAATTATTAGATGGCAGAAGGTGTGGAATAGGCACTTACATGTTATCCGATTATTCAAAGAGATGGTCTATTGAAATAAATTAATACAAATCTTCCGATTTCCCCAAAAGAAGTTACTGAAATGAACACATAATACAAGTTGCTCGATGTTCAAAACAATTTTTGCAACAAGTAGTAGAGTATATGCTTTTGGGCACGTAATTTTATTCACGAAGATGCTACCCCTTGAGCTAAATAATAAGTAAATTTTAAAGTCATGTTAATTTTACTCAAGATACAATGAAACACCAACCTTATGGGATAAAACGACCTTTAAATACATAAGAAAACATCTTTTCAAATAATAATTCTTTGTTAAAATGTTTTGCATAACATTTTCAGGTGAAACCATTTGCTTTGAAATACAAGTGATGTTAGGTGCAACTACTTTGGACAATGCATAATCTTGATAAAATTACATTCACCAGGAGCAGTGCTGCCAGCAGGCGACGTGCGGAAGGCAAGCCAAGCGGGCGTGGCCGGGAGAGAGATGACATGCTTTTTCTTTTGTTCGACAACTTCTCCTCTCGACACTCTGTATGGAATGTAAGGGAAGAAGAAAGGTGCGCGGCTGAGAGACAGAAAGAAAGATTAGATAGACGGGAAGTAGAAAGCCAGTCTCGCACCACACCTTACTGCGGCAGCGTCGACAGATGTGTTGAAAAGGCGAGAGATTAGCCAGCGTCACAGAGCAATTATAAATGGTGACACACATGACGGATTTCACATCCAGTTACTAGCAGTTTGCATAAACAACCAGCTTAAAAACTATAGTAGTGGGAAATCTTAGGTGACAGGACCCGCAAACTTAGATCAGTGCAACATGTGATAAACAATAAATGTTACAATGGCGTAATTTAAAAATGAATTTCACCGGGACCACAAAAAATTGTTGGGGGATGCAATTTATTTGTTATTTTTCTTTTTTTTTAATGTGCGGCACATACACACCAAAATATGGAATTTTTTGTGTCTAAAAAAAGTACTGTATTTAATTGTGTATAATGCGCACCATGATTTTTTTTTTTTTTAGTAAAATTTCACAAAAAATTTGTGGCACCCGTTAGTAAGTATAGAACAAATTATTCTTTTTTACATAAATGTGTAATTATTGTATATATTATTGTATATACTTTAGTTAAATACGTTGTGTACAAAAAGCCAAAATAAAAAGATTACGAAAACCTCACACCCCTACTACTCAACACTTCCGGCTTTGTTTTTCTTTTCTTTTTTCTCCTTTCTTCTTTTAGCAGTGACAGGCTCTCTTTTTTTGCTGTGCTTGAATGTCACACTACCCTTCTCTCACAAAAAATGTGTAGCCTCGTCCCTTTACCGCCCCCTGTCAGAGTTCGCTAGCCTCTGCCACGGAAACAAAGCGGGCTTGGAGGAATCATCTCTACTGGCAACATCTTCATTACAGAACAGGGGGGAAAGGGGGCTGTAAACACGTGGCAGCTTTGGTTTTCGGCATGACAGGACGCTACTGAATTTTTTTTGGAAGAGGGGGGCTGTGACATACACATAACTGAAGGATCGCTGAGAGAGATAGATAGAAGGGAGAGGAGTGATGTAAGAGCAAGAGATGAGAAAACAGACAGTTTCACCACTTCTCTCAACATCCCGGGACAATTTAAGGTTACCACTCCCCCTTCTTTATTTTTCCGTGTATAGCTGTGTATAGCGTGCACCCTAGAATTATTATTTTTTATTTCCTTAAAAAAAAAAAAAAAAAAAAAAAAAAAAGCGCTATATGCGAGAAAATAAGGTATAGGCTGTTCAGAGTAAAATGAGCCCTTTTGAAACCCCTGCTTACTATCTACTTATATCCATATTGTGTATGACTTTGCCTTATATAAAATCAATATTGCCATGGGCCTCGTCGCTTTCTTCATGCATCTGTCAAGTGAAACCGTAAAATTATTAGAAAAGTAAATATTTAAAAAATCTGCAAATTTTTATTTTACACTTTGACACATTAAAGAAAAACTTCAAGCAATAGAAATAATATAACTTATCACAAATAGTTACCCAAGAATTTTTATTCAACGTTAAGATATGGAACTACATTCCCCTTCATCGTTAACAACTTTACTGGGAGCATGTCACTCAGTGCGCCCATTAAGATATATATGCAGGTAGGAGCAGTGACTTGTCGGGTATAACAATCTTGGGTTAAGGGGGTAGCAAGCTGCTGGTGAGATAGAGCCTTTGCAAGCTGGGAGAAGAGGAGGTCTTGGTCAGACCAGGGAGAGCTCGCTGACTTGTGTGGCTTACGAACTCTGACTGGAGGTGGTTTTTGAGCCTCCTTACATAGTCCAAGATAAATGCTTCAGGTCTCTTCCAGGGATGTGGGGAATGATAGCCTTTTTCCACGGGGGTTGTTTTACCGCAGGGTTTCAGCGGCGGCGTGTATTCCTTATCACCTTGAGTCGATGATGGCGATAGGTTTACAACCTCCACTCGAGGCTTGGCGGCTGTGACGTCATGGGGCACAGGGGTGCTGCGATACTGTGGTATCTCTTGTAACATTCTTCTCCGGTATCTCTGAGCAGTTGCTCATTTGTTAAAACAATCTTGGTTCAAGGGGTGGCGACTACATATCAGAATCTGGGCAGGCAATACAATTTTATAACTAAGCACGTTAATTATAAGTGTGTCCGAGGTTGACTAATGTGTGGAGTCAACTGTCGGCACGTGAATGGTAGTCTGTAACTGTTGTGACTCTTCCTAGCTCGTTCATGAGGAAAAATTGCCCGCAGGGTGCGCAGGCGCGCAGCGTAGCAAAGTGACATGCATCGAACTTCAAAGCCTTTATTTTAATGTTAAGTTTTAGATGCTTCCCTTTTTGTCTGAAATAATTCAAATTGATTATTTGTTTTATTTCTGCATTTATTCAAAATTTATAGGCTCTGTGACAGTTTACAATGAGCAAGAATCTTATTTGAATTTAATCATAATTAATTAGTTTTTCTCCCAGCAACTATTCTTTGCCATCTGCATCCATCACACCTGTTCCCAAGTTCCCAAAATGTATTTTCACCTCTACCAATGAAGTGAATGTGATAGCTAATCTAAGCAATAGCAATGAGTCAGATGCAAATTTTCCAAGGATTTCAGGATGCACATCCCCCCTCCCCTCTTAAAAAGTCTTGATGGTGGATGCCCCCCCTGTAACTTCACAGGTTGACTGAAGTAAATCTAGACATTCATTCATGCTCAAGTCGCGAGGTTCTTTTAACACATAGAAGGAATATTTTATAGTTGTCAACCTTTGCAGTAACCACATGTTTGCAGGTTCTCGTGGAACCAATTGTAGTTGTGTTAGTTAAGTCGCCAATTGAGCAGAAGTTGTAGAATTAACTTCTCATTAAAATGATGGATCCAGCTATACTACTGTTGGCATCAAACGTTGTGAGGGCTGGAACCCCTAGTCCTAGTTTACCTCCCGCTCCCCTCGGACATCCCTAGGCTTGGCCTGTCACATCCCTCCCTTCGACCGCAAAGTGTACCGTTGAACGAAGTACTACGTACGCATTTTGCAAACATTCCACTGACCACATCAAACAGAAAATTTTGAAAGGTACATCAAAGCGTCTATCACTGACATTTTTGTTTTGTAGTATAGTTTGTTGCAAGCCAGCCTACGGTACTAGATGTTCTGGGTTTAAGTCCCGGACAAAGCATGGATGTATTCATTTTTTTCAGCTACACGTCTTTAATCATTGTATTTGGCATGAATACAAAATTATTACAAAGGTGAGTGGAGATAACATTAATATCATAGTCAGTACTAGAAATGAATAAGTTAATTTTGCTCAGTTTGGCAAAAAATTTCATTGAGTATCAAGCGATATCAACAAAAAGCAATTTAAAATAAATAAAATAGTTTCACTGTAATTGCATGATTTTATTTAAACTATGCATTAAGATTAAAAACCAGTAAGCGAGACAATTGTGTGAAAATATGGTTTGCAGGGGTTGATAATACAATTTATGGATATAACGTTACGAAGTTAGTTAACTTATTTGTTCGCCAGAGTCAGTAACATGAATAGTTAACAACACTTATTTATATGTGTTACACTAGAAAGCTTTAAAATTACTCACCATAGATTTAATAGACAATGGGCGATGAATAAAAAAAAATCATTAGCCTAAAAAACACAAAATTTAAAAATTGCAGTGACAATCGGTTAACAACCACCAATTTACAAGTATTATAATTTAAAAGTAATTACCAACTGAACACGGTTTGACAGTATATTTTTAGGACATGATAATAATACTTAACAATAAATGACCCAAGATTATGATGTGACAAATAAGCATAACCAATGAAAAATACATAGGTAGAAGTATGCAGTTGTAAAGAATTATTACTGAACAAGATGTGAGCATATAATGTTATGGTACACAGTGACTATAAGAATTAAGAGTGTTACCAAGATCATGTTGTGGGGAACAAAAAGTCAAAATTAGGGAAAATATACTGAAATGTTCAGCTTAAATTTACTTATTTACAAGTATTCAGAATTAAAACTATTAATTGCTCAAATGACACCACGTAACATTCATGATTCAAGTTGCTTCGACAAAAAAGGATTTATGTACTAGTATAAGAAAATAAAAGAAAAAAATGTAACTAACAGTGTAAGTACAAATAAAAGTGGATAGAAATTTTACAAACTGATAACACATACTACGAATATGACTAAACATAGCATTGTTAACAATATTTATTCATTGTTGTTGAGGAAGCTTTGGGAAAAGTAAAACTATTCCTAGCTCACTAATTAAAAAGTGATTAAGCTAAACAAATTTATGACACCGTAGAGTACATGTATCAGTAATATATAATTGAACTAATTTCAATATTTACAATAGCTGAGCTAAGCAAGAGCTATCACTATCACTTTACTAAAAATTTCTTGCTCACTGTAGCTGTCTTTTTGCTTTCGACATCTGTGTCATCACCATCACTGTCCAGTTTGATTAATAATTCACATACTGCTAACTAAATGAGGCAGTCATTCTTCCAGCACTCTTCTTCAATTCCTTCAATGCGTCTACAATATTCCACCCAGTCTTCCTTTGTCCCTGCTTCTACGGCTTCTGTTGTTAGTATCTGTAAGATTTGCACCAATACATCTCCAGTCGTGTTGTGAGCTCTGATATGATATTTAATTCACATACTGCTAACTAAATGAGGCAGTCATTCTTCCAGCACTCTTCTTCAATTCCTTCAATGCGTCTGCAATATTCCACCCAGTCTTCCTTTGTCCCTGCTTCTACGGCTTCTGTTGTTAGTATCTGTAAGATTTGCACCAATACATCTCCAGTCGTGTTGTGAGCTCTGATATGATATTTAATCTTAGCCCACGCTAGTTCTATGACGTTGAAATAGCACATATAAGGGGGCAATCTAAGTACAGTATGACCATGTTGCTGGAATACCCTGTCAACAGCGAATACTTCCCCTCTTGGTCGATGGTTTTCAAGCAATTCAACGAGAGTAGCTATTCTCATTGTTTCGTCGAAAGAGATCCCTTTTCCCTGTAGCCATGCCACAATTTCTTTCTTTGCGTCATATTTTGATGGTGCGCTTTCTACTTGCTTCGAATGATATGGTGCATTGTCCATAACTATCACAGAATTTGGTGGCAGATATAGTAAAACTTGCTGCGAAATCCACTTCTCAAAATTCAGGGCATTCATCTACCCGTGATAATCACCTGTCATTGAATTTGCCTTGTAAATTAACTGCCCACCCGGAAGAAAGCCTTCTTGCAACCCGATGTACACAACAATAAGTATGTTTGCTGCATTACCACTTTCTGCCAATCCTTCAATGTCACCTTTCTTTTGGCAGCACTTCTTATATGTCAAATTAGTGTCAATCCACGTTTGGCCGATGTAAAATATGTGTCTGCATACTCTTCTCAGCTGTTTCATTGTTGTCAAATACTTTGAATGCCACACGACGATGTTAGCTCTTTCAAAAAGAAGCACCCGTCTCTTTTGCGATCTTTTCCACAAGAAGCCCATGTCTTTGAGCAGTCTTCGTAGAGACCCCTGACTCCAATTCCACTCAATCTTTTCACGCAGAATAAGCATAAGTTTTGACTATAGTTGGTACAATTTTCTTAACAACAGAAAAGACTCTATCAGGGTCCCTTATCACACGCCTGTCAAAGATATCGATAACAATTTTTGTAGTGGTTTTTTTGGCCTGAAATTACAGAAAAATGTATACATAAACTTCTTTTTAAGCACTTTTTTTTTAACTTTACTATACACAATATAAACATATACCGGTAATGCACGTCCCCAAGTTTCTGGACAGTAAGTAAATGAAAGAATGAACTAATTTTACTTATCTCTGAACATATTCTCTTTGAAATACTCAAATTTATTACCAAATTTCTTTGTTTAATATATGTAAAGGCTGTTCACGGTAAAGAGAGAACTTTTGAGGCCCTAGTAACGTTTTGCTTTCAGTCATTGTTTATCCCTTAACCATATTTCTAAATAAATGTTTCATTGCAAAGTATTAAACAGCGTGTGTATATTCCACTGCACTCGGAAGTTTATGTCTACGGCTAAAATAAATCACATTTTTTACCATTATTCCAAATGAGAGGGCTTTACCATGAACAGCATATAAAACAAAATATCAAAGGCCTTTTCTATAAACAATATGATTTAAGTAAAATTTTGATGTGCGCTTATAGCAACACAAACTGTATAAGTAAAAGTACGAAAAAAAAAAATGATTTTTCGTCTATAAATGTATGTGGGGCGTTGGAGCATGGAGCACCTCCTATTGTGTCATTTTGATCAGATGGCGGCCATATTATTTCCCCTCAAAATTTTCCTTGTTTCCTCAAAATCTACTCAATTTCCTTGAGCAGGATAGGTGAACTCATGGCTCAGGAGAGGTGGATATGTGACTCTGAGCCAGGAAATGAGGACTAAGAAACCTTGACATTTGACCCCAAAATAAATTTTTAATATAAAAAAAATTAATAAAAAATTTATTCAAAAAGTTGGTAAAAATTAATTTAAAAGTCTAGTCCCACAGCCACCATTTCTCCCTAACAATTTCCATTTATCCCTAAAAAAATTGCTCTTTTTCCCTTAGAAATTTCCTTTTTTCTAATTTCTCTTTTCCTTAAAAATTTCCCTTTTTTTGTTAAAATGTTTTTAAAAATAGCGAAAAATTCATAAAAGTCAACAAGAATATTATGTTACTGACTACTACCGCCATATTGGATGCAGGTGACCGTGACCTTGACTCCATGACCTTGAAAACAAAGCTCGAGAAAAATTTCATAGAAGTCAACAAGCATATTATGTTCACTACTACCTTCACATTAGATGCAGGTAACCTTGACCGCATGATTATGAATGACTTTGAAACAAAAACTCGAAAATGCATACAAGTCAAAAAGCATATTACGTTAATGACAACTACTGCCATATTGGATTCAGACGTAGTGACAGTTTAACAGTTTACTTACCTGTAAAGGCGAAGTGCATTTCTCATCAGTACCTTGGTAACAGGTTTACTACAAACAAGGTCTCTTGTGACTTCGGTACATGTCCTCAAAACTGTAGTTACCTTTATAACCCGCCCTAAACAGTGTGTCGGTGTAATAAATAATACTATATTTTCGCAGTAGGACAACACAAGTGTGACTATCGAGATGCGTAAAAGACTATAACATTCAACAAAGTTGCATGTATTGAGATGCATATATTTTATTTTGTTTTTGGATTTAAGGTCACAGGGTCAAGATCAAGGTCTTCTACATCCACTATGATGGTAGTTATCAGTAATGTGATACAATTGTTGACTTCTATCATTTTTTCCTCAAACTTTAGTTTTCAAGGTCATTTAAGTCACGGTAACCTGCATCTAATATTGTGGTAGTAGTAAGTAATGAAATATGCTTGCTGACTTTTATGAATTTTTTTCTCGAGTTTTGGGTTTTTAGAGTCAAAAATAAAAGGTCAAGGGTCCTAAGTTCTCAGTCTTGCTCTCCTTGCTCAGAGTCGCAAATCCGTTTCTCCTGCTCTGAGAAAATTGGGAAATTTTTTAGAAAAAAAAAAGGGACATTCTTTAGGGAAATTTAGTAGATTTTGAGGAAAAAGAGAAATTTTGAAGGAAAAGGAAAAAATATGGCCACCGGCCAATCGGAATGACAGAGCAGGAGGTGCTCCGAGCTTTGACGCCACACATCCTTCCCCAAATCCTTCTACTGATGTATATATATGACTGCCAATTGCGCAATTAACATTAACATAAAATTTTCAATATTTAGTAAATTTTAACAGACACTTCTAATATTCAAATACAATAACGAGTAGCTTCAACACGTACATTACAAATTGCAGTTAAATTTGAGGACTGTGCCAAATTTACAATTTTTAAATAAAATCTGTTGAATGGTTTCTTTGACTAAAAATAATACTCTTGCATATTACTGAAAAGTCACTGATGACTCTTTACTATCAGTGCAATATTTTAAAAGCATACCAGTTCAGTCAAGAAAATAAACCTTGCCTTTGATGCTGTTGCATGAGGTATTTATCTCCACGTGTCAAAGTGACTAAAAATGAATACAGATTCACCACATTGCAGATGTTATAAAGACTCCGACTGGCTGGCGCATGAAGTACATTACAAGGGTTTAGTACAAAACACATGATTCCAAAACAGCTGGATATTTTGTAGTGGCATCCAAACACCATATTTTCATTCAAATGCTAAGAATTATTATTTGACATAAGAATGGCTAAAACGGGTGCTTTCAAAAACATATTGTACTTCTTTCTTATTAGGGTGCCTTTAAAATAAATACTTTCACTGCTGAAAGTCATGTGTAGGCAAGTCGCGAGACAGTGTGCTAGTTGAGTGCCATGTGGGTACGGTTACGAAGCTATTAAGAAGTGAGCAAGAGTTCGCATAGAGTCCACCAGTTTTGAGGACTCGATTCCAAAAAATAATTGCAGGTAGTTGGAACCCTTAATAGAATATACGGTGAACAGTGTAAGCATCGTGTTCTTCCCTTCGCTTTCCTGGAGTTGTTTGATGCTCGCCAGGTCTCTCTCTCTGCTTGGTTTGCAAATTATTTCGATAGACGTCTCACTTACTCCCGTGTACTTTGCAGCTCTCTCTCTCTGTAGCTTTGATGATAGGAACCAACAAATATGTATTCCTTGCCTCTCCATCACAAGCTCCTGATGGATTCTCTTCCCTTGCTGTGTATAACTTGTTTAAACCTCTTGGCTCATGCTACTCGCCATTGTTATCAGTCCATCACTATTGCAAAGAACAAGGGGCAATATGTTTTGTACAACAGGTGGCATGGCGCAGAGACGTGGCCACTTTCTTCCTAAAACTCCTAACCCCCCTTGACTTGGGCCTTCCTCACCCCCGCGCAACGTGCCATCACGACTCTTGGCAACAACATTCTTTAATGTTATTCCCCCCCTTCTTCGACCACTCTCTTCAGTGTTTACTGTGTCATTGCAGTTAATTTCCAAACTTCACAATTCCCGATCCATTTCTTCAATATCAGAGGTGCCACCCATTTATCAGAGCTTTCAGTAGTCATTTCTTAAAAAATTAGTAGTTTCAATAAAATTTCAGTAGTCAACATTTTTCCAAATAGGATATATACAGGATCAGCAAAAACATACAAAACTTGGAAAAGTAAGGGAGTTTCACATCTGAAAATAGTTAGGAACCCTGATATATCTTTTACGAAAACAATTGTGTACACATCACATTACAGCACTTAAAAACATGGTAGATAAAATCAAGCGTACATAATATACTGTTAAACTCACCTATCTTGAAGTGTTCAGAAGCCTATTCTTCATTTCCACAGCTCAAATGTTTTGACTTTACATACATTTCCTTAACGCAACTTTTAAACTAGACCATATGTACACAGAGACAGTCTTTGTGCGTTGAAGTATCTACACAACTGCACTTAGGGCTAAAAGAAATATTTTATAATTCACTGGTAGATATTTTATACACATTTGAATTTCCTTAAATAGTAACTTTTGCAGTATATCGTGAGTAGCTTCCTTACTGAATTCCTGTTTGAAACTAACTTTCCCACTTACCATAATGTGGACTTTCTGAATGACTAATAAGGCAGACCCCAATGTTGGTTGAAATTCAGTTTTGTTCTTCCTCACTATGCTGAAGATCCTTTCACAAAAGGCATTACTATCGGGAATACACAAGATTGCTAACATAACCTTTGAAAGCACTCTGAACTTAGGGATTCCATCTGCACTTTTCATATTCTTTATCATGTGCCAGGATACATGAGAATTTCTTGTGGTAAGTTCTCTGCTTTCTTGATACTTGCCAAATTCCAGTTCCAATTCACATATTTAGATTTCACTCAGCAAGAAACTACACTTCTTACAGAAGAAGTCTACACATTCATATGTAACATTATTCCCTTTAATTTACATCAGCAACTAATGCATGTGTCAGCAGTTCATTCTAAAGTGGAAATTTGTGCACTATGTACTTGCAGGCAGACTCAAAATATTTTTGTACACAACTGTAGAATTCACGCACATCGACTTGAGTTAGGCCTACACTGCTCTCGTTTATGTAGAAACCTAGTTCTGACACATATTACAAGACCACCATTTTGTTTTTGTATTTTCCTATCACAGTACTGAACTGTCAAGACACTGTCAGCATTTCTGATAGCTTCTGGTTTGAGAAACCTAACAAAAAAGTTCACTGAGAAGTGACAGGCGTTCACTGCTAAGAACATGAATACGTGGATCTTCATTCTACAACAAAATATTTACCTTAATAACTACTGATACAGTATTTTGGAGAAACAGACAATACATCTTCATGACTGGTAGAGAGACAGAAAGCTTTTTTAATTCTATCAACTCTACCACTGAACAGTGGGTTGGATTTGGATTTGCTTCCCCCCCCCCCTTCCCCTGGCTTATCCCTGTTTAATTCTGGATTCTTGCGTTTACTTGATACTAAAACCTGGCTACTGGGGTAGTTGGATTTATGGCCAACCATTTTTCCTTGTGAAGGAAGCTTAAGTTCAATTGTGCTATGGTTATTGGTATTTTTAGACCTGGGGCACTTTTTATATTTGCTAGAAGATTCTAACCGAGTCGAGAAGATTTTTCCAAATGTTGATGGCTTATCGTTCATAACTGACATGCCAAAACTTAGTTTAGTGATGTACTGTTACTTCCAGTCATGTCTGAAGAAACTACAATAGCTGAATTCACAGACGATCCAGATGTGGAATGCTTAGCTGACAGCGTTGTTTCATGAAGGAAACAGTTTTCCAATGCAGGCCACTGTTCCAGCAACCTATCAACACAAATGTTCAATGAAAGCGCCACCTTTTGCTAGTGTGTTTTAATATTTTGTGAGTTGCTGTCACACAGAACCTAACATGCCTTCAATTTTTGGTGGCGGGGAGCACTTTTGCCAAAATAGTAATATAGATCAATTCAATAGATCTTCTATTGAAACAGGCAACACCTTAGATACACTTTGTGCAGCAATATGTATTAGACGACAAGCACATTCTTGAATGCATATATTAGGATTTACCTTACTGATGAAAGGAGCTGTTTTATACAGACCTGTCATAGAATAACAGTTGCCAGCAGCCAAACAAATGCAGTTAATCCACGAGAGACCTTTTTTCTGCAGCTCTTGGTGTAGCAACTTGAATATGTTTTCTCCTGTATTTGACATCTTGCAAACTGGAACTGCTAGAACTTCAGATACAATTTTGCCGAATAAGACCTATATGCTGTAACTACAACTGGATAGAGAGTTTCTGCACCAGCATGATGACTGCCATCTGTAGCAATAAATTGTGTTTAGTAAAAAAAAGGAAAAGAACTGATTATTACGGCAAAACATATTTATTGTGGATTAAAACACAATTCAGCATGACCATGAATATGCATGTCACCAGTCATACCAACCAGCTTGCGATACAACCAAATCTGATCACCAAGTTCAAACTTAAGTCTCTTACGTAAAACCATGGCAGTGTTACCAAATACGCTAATAACAGCAGTATTATTGGCCTTCCCTTCATGAACTGGAAAAGTCTTCCAACATATTATATCACAAGAGTCAATGTCACTAATTTCCTTAGGCGCAGGATCCTTTTGAGTATGTGACTTCCTGAAGAAACACACTTCCAACAAACCACTACCTGCTTTAGCGGTTATTCCTTGAAGACCAAAACAATACAAAAACGACCACAAAATGTAACTCTCTTCTATATCATCAATCTTAACAGTCCAAGATCTATCGTCCTTATTTACATCCTTACTGAAAGTCAAAATATTTCGGTATACCTTCTTAAGAAAATACCTAGACGTGCGAGAATGCCGAGGAAGCATTATTGATGTGTCTTGTCTAATAACACGGAGCGATATGAAATGCACGAACAAACTGCGACCTTTATATACCTCACGAACAAGTTACATGTAGTACATGGCCATAGATAACATAAAATATAAAGATACAGAGCACGCAAAAACACGCAACAAGATATCTAGTATTACCAGAGGTTGTCGCGTTCACCTAGGTTAAAGTGTTATCAGCAGCATGGGAGATAAGAGCGCACTGGCAAGGAGATAAGAGTGCGTCGGGTCGTTTGGCGTGATAAGATATTGCATGTTTTTGCATTCTTTGTGTCTTTATCTTTCTGCAAGTGCCTGGACTATTGATGTTGTCTTGGTTTGCTTGCAGGAATATTTCTGAATAATTTTGGAGTCAGGACACAATGGCCCCACATGGTCGGACAGAGAGTGGTAGGTTATGTTCAACCAAAAACGTAGTAAAAAGGACTTTGCCTTTTGTCGTAGGATCTGGTACATCACTTTGAAAATGAGATGTTATAGGCCTATTCGCAACTTGTATCTTCAGAGAGTCTTACTACTAACATGATGTCTACAGTATTCTTTCCCGCCATGTTATACACTGAAATTACAACTGCACAACTGACAAAATGGATGGTTTTCAGAAACGCTTCAAGCACATAAAGATGTCCAAAACTGTGAATATTCTTTACGGAATTTCTGACTGTTCTTTGGTTTCAACATTTTTCAAATTTAGAACACTGTATATTTCATGCAGGTTACGCTACACATGTGGTCACGGATATTACCACAGGGATCACATACACCACAGATACTAACACTACTGAAAGGATAGAGTGCACAACTTTGCATGCAGCACTAAGCGTTTGGTTCGCTAACACTGCATATTTAGAAAAATACTACTGTAAACCATACCAACACTGGCACAGAATGAGAATTTGCACACGTATTCTATGGTGCACACAGTGACACAATATCATATTTACATACATTGTTAACACACAGAATGTTGTGTTATCTATTGCGAAATTATGTAACAATACCAATTACGATGGCAAAGTAAACAAACGCAGAAATTTTTTAATAAAAATATTAAATTCCATAGTATTTCTGCAACATTCATAATTCTGTAGCGATGATAGATAATTTGTATGAACTACGGAAAATTCTTAGTACTTGGCACCTCTGCAATACTATCCCTTATTATTTTTCCCCCTCTTATTTCTTCGTTACACACTTAAAACTTCTCTTCTTAATTCCCCTCTCATTAATTCTCAACCCCCCAACGAAAATGGCTTCATAACCATGCGCAATATATTCCAGACGTTAAACATGAAGAAGGTACAAAAGCTGATAGGTTGGTGAAAGGTAAGCCACAACAGATCTGGGCCATTGCTAATAAGCTAGCATCAGACATATTGAATGATTCCTATAAATAATTACATCAGAAGAGACAAAGAAAGGCACAACACTAAATAAAACATAGTATTTCATTAATTTACTTATCAAACATTTACCCTTATCAAAATTTCATAACATTAAACTGGTTTCATAAGAACTGTGAAAAAGACAAACTCATTTACGGTATAGAAACCTAATTATAAATAAAACCCATATTTCCCTTAATACGATTTAATGGATACACAAGAATAATGATGTTGCCATATATTATGTGACAGCATAGAAATAAAATTAATACGGAACTAGACAAAATACATGTGACGATAAATTAGCTAACTGACTTCAACCAATTTAACTTTCTCATTTGGACCATATATTTATTCTTAATAACAAGGTTCATGATGATGTTTATTTTAGTTCCATATTTCAAAATTCTGAGTTGCATGCTACTGCAGTTAGCATGAATATACAACGAAAGAAAAAGGCTTCTGGGTAGCCTTCAGAAATATTTTCCAAAGTACAATTACTTAAAAAAATATAACACATATTTAAGCAAAATTGTATGGGCATAATACGGCAGTCTTACTGCGAGATACGGTGGATAGCTGATACCTAACACTTCGAAATCCAAATGTATTCAAGCATTTAGGAGTTATTCTTGCTGGCACACACGAAGAACTACTTGAACTAAAATTTCAAGAAATACATAATATCCAATCTGGTTCATTTTCAAATAACATTTTTAAATCATTGTCCTAAAAAAAATGTCCACAACATGGCTGTGAAACCAAGATAATTCTATTCTATTTTTTTCAATTAATCAGGACAGTGAAATTACTATGTTGTACTTCACAGATAGGAATGGTCATAAACACAATGAAAACCATTCACAATGTTGTTTGAACAGGCTGTTACAGCATGAAAAAAAAATTGTAAATGCTTTGAATACATACGAAAACTGGAAAGATGTCGAAAAACTTCTGACCATATAACAAATCAAATTAACTTTAATTAATTAAAAAATAATTTAAATAACTAGGACAAAATACGAGGAACAAGGTCCTGTGTAACAAACACTAATTAACCTAAGAGGGTGTCACCATAATAAATAAATAAATAAGTAAATTAATAAAAAATTAATTACTTAATGCCTGTAGGAGAAACCAAAGACCAATACATTAATTGTTAATGCAAGCAAAACATCATTCACATGCTAGAATATGTGGACACAAATTTCATCAACTTGTAGATATTTAACTGAAGTTGAAAATTTTCATTTAGTTTAGATCTTCAGCAAGCAGTTTTCTTACTGAAAATGAAAGCTCTGATTTTTTATCATCATTTTTGAATACCAAATATATGCACAACCCTATGAGCTAGTCTGCAGCTCGGTACATAATGTAGATGCAAGGTAAAGTACCTTCCTCGCGTGTCCCAGTCACGACGAGAGTCTGGATATTCGCGAGCCTCCCAGTCACGTCCCTTCAAGGAGACCACGGAACTACGAGAGTCATCCCTCTCGTACACCCTGCGCCGGTCCGTATCCCTCTCGTGCAGCTCTCTGTCCAACAGGTCCCGCTCCCGGTCGCGCCCATCCCACGGCTCTCTGTTTCGCACGGTGTCGTCTCGCCGCCCACTGAAAGTCACACAAATCACGAACTTCACTTGTTCGTTATTCAGTGATTAGTAGCGCCATAATAAATTACAACTACTAAATACACACGTAGCTTCACTGTTTTGTACTAGTCATAGTCAATGACATTTGTTCATTGGCAGCCATCACAGTATAATTGCCTATTCTACTGCAGTGGCTACATTGGTGTAGAACAACTCATAATCACCTCCCACTGTGGCCAATCAGATTCTATTTCTGTCAGAGTAACCTGGATTTACACATGTGGTAAATGTGGGGGGCATTGTTTTTGGTAAGCGTATTTTCTGTAAGCATTACAGTTTTCCCTGCAATAAATACTTTCGCAGCTCTAGAGTGTGGTTGGCACAGCATATAGAGCCCTCACCTCCTACAAGCATCAACCAGGTACAATTCCTAAGTGGAGCCATTCGTGGATTTAGCACATAGGAACAATGCTGAACATTGCGGCTAGGTGGGGGTTTTTCTCGCGTATCTTCAGTTTCCTCTACCCTTCCATTCCAGCACTGCTCCATATCCACCCTGATTCACCCTCATCAGCTCTCAACACCACATTGTTCCGGGTCACCCACACCTCTTCACTCAACTTCACTGTCAATGCTCTATTTTCACCTCATCTCACTCTCACAGACACTCCAAAATTCGCAGCTAAGTACTGACCGGAACCTCTCCACACTATTTCTCTCCCATTTCTCCTAAACTACACATGATTAAGTTACACTACTGTGAAGTGTGTAATGGCTACCACAATAATACATGTCACAACATGGTGACAGTCGTCCATTAATAAATGCTACATAAACATGCCACTAATCATATTGTGAACTTTGCACGTCTTTACTGAAAACCTCCTAATAAAAACAATTTAAGTAACAAAACTAATTTAAATAGAATTTAGTAAAAATACCCAATATGTTTGTGTAATGTTGACTAACAATGTGTACCCAAAATTTGTAAACCATGTGCTAAAAGGGGAAGCTGTCTCATCAGAACTCAACCTGTAATACAAAACCCCGTTAATGGTAAAACTGAAAGACTTTGCAGATTGTCACACAAGCTAAACTCACATCCGCAAACTTCTCAAAATCCATTCGCTGCCTAGGGTCTGAGCAATGTGAAACAGATGATGATCAGACCACTAGAGTCAACCCCAAACGCTCTTCCCATGGTCAAACTGGGGTAGCAAGCCCTCTCTCTTGGTACAGGATCATTTCACAAATTGATCCCCTTGTACTACCTAACAAGGTAAGCTTCCGACATCAATCACACCACCCCAAAGATGTCCAACTGGTTGTAATGGAATTCTGAACATCCAGTGTAGAGGACTGGGCTTGTTAGCTAAGCGGCACTACGGGATACTGGTGCATGTGCAGTGAAGAGAACTGGGCTGGTAACCCTACATGGTACTGGTTTACATCCAGTGTAGAGAACTGGCCTGGTAGCTTTGTGGCACTACATGGTACTGGTGCACGTCCAGTGTAGAGGACTGGGCTGGTAATACATGGTACTGGTTTACATCCAGTGTAGAGAACTGGCCTGTAGCTTTGTGGCACTACATGGTACTGGTGCACGTCCATGTAGAGGACTGGGCTGGTAACTACTTGGACTGTATTACATCCAGTGTAGAGGACTGGGCTGTAACTACATGGTACTGGTTTACATCCAGTGTAGAGAACTGGCCTGTAGCTTTGTGGCACTACATGGTACTGGTGCACGTCCAGTGTAGAGGACTGGCTGGTAACTACATGGTACTGGTTTACATCCAGTGTAGAGAACTGGCCTGGTAGCTTTGTGGCACTACATGGTACTGGTGCACGTCCAGTGAGAGGACTGGGCTGGTAACTCTACATGGGTACGTTGGGTCAGTCCAGTTCCGTAGAGGACTGGGCTGGTTGGAACTACATGGTACTGGTGCACGTCCAGTGTAGAGGACTGCGCTGATAACTACATGGTACTGGTTTACATCCAGTGTAGAGAACTGGCCTGGTAGCTTTGTGGCACTACATGGTACTGGTGCACGTCCAGTGTAGAGGACTGCGCTGGTAACTACATGGTACTGGTTTACATCCAGATGTAGAGAACTGGCCTGGTAGCTTTGTGGCACTACATTGTACTGGTGCACGTCCAGTGTAGAGGACTGGCTGGTACTACATGGTACTGGTCACCATGTAGAGGACTGGGCTGGTAACTACATGTACGGTTTACATCCAGTGTAGAGAACTGGCCTGGTAGCTTTGTGGCACTACATGGTACTGGTGCACGTCCAGTGTAGAGGACTGGGCTGGTAACTACATGGTACTGGTTTACATCCAGTTAGAGGACTGGGCTGGTAACTTTTGGTTACTACCATGGTATGAGTTGACTGAGTGTTAGGAACTGGACTGGTACTCCATGTAGGGCACTCCATGGTAAGACTGGATGTACACAGGTAGGTACAGTGGGAGGACTGGCCTGGACTGTTGCTCTACATGTACGGTGACGTCCAGTTAGAGGACTGGCTGGTAACTACATGGTCACTGGTTTACATCCAGTGTAGAATCTGGCCTGGTAGCTTTGTGGCACTACATGTACTGTGCATCCAGTGTAAGGACTGGGCTGGTAACTACATGGTACTGGTTTACATCCAGTGTAGAGAACTGGCTGGTAGCTATGTGGCACTTACATGGTACTGGTGCACGTCCAGTGGTAGAGGACTGGGCTGGTAATTACATGGTAATGGGTTTACATCCGTTGTAGAGAACTGGCCTGGTAGCTTTGTGGCACTACATGGTACTGGTGCACGTCCAGTGTAGAGGACTGGGCTGGTAACTCTACATGGTATGGTGCACGTCCAGTCTAGAGGACTGGGCTGGTAACTCTACCAGGTACTGTTGCACGTCCAGTGTAGAGGACTGCGCTGAT